>OY744553.1:36462034-36522034 GCA_963556195.1 Sepiola atlantica
TGTGTGTGTGTGTGTGTGTGTGTATTTGAAACATTGAAAATAATAATTTAAAATTAAACATACATTCACTAACTTTTCATCTTATTTCAAGACTTTCTCAAGATTATTTATTTGAAGAAATAACATGCAAGATTATTTATTTGAAGAAATAACATGCAAGATTATTTATTTGAAGAAATTACATGCAAGATTATTTATTTGAAGAAATAACATGCAAGATTATTTATTTGAAGAAATAACATGCAAGATTATTTATTTGAAAAAATAACATGCAAGATTATTTATTTGAAAAAATAACATGCAAGATTATTTATTTGAAGTAATAACATGCAAGATTATTTATTTGAAGAAATAACATGCAAGATTATTTATTTGAAAAAATAACATGCAAGATTATTTATTTGAAAAAATAACATGCAAGATTATTTATTTGAAGAAATAACATGCAAGATTATTTATTTGAAGTAATAACATGCAAGATTATTTATTTGAAGAAATAACATGCAAGATTATTTATTTGAAGAAATTACATGCAAGATTATTTATTTGAAGAAATTACATGCAAGATTATTTATTTGAAGAAATAACATGCAAGATTATTTATTTGAAGTAATAACATGCAAGATTATTTATTTGAAGAAATAACATGCAAGATTATTTATTTGAAGAAATTACATGCAAGATTATTTATTTGAAGAAATAACATGCAAGATTATTTATTTGAAGAAATAACATGCAAGTTTATTTATTTGAAGAAATAACATGCAAGATTATTTATTTGAAAAAATAACATGCAAGATTATTTATTTGAAGAAATAACATGCAAGATTATTTATTTGAAAAAATAACATGCAAGATTATTTATTTGAAAAAATAACATGCAAGATTATTTATTTGAAGAAATAACATGCAAGATTATTTTTTTGAAAAAATAACATGCAAGATTATTTATTTGAAAAAATAACATGCAAGATTATTTATTTGAAGAAATAACATGCAAGATTATTTATTTGAAGAAATAACATGCAAGATTGTTTATTTGAAGAAATAACATGCAAGATTATTTATTTGAAGAAATAACATGCAAGATTATTTATTTGAAGAAATAACATGCAAGATTATTTATTTGAAGAAATAACATGCAAGATTATTTATTTGAAGAAATAACATGCAAGATTATTTATTTGAAGAAATAACATGCAAGATTATTTATTTGAAGAAATAACATGCAAGATTATTTATTTGAAGAAATAACATGCAAGATTATTTATTTGAAGAAATAACATGCAAGATTATTTATTTGAAGAAATAACATGCAAGATTATTTATTTGAAGAAATAACATGCAAGATTATTTATTTGAAGAAATAACATGCAAGATTATTTATTTGAAGAAATAACATGCAAGATTATTTATTTGAAGAAATAACATGCAAGATTATTTATTTGAAGAAATAACATGCAAGTTGAAAATATTTGATGAGTGTGCGACGTGAGAACAATGCGTTTATTTTTTATTTTTTTAAGCGAAAGATTGTCGTGAGAATTCAAAATATAGTGCGATTATGTTGTGATAAGATTTAATATATTTCTTCAAATCAATAACTTTTAGAAAGTCTCGAACTAAAGACGAAACGTTAATGAATAAATGAACAATTTTGTTTTCCTTTTTCCTTTTCCATCATGTCGGAATATTATTTCTGTTATTTTCATTCATATATATATATATATATATATATATATATATATATATATATATATATATATATATATATATATATATATATATATATATATATATATTACTACTTAATGTATCCACGTAACATTTTATAAGGAGATATAATTTTTTATGTATCAGTTTTCAGTATTTACTTCAACAGTGCTCGATACGTAAATAGAGCTAGGTAGTAAGCTATGAACATATATTTATGGCAATTAGGCTAAACAGAGGTGAGCTCAAAGAAAATGGACGCTTACCAATAATTAAATGGAAAATAATACGACAGGCCAGAACATGTAGAAATTTAGACGGACCCTGTAGATTATGTCTGAAGTAGACATTTTAAATCCTAAACTTAAAAAAAAAATCGATAGCAAAGAACTGCCTGCACAGAATAAAATTTACCTTAGGCTAACAATACATAAATAAGTAAATATATAGATAAATAAATAAACAAATAAGTACAAAAAAACTATACTAAACTAAAACCCAACAACTGAAAAACTAAAACCTAAAATAGAAATACAAGGAACCACGTGTTAAAATAAGGTCACCCATTATACTGACACAACAAAGAAACAGTATAAGTCACTTGATAAAAAACAGAACAATAGAATAGGAAATATGAAGTAAAACAAACCGGACCTTCGTTCGTGAGACGCAAAAGGATTGGCTAAGAGAACAACAAAGAATATGATTGGTAAACTAGCTAGCCGTGTATATAAAAAACACCCGTTAAAAATTAACTCCATGCATTTTAGCCTGAAGATTTCCCCCGGGGATTAAACGAGGGAGCCTCTGTGTAGCTTAATTGCCATAAATATATTTTCATAACTTACTATATATATATATAAAATCCCGAAACAGTTTTCATGGTAAACAACTGATGATCCCTTATATAAAAGCATATATAAAAATATATTTATATTAGAGTAAATTCTTGGAAGTTAACTAAAATAGTGATTGCAGTAGATTGATTGACTTACTAGACTAAAATTTTTCAACGAAATTTTTTTTTTCAGTTTTGAAGGTTAAAAGAACTTCCGAGACTATATATATATATATATATATATATATATATATATATACATATACATCTTTGAAAATAATTCGCGAAAAACGCTATAGAGCTTTTTCGACTATCATCTCGTCAAGTGAAGCCAATATTACAAATAAAACAATAGTATTAACGAGAATAAAGAGCACAGGGGGAATTGAAGTGCCAGGGAAATACCGATGTGCGATAAAAATACATAAATCGTAATTAAATAGTCGTTTAAAAACGATTAAAATAGGGGCAGCGTGAGATAAAAAACGGGGGAGGGTCAATGTTCCCCAAAGAGATGTAACATTTTTACAAATTCCTTCTGCCGGTACAGCAATAAAGACAGATTCAAAAATGTTCTAATGGTTTTTTAAATCTGCTCTAAATTTTTCGAGGCGGCAGACATAAACAGAGGCTGAAGCCAATTGTAGGTCCCCTCTGTTTAGATTTGAAATCGAGTGTACCGATGTTGTCTTAATCGTCTGTGATTACCAATTACAAATAAATTACCAATTACAAATAAATTACCAATTACAAATAAATAGTACGCTCTTATTCTTATATTTTTCTTAATAATCAGGCACTCTACTGGGTCTCTGTCCCATTAACTTAACACATACATATATATATATATATATATATATATATATATATATATACACACACACACAGACATACGCACAGACACACACACACACACACACACATATATATATATATATATATATATATATACATATATATATATGGTTCTCTCCAAATATGATCTGAGGCTAAGATCGGATTCTAACTCTGCCTGATGAGATCTCAGTTTATAGTAACTGTTGATCGATACCATCGACATGCCAGTGTCTCAGATTTTGTACATGTCTGTGTAAATAAAAAAAAATGATCATATATATATATATATATATATATATATATATATATATATATATATATATATATATATATATATATATATATCTTCAGGGAGGGTTGATTCTTGAATCTTATTGGCTAGGATTTTATTGGATGTTTTGCTCTACTTTTCAAACTTTAAGTAGTGGTAGCACCTTTTTTGTGCAACAGTCCATGGTTGGGCTTTTGAGCCTCTTAAGTTTCTTTTTTTGTTGCTACATTTGATGGAGATAGAGGGCCAGGACCTATTGTTCAGGGCCTGATGGTTGGCCCTGGGTGGCCTCTGTCATGGCTGGAGCCCCATTTCCAGATATAGGAAGGTTCACACCATTGCTTAGATCTTCCCGCCTGGTGTATGAACAGGTTGATAGGCCCGTTTTATCCTGCCGGCCTGCCAGTATTTATTTTTGTTTTTATTCATATTTTTTTATCATTCATTTTCTTCATTGTCAACGGCTTCTAATTTATTATTCGAAGCTGTCCTCTATAAATAGATGGGGTGCCCCCGTCCGCAGTTCAGGATACGTGCTGGATGGCTTGAGGAGACAGCACACCATTTTTTTTTTGAATATTTGGTCAGGGTTTACTTCAAATAAAAAGTATTCTCATGTCCGAGTCTCTGAAAACCCCCTGTACAGAAATACCAAAGACACCAGAAAGGGGTGTCTAGTAGGCATGCAAGTCCTCCCCAGTTCACATTCAAGTCTTATATATATATATATATATATATATATATATATATATATATATATATATATATATATATATATGTGTGTGTGTGTGTGTGTTTATATTAAGACCATCTTGGCTATCGATAAATGACATGTATTGCATTTTCCCAAAACGCTCTCGTCCAAATTTGGGTTTTTAGTTGGGTTTTCTGTTGTTATGTTGCCGTGTACCCAAGAGAACATTTTGTCTAGAATGTGAAGAATGGCAAGAATGCCACAAATATGTCAAAATTGTTAAGATTCGACATGACTAAATTCCACCCTTCCGCATATAAACGCTCTTATGTAAGTGAACAAACTTTGTGGACGTAAAGAAAAAAATAATAACTAAAGCCTTCCGTTTCTTTTTCCGTTACCTTTTCTTTTCCACTCATTTTCTCTCATTCTAATTTTCATGATTCTTGTCTAGCGGCACGTAAGAGCTGTACTACAGCGAAACAGTCTGTGTGAGGATGACTATAACGTGCTCCCTTTTCTTGGGTTGAGCATACTGGTAAGTGAAATAACAAATGAAGCTTCTGGTATTTGACAATGTTTTTATTGTGATTTCACCTATCTCAGCAGCAGCCACAATGTCCTGGGGCTTATAAGCACGGACTGTCGTCTAGACAGTCGAGTTTCGATCCTGGCTTGAGGCAGTTGCTTGTCTGCGTTTTCTAAAGAAGCTGTCAATGTCAAATGTGCTCTGACTAAGTGTAGTTTATCTGTAATGCAAGGTTGTAATTCTTAAATTAAGGGGGTTATTTAGTTAGTTTATATGACACATGTAGTCTTGTGTACCGTTTCATGTATTTAGATACTTGTCTCCCCATGAAAATAAAGAATACAGACGAAATGTGAATAAAAAAATATATAATATTATAAGACCAAATATGAACAATAGATTTAAAGAAAAAAATTATAATGAGGAAACATCTTTTTAATTTAATTTCAAATCCATTTCAATTTCTGCTGAATAGCTCTCATTGGCAACGATCTTCATATGAAGGTATTCATCAAGGTTCAACACACATTTGAAGAAAGGAAATTTTCCCAAAATATCATATCATAAGGAACTTCCATCAGACCACCCTGACGCAAATACGATTATTATATAATATAAGAAATATATATATATATATATATATATATATATATATATATATATATATATATATATATATATATATGATTTATTCATCGTTATAATAATTAACATTAACATTGAATACTTTTCACTTCATCGATTATTGACACATTTCGCGACTGGATAACTTTCTCAGCTCCTTCAATTTCTCATATATTGACTGCTATTTATAACTTGGTGTAATCCTCGGTCAACCCTATGAATGTCTTTCCTGATTATGTTTTTCAATTTGTATGACCTGAATGGATTGTATAGATTCAACAAAATGTATGTTTTTGGGGTTGATATATTTGATGTTACGTATTTTTATGTATTTGTGTATATAATTTTATATATTTTCAAAGCTTAATTTTATTACCTGTAGTAGTATAACTGCGGTAATGGTCCTCTGAAGAGAAGAATTATCTTTGAAAACTCATGAGCTAAGGACTTAAGGATACTTTGCTTGAACTTTGAATTCTAATAAAATTTGATTGACACCTTATTTTATTACTTCATTTTATATTATGATATATATATATATATATATATATATATATATATATATATATGTAAGTATTGTTTCAATAAAAAAGTTGGAAACTGCTGAACTCATTCCCATTCCACTATTATATATATATTAATTTGCTTCAGTTTGTGTCTATCCGTTACACGTGTGCATTGTATTACCTTATAATATGCCTTTATATATGATATATATATAAAGATAAATGAAAGAAAGATAAATATGTACGAATGACAAATCTATTTCAACATGTTTATTATTCTTTTTTTAAGCCAAGGATTTTCAAAGATTAAACTCTTATCATGAGAGGAATTACATAGATAGATAAGTTGGCAGTGGAAAAGCCAAAATTAAAAATTTGAAAATATATTAAGTAATGGAGAGTGAGAGTGTGCGTGGTAAAGAATATGGGGTTTGATGATTAGATTTTAATCTTTGAAAAGCCTTGGCTTAAGGAAAGAATAATAAACATGTTTTTACCGAGTACACCTTGCATTGAACAATCGAAGTTGAAATAGATTTGTCATTCGTACATGTTTATCCCTCTTATTTCATCTATATTTATAATTGCTCTATCTCGTATATTGAGCTTAAACCATTTCACTATAGGTTCTATCTGCTAAAAGTATACTTTAGTTTCATATTTTATTTTATATATATATATATATATATATATATATATATAGGTGGTAACAACAACAACAACAACAACAACACCACCACCACCACCAACAACACCACCACCAACACCACCACCAACACCTCCACCACCACCACCAACACCACCACCAACACCACCACCACCAACAACAACAACACCACCACCAACACCACCACCACCACCACCACCTATGAAATGCAAAAGACTCTTAGCAAGTGGAGTCTTCATTATGTTTTTTTTTTATTGGTACCAGAGATCCTCCAAAGATGCTCACTCCTCACATTTATTTATCACCCAAAAGTAGAGAAAGTTGAGATAAACAAAATTAGAGCATTATTTATAGCAGTTCCAAAAATGCAAACACAACAAATATTTGGCGTACGATCCTTTCTAAAGAAATGTAGAAAATTTTATTTTATTTGAGATTATTCCAAAAAGCACTTCATCAGCGAATTTTATAACATTACAAGCACGAAAAACATAACATTTTTGTATTATTTAAAAACATAACATTTTTGTATTATTTAAAAACATAACATGTTTGTATTATTTAAAAAACACATATATCCAGACACTATATATATATATATGGGGTAGGATCAGGAATGGAACCTTCCGATAAACTGACGTTAAAAACAACACATACGGGTCTTCCATTACAGACCATTTACTTAAAAACCCGCCGTGCCCTAGGAATTTTAGCATGGACTCCTTCGCCATTCTCAGTCATGCTCACTCATTATACCATCTAAAAATATTGGAGACGATCCACGTTCGTCTTAAACGTCCCTCCCTTTGCAAGTAAAGGGAATGTCTATCGGTACTAGATGTGATCAGTCTCTAAGATTCATCCTGCATTGTACATATAACATAACGCTATTTTATTTTCTGTACTCTCTCTTTTCACCCCGTTTTTTTATTATAAATCCCTTGGTTTGTTTTAAATCCCTCGATACAGCCTCTGTTAAGAGAGGGCGAAACCGGTCGGCTGGCATTTTTTCCCTCTTGATTAATTTTTAATCATGAACGATAGAATTCGTCTTCCCTCTATGCTTGCAATAATAAAATGTTGTACTCCACAAAAAATCATGAAATATATATATACATATATATATATATATAATCATTGGCATGCGTCAGTGGCAACGACTAAGGAACAGCGCTATATTGAGATGTGTTCTTTGATCCTTTTCTTGTGTGACTGTAGAGGCCAGTTCTTGATTTACACGGTCTACTACAACTTTGACTTACATATGTTGTAGAATGTGTTACTTCGGCTGGTTAGTCTGCCTGTTGGCTCGCTTTTCTCTCAGCTCTATTCGCAGAGTTTTCATCGTTGAGGGTTTTCTCACTAGCGTATCTGTTTCTTCCAGGTAGCTACAGAGGCTTCCCATGAATTAATGTCATTGAATAAACCTTAATATCTCTGAGGCGATAAAATTCCAGTAGTTCTGGCAAGATTCTGTGGCCAAATCGGTAAGAGCGCCGGACTACATTAACTGTGATCGCGGTGTTCAAAAGTACAGTCACGTGGAAGAGCCGGAGACGTCAGAAGCACATCCGTGGATGATTATTTTATTAATAAAATAATATTTAGACCACCCCACATATAGCGTACGACAATGTAACTACCTGGTAGCATTCAGGTGAATGTAGATAGTTAATGTTGTCTCTATCGCCAGAAAATAAACGAAATTATGTGTACACACACACACACGCGCATATATATATATATATATATATATATATATATATATATATATATATATATATATATATATATATATATATAACCTTTTAAATTAAAAAATAATTATTAAATAGGGAGGTGGTGTCTGATCAACACTGCTGGGATGCCATGATAAAGAAATACTGTTTTGTTTTTTAAAATCCCGAAACAGTTTTCATGGTAAACAACTGACGATCCCTTATATAAAAAATAAAAAAACATATATAAAAATATATTTATATTAGAGTAAATTCTTCGAAGTTAACTAATATAGTGATTGCAGTAGATTGCTTGACTTACTAGACATAAATCTTTCAACGAAAAACATTTTTTTCCCAGTTTTGAAGGTTAAAAAAACTTCCGAGACTATATATATATATATATATATATATATATATATATATATATATACTTTGAATTACCTAGAAGACACCAATACTCAAGTGTCGGTCTCTCTGTAAAAGGGGTTGTCAGGACAACCTTGCATGAGGATATTTACCCCTACAAGTAAACCCTGACCAAATATTCAAAATAACATAGCATCTGCAGCACAAATAAGATCCCTTCAGCACATCTATACACTTGCTGATACGAGGAATAGTGTACCTTCTGCTAGTGATGTTACCTCGAGTAACACCACTTGGCTGGATATTCCACCAGACTAGATGAATTCTTGAACTTGAACCCGGTAAGACACAGAGACCGCAAGAAGGATATACTATGCATTACTAAACTGGTTATTTGGAGAGTAAAAAATTAATGTTCTGAATTTCTTAACTAACTAAATGTTTGAGAAATAAAAGTAATTTTTAATAGAATATTCAAATATCTATATATCTAATATAGAAGATAAGTGGTTCTCTTAAGAATGGGGCCACTTGATTTCTGAGAACTTGAACTGAAGTAAAATAAAACAAAACATATATATATATATATATATATTTCAATTTCAACATACATACATGTTTTAATCTCAAACAAGAATCATCAGTTTGGTAAGGTATAACACCTGTCGTAGGATTTCTTTTAAAGAGACCTCATTCTTGAATGGAGCGTTAAATGATGATGTATAATAAATAATTTTCAATATACATATACATATATGTTTCATCTTAACAAAGAATCATCAGTGTGGCTAGGTATATATGTAACAACCGGTCGCAAGATTCGAACCCGCTATGAAAATAAATCTTTTGGCGTCTATCCGACATATTTATGATTTAATTAACTTACATCGAATTTCTCTCTATATATACGTGTATTTATATATATATATATGTATATATATATATATGTATATATATATATATATATATTTATATATATATATATTCAAGAAAATATGTATATAATATATGCATATATGTATGTGTGCGTTGTGTGTGTATACAATTTAAAACTATTGTTCGCGCTTAAATTTAAACCTATTGTTCTCGCTGTTCTTAACATGTAATAATGAGTCAACGTTGTACTCAGATATTTGCTGGCCATCTTGCATCTATAATTAAAAACATCTGTGAATTCGAAAACAATTGCCATAGAAAATTGCATATAGAACAAAAAAGCCTTTTCTAAAAGCAGAAAATTACGATATGATATATATATTTATATATATATATAGATATATATCTATAAATATATACTATTATATATCTATAAATATATATAAATATATATATAAATATATATATAAATATATATATAAATATATATATATATATAAATATATATATATATATATATAAATATATATATATATATATATATATATATATGTATATATATAAATATGTATATATATATATATTTATATATACATATAAATATATATTATAATATATATAAATATGTATATAAATATATATATATAACTATCTATATCTAAATATTTATAGAAGTATATATACTAATATATATATATATATATATAAATAGATATATATATAAATATATGTATAATATATATATTTATAAATATATATATGTATGTATATACATAAATATATATGTATGCAAAGATATATGATAATTCGAGATAATGTACACGAAAATAAAATGTCAGAAAAATAAACGAAGACCATAAAATATATATCTTACTCTCTCTCTCCCTTTCTCTCTACGTACATATATATATATATATATATATATATATGAATTTAAAAAGAAACGCGGAAGACTAAACGTTTCGACCCGCTTTGGCGAGGGCTTTATCAAGAGCTATAAAGCTAGAACTGGCAAATAACCAGAATATCTGTAATTTTGTGGAATATATATTGATATATTACATATTTTCGTGTTTTACTACTCTTAGATTTTGCGCTCCTTATAAAGCCTACGCCCCAGCTGTGTGAAACGTCGAATTGTAGGTATTCCACTTTTAATTTACACCGTACAGTTTATTTGATCCTTTTATTTCTTCATATATATATATATATATATATATATATATATATATATATATATTTATAAGAGGTTTATGTAGTTTGCTTGAAGCATTGTTTATTGGTATATAGAAATGTAATATTTAGAAGGCAATACAATGCAGAGGTGTGACGGATAGACACAAATTGGAGCAAATAAGACATATAATGGTGGAACAAATGAATTAGTTTCAACCTTAATACAATGTGTACATACACATATATATATATATTTATTATGTTTTGTTTTTTTTTTCCCCTTTCAAAACACACATATATCTGTCTATCTACACAATGTTACAAAGTTATGTAATACCTGTATCAAGATGGTCTGGTGGAAATTCCGTATGATATAATATATTTTTTTAATTTTCGGGAACTCTTCCCTTCTTCAGAAACGTGTTCAACTCAAAAAAATATATTATATCATACGGAATTTCCACCAGACCATCTTGATACAGGTATTACATAACATTGTAACATTGTGTAGATAGACAGATATATGTGTGTTTTGAAAGGGGAAAAAAAAAAAAAAACATAATAAATATATATATATATGTGTATGTACACATTGTATTAAGGTTGAAACTAATTCATTTGTTCCACCATTATATGTCTTATTTGCTCCAATTTGTGTCTATCCGTCACACCTCTGCATTGTATTGCCTTCTAAATATTACATTTCTATATATATATTTATATTAATATAAAGTTATTTATACATGATATCTTAAAATTAACCCATATACACAATCATTTTTGCAAAACTTGCAATCATCAGTATGAGAGAAGAATGTCACTGCCGATCCCAAGGTTCGAACTCTAATATGAAAGTCATATTTAACTCAGTAGTCGCAGAGCATACAGATGTGTCTACCACGAATTGTCTAGAAATTTGAGGGTAAATTAACGTCTTAAAAGGCGAGGTTATCGGTCATACAAGCAAGCTGTCGAGAGCACTCAATAGGCGCGGCTTAAAGTATTGCATTACTGTAGTAATTGAGTTGTAAGTTTACGTCTAAATAGAAAATTCACCGGCCATATTCCATTTTTAGATCTAAAAGGAATTGCAGGAGAAAGAACTGAATGTGAAAGATTTGTCGAAACAAGTGAGTAGATTTGAAGAGGAAAACATTTATAAAACGAAAGAATTGCAGGAAATGACGGAATCTCAGAAGAAACTCATCGGTGAAGTTGACGCTCTCAAATGTGAATTGAAAAAACAAAATAAATAGACACCAACAAAAGGTGGGCAACTTTCACCCCTCCATTGAGTGTTAGTTGTGCGGTGGGATCTTCCATGGCACTTTCCCCCTCCCTTGAATATCAGGTGGGACAGATGTTGTTGTTTTTTCCATCTTTACCATTTTTTCTGATATAAACGAAGAAAATGGTGTAGATCTAGGTTTAACGCTAAAATCTTGAATATTAAAGTTTATCAGAGAAAGTAAAATGAATTTTTTTTAAATCTCATTAAAAAACAATTCCAAGATGAGGGGGTTAGGGATTTCATAGTTGATCCGTGTCAAGATAAATTCTATAGGCAAGGTCCAGCGTATAGCATTACACTATAAATAACGGTTTGTGGCTAGCTTACTTAAAATCTAGCGAGAGCTTTGAATGATTATTCATGCATAATATTTTCAAATTAACCCATACACACATGTGTTTTATGTCAAACAGTGTTTGCCGCACACACACACACATACACACATACACACACACATACACACATATATATATATATATATATATATATATATATATATATATATATATATATATATTGTATTTAAGAACCTTTGTCCCAACATTAGCAAGATGAATTTCCCTCCTTTCATCAAACCGCCCATATTACGACAAAGTCCTCCTCGAAAGCGGTTATAGCGAAAAAAATATATTTGATACCTACTCAAGAAAAATTATACGGTTTACTGCCCCTTATTCTCTCAATGTCGCATATAGCATAAGCAAGCAGTTTCTCAAATTAATAGACAAACACTACCCACCATCAAATAAGCTTCATAAACGCTTTAACAGAAACACAATCAAAACTAGTTATTCTTGCTTTCCATCCGTAGGATCCATTCTGGCCTCTAAACAAACAACATCAACCAATCCTTTCAACCCCTACTGCTAATGCAAAAGAGGGGTAATTTGCCTTTTAGGGGGAGTATACATAACCAGTTATATTATATACGAAGCCAAAGTCATATCCGGTGCGGATACCAAGAAGGAGGAAATGTACATCGGAATGGCTCAAGGAACTTTCAAACAAAGACTACGCCCACAATAACACTTTCATATACCACCAAAAAGACCACATTCCTACCCTAGTAACCACTGTCCACTCTCTATAAAATATAATGGAGGGTCACCGACGAACCAAAATCCTATAGCCCTACATCCAGGATTTCCCCTAAATTGCATGAATATGAACACCAAAGTCTTCAAAAGATGTCCCCACAAATAAAAGGTTAGCTAGCCTAATGGATTGACAATGATAATACATAACTCACGAATCACCCCTTAAAACCAATGAACCTCATACCATAGAATAAAAAACAAATTTAAAAAATAAAAATACAAATAAAAAGATAGAAAAATAATCAAATAGAAAATATATAATATAGTTGCCCTCCTCGAGACCTTTCCAAAATTATACTTAATTTTTATATACAACATAACATCCCCGGATATATTGCACACACAACAAGATATCTCCTATCAATCCAAATACAACCTAACCCCATCCGCCACATATAAAACATTAATCAGTAGATACAGCATTTTTACTAAACATTTCTAACATGGTAAATACATGAATCCTCCTAATTAAACACCTAAAAATATAGCTATCAAATCTCACAGAATTAAAAGAAATTATAGATGGTTAAGACTTTACCCCCGCCTCACACATAGTCTATAAACCTTATTAGATAAAGCCAACAGAATTAACTAAATATATAAACTGAACACGAATGCATATGATAAAATTAGATGAACCCGTTCACTTACAAAATATATCCTCCGTCAATGTCCAGCCATTAGATAACAATTAATCCACTCAAATACAACCCCATATATATATATATATATATATATATATACAAATATATATTAAAATATCATAAAAATAGCTTATAAAAATAAATTTTGCGAAAACACTAAGGTATAAATAATAAACAAATAAATAATAATAGATAAATAAATGAATAAAATAATTTAACGAATCCCACCCAGAGCAAAATAAATAACTTATGCCACTCAGTTAGCTTTAAATATAAACACACTTTAAAGCAGAAAATCAGACAACACCCATTATAAAAAATTAAACCAATTTTAATATACTTTAATAACAATTAAGACCAATACATTATATTTAAACCGGACCTGTACTTTCTTCAAAAGAGGCACGTCAACAATGCACCGATTTTTAAACGATAAATTCAGACACCCTTTGTTTTCGTCTTTGTGGGGACGACCTTTAAAATACGAAACTACCAATAAATAAATAAGTAAATAAAACACCCAACAAAATAAAAACTTTAAAACACAAAACGATAAATTAAATAAATAATAAATCCGACACATAAATTGAAACACGATATCACCCTCAAAATTGGACTTTAGTATTACAACTTTTTAAACGATGAATTCAAACACCCTCTTTTGTTTTTTCACTTTTTAAGACACCGAAAATTATCTCACGATGTATAAACGCCCTTTCAAATACTACACTTTAAAAAAGAATCAAAACTACAAATGAATAATTAAATAAACCACTTAGTAGAAAAAATAAAACCTTCTTAAAACGCGAAACTATAAATAATAAATGAAATAAAACTCAATTAATTCTCAACCAATATTTTTCCAGCGGGACTTTTCAGAGATGCACCGGTTTCTTATCGATATAACGCCAAATCCTATCGTGTTTTGACTTTTTTCAGTACGCTGACGATTTGAAAATGCAAAAAGGCAGCCCATCTGGATAAAACCGCGGTATGATTCAGACGGATGTAACGTAGTTTTCAAATAAATTATTTATATATATATATATATATATATATATATATATATATATATATATATATATATATATATATATATATATATATATGATAATTTTATTTACACAGACATGTACAAAATCTGCGACACTGGCATGTCGATGTTATCGATCAACAGTTACTATAAACTGAGATCTCATCAGGAAGAGTTAGAATCCGATCTTAACCTCAGATCATATTTGGAGAGAATGAAGTAGAGGGATAGAGAAAGAGAAGAAGGAAAGAAATTTAACATTTCAAAAATTAAGGCCGTTAAAAAATTAAAAATTAAAAATTAAAAAATTTAAAAATTTAAAAATTTTAAAAATTTTATAAACCCGGTTAAAATTCTCTGGATTACCACCCTGTGGATATTTTTCACCTGGATTATTACCATTATTATATATATATATATATATATATATATATATATATATATATATATATATATATATATATATATATATATATATTAAAGTGTTTTCTTATCCTCGTCAGTGTAGGAGTGTTTTGTGACCAACGGTCGCATTGGGCTCGAAAGCAGTTCGTAGATTCAAGTTAGAATCACAACACTAATGCTCAAGACCACGCGGTCGCGAGATATAGAAACATACAGTAATCGAAATTAAGATACATTTATCCAGGAGTCGGGAAGAAGTGTAATTTCTGTCTATAGTATTCAAAGCTCGAGTGGAACTTGCTATATATATATATATATATATATATATATATATATATATATATATATATATATATATATATATATAGTCTCGGAAGTTTCTCAACCATTAAAACTATATAAAAAAAAAAAAGAAAAAAATTATAGTCCCAAGTCTTCCAGTGGAAAATCACTCATGTAAGTTAATTTATTTTTTACACTATTTTAAGGGATCATCAGTTGTTTGCCATGAAAAACTGTTTCGGAAATTTATATATATATATATATATATATATATATATATATATATATATATATATACACACGCTAGACAATGCAGCCCGGGTTTCAAATCTGTAACACTGTTTAATGCGTAGAGACGATGAAACACGTAACTATGTCTTGGATCTATGTTTCATCTTTTGTCACATATTGAGACAAAAAATTCCTTTGATCGAATGTGAGCAAATGCGGCACCCACTCTGAAAACAGCTTTCTTATTGACAAATGTTCGTGCATAAGGGTAAGTACACCGGATGATGCTATTTCACGCAATTTTAATTTACGATCGGACGAAACGTGTTTTGGCACTTTTTATATTCTTCCGGACAAATGCCGAATGTGGGCGAGCTGAGTATTTAGAATCATTTCTTTATGTACGAACTCGTTTAAAATCGTTGTTTCCGACGTAGAAGAATCGGAATAACACGTATAAAGCCATAGCTGGTCCCGCTCCCCAATACACGGAATTCACATTATTCAATTGTTTTGAATATTTGCAAAAGTAGCTTTACTTTAATAACTGCCAGTTTTAAACTAATAGTCCGATTATGCTTAAACTGTGACACGTGCATTTGCAGGCTAGTACTTTATAAAAACCGGGTGCATTTGTTATTAGTTGCACCCTCTCTATCTCAAAATCGGAACTTATTGAATCATGTGTTAATATACATACAGGGTGTCCAAAATACATACATACGCACACACACACACACACAGACACACACACATATATATATTTATATATATATATATATATATATATATTTATTTATTTTTTTCACAAACACACATGAATGTGTTTATGTACACAATGTTACAATGTAATGTAATACTTGTATTAAGATGCTCTGGTGAAGACTCCGTATGATATAATATTTCGGGAACTCGTCCCTGCTTCAAAACCGTGTTCAACTCAAGTTCAAGCGTGCATATAAAAACAGCAGTCGGATGCAGTCTCGCAGAAAATACTAGTTAAATTTGAATTCTTACCAGATTTAAAAAATTAAAAAATAAATAAATGAACAAAATAAATAAACTTTATTTTTTAAATATTTTTTAATCGATTTTTACTTCATTTATTTATTTATTGATTTTTATTAATTTTTTAAATATATATTTTCTTTTAGAATATTTTTATTTTTTACATTAAATTTTTAATATAAATTTAAACTAAGTCGATTCGTTTAAATTAATACGTCGGTTAACACTACCATTGAACATTGCATTTTCTGTTGTTCGTTTTATATTATTGTGTATATTAATAATAATATAATATAATATAATAATAATATATAATAAAATATATATAATATATATATATATACATATATACATATGAAAGATGAAATCCCTCCTTCTTTCTCAGTAATTATGGCTATTTCGCCAATATTATTGAAGTCTCTCTCTCCTTCTCTCTCTCTCTCTCTCTCTCTCTCTCTATCTATATATATATATATATATATATATATATATATATATATATATATATATATATATATGTATATATATATATATATATATATATATGGAAGAGTAAACTTATTTATATATTCATCAATGTTTCGTCTGTATTTCAAGACTTTCTCGGGATGATTGATTTGAAGAAATAAATTACAATATTTAGAAATATTTGGTGCGTTTCTGAATTTTCAAATATTCTACTAGTTATTTCTTTAAATCAATCATCCCAAAGAAGTTATGGAATAAAGACAAAACGTTGATGAATATAGAAATTATATTGTTTTTTTCCTTTTTCATTTTCCATCACGTTGGAATATTATTTCCATAATTTTCATTACACTGTCCAACAGCATTTAACTATAAGAGGCAAACATTGATAAAATGATGCGGCTTCATAGACATCCATTTCTAACAAATAATCATGGTTCACAGCGAGTGGGATTGGTTGTGTCTAAGATCTTTCATCACATAAAATAATTACACGCATAGGCATTGCTTAGTATATCGCATCGTGTGTTTTCCTTGTCTACATTGGCGAGGAGAAAATCTCAAAAAGCAACACTTTCTAGGGTTGAAAATTATCATGTCCAAATCAAGGGCATTTCTGGTGAAGGGGTCTGTCGCGACAGGTATCCCACAGCACTACAGCGTGTTACGGTCATTATTCTGCCACTATATATTGCTTTTTGGAATGTCCGACCATTGCTAGACATTGAATAAAATGAAACCCCTATCCCTGTCGACGGTCTAATCTCGTTCATATAAAAACGAAATGTTATGATATGAATATCCCAGCCTTATCGGATACCCGCCTACATCCCCAATATATATATATATATATATATATATATATATATATATATATATATATATATATATATATATATATGTATATATATATATATAAGTTATGTAAATATATTTATAGCAATTAAGCTACACAGAGGCTTCCGCGTTTCATCTCCGGGGGCGGGGAATCTTCAGGCTATACACATATTTAAAGAGAGATAGAGACCGACACACATAGAGAGAGAGAGAGAAGGAAGAGAGATCTTCTGATCTGATATCCATGTATTGTTATCTTGTGTGTCTTTGTGCACATTAGATGACGTAACTATTTTGTGACGCCATCGATTACAACTTAGGGGCAGATGCGTTAAAATCGTTCACAAGTGACGTCGTCACAAAATGATGACGTCATCAATCTAAGCAGCTTGAATGACGGAAGAGTTACTTCATGCTGAAGTGTCACAAACCGTTTAGACCCAAAGAGATCTAGTATACGTGTATATATATATATATATATATATATATATATATATATATATATATTTGTTGATGATTTTATTCCATTAATTGCGACAAAACATATTCTGTTTCGTTAACACTCGCAAATAGCGTCAACTTCATCAGGCTATAATGGAATCAAATGGCAAAGATTTTAAATTCCCCTCAACAGAAAATTGAAGATGCATTAGGGGGGAGGGGGACAGAGATGGAGATCTGCCTATAACAGGGACATGAGAAGGGAGGGGGAGACCCCAACAAGTCATGTTTCAAAAAGTTGCGTTGGAGGTTCTCTCGTGTCTGGGCAATCGTGACCTCAATTCCAGCCAGGGCGACGGGAGGGGGGGGCAGGGTGAGTTAAATTTAAAATGAGAATAGAATTATAATCGTAGTTATAACTGTCATTTTTGTTGTAATAGGTAATTATCATGTAGATAAAAATGTTTGATAATTTTAATTTAGGGTATTAATTGCTACTTCTGCATTCTATTTTTATTCTATTTTAATGTAGTTATTTATGGCTTGCTCATTATTTGTAGTGAATTTTGTTGTGATAATATTTTTTAATTGGGATTATATCATACTAAGATCAATACTAGTGGAATCATTTTATAAAAGAAGTTTAATGGTGTTACCATTTTTTAGCATTAATAAAATCGATTACAATAACAATAATAATAACAGTGCTAATCATACCTACGATAGTCGCAGTGATAATAGCATTAATAAAAATAAAAATAAAAATAACAAGATAATAATAATAATAATAATAATAATAATAATAATAATAATAATAATAATAATAATAATAATTATTATTATTATTATTATTATTATTATTATTATCTCCATCATTACCATCCTGCTACTTGTGAAGTAATTGGGCGAAATAAGTTTACAAGTGATGGTAGGCTTTTATAGTTCTACTATCAATGGTTGTAGAATCTTTCCTTGAAGTTGTGACCTGCCAGACCAATATAATAGTTAGTCTGGGATAGGTTTCGGTTGAAGAGATAG
This sequence comes from Sepiola atlantica, assembly GCA_963556195.1. Taxonomy (NCBI): domain Eukaryota; kingdom Metazoa; phylum Mollusca; class Cephalopoda; order Sepiida; family Sepiolidae; genus Sepiola; species Sepiola atlantica. The sequence continues at coordinate 36,481,628 of OY744553.1, forward strand.
ATGTCCCATAGACCACAACAATAGCTTAGTTTTAGTGTATTCTTATTAATAGGAAAATTATCTGGTATACACCTCCATTTAACAATTCAACGAAAACCAAATTAGGGAATAAATTCCTGAACTTAATAAACACTCATTTCCCCAATAACAACATACTCCATAAAATTTTTAATAAGAATACACTGAAACTCAGCTATTGTTGTGGTGACAACCTGGAAAAATCATAAAAAAGCACAACATGAAAATACTAAACACCTCAGTAACCTCAAATCCTAGAAGAACATGTAACTGTAATTATCAAACTGGCCCCTAAACCAAAAGTACCTATTAATCCAAGTGGTCTATGAGGCATCTACCTCCTCAACCGAAACCCCATCCCAGACTAACTATTAGATTGGTCTGGCAGGTAACAACTTCAAGGAAAGATTCTACAACCATAAACTCTCCTTCAACAACCCTGACCATCCTGGCCAAACTGGACTTTCACTACATTACCACAAAATAAATACAAAAAAAGAAACTCCCATAATAAAGTGGAAAATCTTGAAAAAATTTAGCACCTGCAAATCAATAAACTCACCATGTAGATTATGTTTAAATGAAAAACTGGAAATTATCCGTTTTAAAGACAAAAATAAACTCCTAAATAGAAATCAAGAGACGTCTATCAACTGTAAACATAGTAGAGTCTACCTCCTTAGCAACCCCAATACCCCACCTTAACCCCACACCAACTCCCCACATATTTTTAAAAATGGAAAAAAATTTTTTTACAAAAATGAATGAGTACATTAACCCCCCCATTATACACTACCTCAAAACACATTATAACCCCCTACTCACCCACCCAAATTTACCACCCAACCCCACCCCAACAAGTCCCGATGAATCTATAAATCTATAAATATATAACCACCCCACTAAACTATCAATAACATAAAATCTCTAAGAATTACCTATAATTCTCAGCCTCAATAGCCTCTCAGTCATACTACCAATTCTACCAAAATCATCTCCCACCTAAACCCATAACTGGGATAGCTATTAACTCTGATATCACTTAGACTAATCTAATCTTAATTACTTAATCCTTCGATTACTATCTTGAACACTTAATTATTGACTGGTACTTAGTCCTTGTCATTGGTAGTAGAACTATAAAAGCCTACCATCACTTGTAGACTTATTTCGCCCAATGACTTCGCAGGTGGCAGGATGGTAATAATAATAGTAATGATTATTATTATTATTATTATTATTATTATTATTATTATTATTATTATTATTATTATTATTAATAATAATATTATATTATCGTTATTGCTATTATTATCTTGTTATTTTTATTTTTATTTTTATTAATGCTATTATCACTGCGACTATCGTAGGTATGATTGGCATTGTTATTATTATTGTTATTGTAATCGATTTTATTAATACTAAAAATGGTAACACCATTAAACTTCTTTTATATAATGATTCCACTAGTATTGATCTTAGTATAATATAATCACAATTAAAAAATATTATCACAACAAAATTCACTACAATTACTGAGCAAGCCATAAATAACTATATTAAAATAGAATGCAAAAGTAGCAATAAATAACCTAAATTAAAATAATCAAACATTTTTATCTACACGATAATTTCCTATTACAACAAAAATGACAGTTATAACTTTATAATTATAATTCTATTCTCATTATAAAATGTAACCCCCCCTGTCCCCCGCCCTGGCTAGAATTGAGGGCACGATGGCCCAGACACGAGAGAACATCCCACGCAACTTTTTGAAACATGACTTGTTGGGATCTCCCCCTCTCCCTCCTGCCTTCTCATATTCTCGTTATAGGCAGAGCTCCATCTCCGTACCCCTCCCTCTAATGCATATTCAATTTCCGGTTGAGGTTGAATTTAAAATCTTTGCCATTTGATTCCATTGTCGCTTGAAGAGTTGACGTCCATTGCGAGCGTTAATGAAACAGCATATATTTTGTCGCAATTAATGGAATAATAAAATAATTCACAATATATATATATATATATATATATATATATATATATATATATATATATATATATATATAAACAAATGTTGTGGAAGCAGAATATATAAAAGACGGAATGAGAAAAAATTAAACACAGGAAAAATAAAAAAGCGAGAAGTTCACTTGTTTCGTTTATTCTTAAGACGTCCGTTGATCCGACTGAAATCGGTCGACCTCTGTTTTTTTTGTTTGTATTTCCTATTCTGTGTTTAATTGTTTTTCCATTCTCTCTTTCATACACACACATATATGTATATATATATATATATATATATATATATATATATATATATATATATATATATATATATATATATATATATATATATATAAACATAAATTAATACATATATAGATGAATATATATGTGTGTGTGTGTATGTATGCGTGTATATAGATAAGTACATACTTAAATCTAGTTCGTCATTTAATTATCAATTTCGTAATATATATATATATATATATATATATATATATATATATATTAAAAGACAGCCGGCAAACGATTCGTGTCTTATATCACATATAGATACGAACGTCTCTTTTCTAATGTGTGTGTGGGCGCATGCGCAAACAGATATGGCGAAACTATTCACATTAGATGAAGAAAATTCCATTTATAAAAGGTTGATATATTTATGTTTACCTTCCGGGCATGATTTTCTCCTTTCATTGTATGGAAACAGCAACACATGTTGCCACCAATACATATGACCTAGTTAACGAGTGTGCATAGTGAGACAACAACATTATATATATATATATATATATATATATATATAGTCATAGATATTTTTTAGAATTACAAAATATGCCATGAAACAGAAATAGATGAACATACAAAAATAACACATTACTTTCAAAGTTAAGGGTCAATAGCTTCTTGTGAATATATATATATATATATATATATATATATATTATAAAATATTTGTTATTGTTTATTATCTATATACGTATACGTTTCGTCCCTTTTCAATCAGGACTGATCAGCATAGAGATATGACTATTCACTACCGGTTGCACGATTCGAAACCCTGGATTACAAGTATTTTCAACTCAAATCCAATGTCGTAAACCGCGCGGCCTATATTTGAAAAGCCGATAAACAATGATAATTTTAACACATGTAAAAGCGGCACAATATCCAAGCATTCTACTTCTATTACAGAAGGAATGATGCATATGAAGCAAGTTACGTCAGCTGTATTTGTACTACCATTTAGAGTGCTCTACTTATTTTACGAGGAGCGACAATTATATATATATATATATATATATATATATATATATATACGCATTAGTTACGTATGTTTATATCTGTATATATTTCTATGTACGAGATTTCCTCTTACATTTATTAACCGATCATAATAGATTTTGCGACACATTCGATGTGAGCGATATATACTTTAATTAAGTTTTATGCAAATGTGGTTGGAAACGCATCGTGAATATTTTGATACTACTGGCATTAATATAAGATATCAGTTAATAAATATTCTCTAAATTTCTGTTTTAGAGTATTTTCAACGATTTCACTGTCGTATAATATGGGCAAAACTTCCCATTTAAAAAATTTAATATTTCAGATTTGTATTCAATTTCATCCATAGTGATTAGACACAAATTGGTCCAAATTCCATGGGAGAAGAACGCATTTCAGGAGGCAGCTCGTAAAAACACGTCCTGTTCCTGTTCAAGTATCGTTCGCTTAAAAGGGTGAGAGGGATCCAACCGGAAGTCACGTGACTTGCATAACTTCCGGTTGGTGTCACCCTCTCACCTTGTTACCTCTAACAATGTTCATTAACACAACTACTACGATGTACCATGTCTGCAAAATTGTCATTGTGTGCCTCCAACATGTTATATCAACACACTCAGCCACTAGACTTTTACTAGAGACATATGCACATATAAATGTTATAATAACGGACGCTCAGTAAGTGATATTCATCTCGTACAACCATTAGTCACTACATTGATTACGATCTGCTCCTACCCGGCGTTGCCTGGGATGCAGTAAATTCATTTGAATTTTTAATTTGTATTTGTTTGCATATTTTAAAACCTCAAGGAAACAACTTCTATTAGATTTTTAATCTTAAAATTATCCACCTTTGCTGATTTCTATTTTTACATGATTATTTAAAAATGTTACATATTAGCAGTCGTCGGAGCCGGACTAAATAACTTTAACTAAATTTTAACAAAGTCTGTTTTCATATTGCAAATACCACGGCACGATAACAACAAATTGAAATCCGCTATTAACAAAAAAAATTATTTTTCAGCTTAAATGCTATTTGGGGATAACGTTGAAAATCTGACAATATTAACTTTGTGGGCCGATTTGGTATAATGGTAAAAGTTTTCGCTAATTAATCGGTCGAGTTATGCGAAAGTCCTGACAATGACACTTGATGCCCTCTTGCTAAAACACAAAGTAGTATGATGGTGAGGATCAAAGTATCCTAGGAAAGGAGGGGAACACTCTGCTAGATCTCTATGTAATAGCAAATGAAGAGCCTTCGGGTCGTCGTCGACTATGGTCGATTATTTTATTCTGCTATATAAGATATAGATAGATAGATATCTAAATATATAGATTGATAGATAGATATATAAATAAATAGATATATAGATATGTAAATAGATAGATGGATAGATGGATATGTGAATAGATAATAGATAGATAGATATGTAAATAGATAGATAGATAGATAGATATGGAAATAGATAGATAGATAAAAAGATAGATAGATAGATATGTTGATAGATAGATAGATAGATAAATAGATAGAGAGATGGATAGAAAGATAGATAGATAGATAGATAGATAATTATGTTGATGGATAGATAGATAGATAGATAGATAGATAGATAGATAGATAGATAGATAGATAGATAGATACATAGATAGATAGATAGATAGGTAGGTAGGTAGGTAGGTAGGTATGGAAGGTAGGTAAGTAGGTAGGTAGATAGGTAGATAAATAGATAGATATGTAAACAGATAGATATGTAAATAGATAGATAGATAGATATGTTGATAGATAGATAGATAGATAGATATGTTGATAGATAGATAGGTAGATATATAGATAGATAGAGAGAGATAAATAGATAAATAGATAGATAGATAGACAGTTATATATATATATATATATATATATATATATATATATATATATATATAGATAGATAGATAGGTAGGTAGGTAGATAAATAGCTAGATATGTAAACAGATAGATATGTAAATAGATAGATAGATATGTTGATAGATAGATAAATAGATATGTTGATAGATAAATAGGTAGATATATAGATAGAGAGAGAGAGATAGATAGATAGATAGATAGATAGATAGATAGATAGATAGATAGATAGATAGATAGATAGATAGATAGATAGATAGATAGATAGATCTATATGTACATTAAATTTGATATATAAAATGTTTACTTTCTTAATGGAGTTCCCAATTCATTAAAAAAAACGTTTAATCTTTTATTGTCTTCAAAAATCAAGATTAATAATGTGTGAGTGAGTCACAAAGAACCAAAATACCTTTTCTACGCAATTGAATGACTGTGAATATTTTCGAGGAAAAAAGGACAAATGCACGAATTACTCGCATTTCGACCGACTCTAACTTCTTGCAAAGCTGGTAATTATCTACGCAGTTCTAATTGCACAGAATTACAGTCGATGTTCACGTGGTTTCTCGTTGCTTTCTGCGCTGACGTTCTTTTGTTTCGTTGTGTATTTTTTATTAATTACGTGTTATGTTTTATGTGTTATGTTTCATGTGTTATGTTTTATGTGTTATGTTTTATGTGTTTGTTGTGTATTTTCTGCTATCTGTTTTTGCACGACGAAATGAAATTGGGCCACGAAACGAGCGCTAATTCGGTAAAGGCATTCGATGGCACATTATTATGAGTCATAAATTATTGGATATTAATGAAAGAAAAGGAATTTTGTTTTCCGGAAAAGATGCCACATCGGACACTTTAATAAACTGCCAAATTGACTGCCAACTTCTCCAAACAGCTGAAGAGCAGTTTCTCGTCCAGCATGTTGCATCAAACACCCGCTTTCGTGGTCAACAGGCGTCGACGCTCGATTTGGTGTTCTCAAAATACGATATGACGGTGTCAGATGTAAAATTCCAGCCACCCTTGTCGCGCAGCGATCACGCTGTCATCGATTTCATCCTACACACGGAACCTGTTACTCAATCACCAGATCAGTTGCCGATACGCAATTATGCTGCACTGAATCATACCACTCTTCTTGATGCAGCTTCGACAATCGACTGGAATGCCATAGCCAATCTCCCCTCAGTTGAAGAAAAATGGTTAGCCACCAAACAGGCTATTCTCTGGGCGACTGATTTGGCTGTTCCATTCACTGTTCCTCGAAGGCGCCTTCAGCCCTGGATAACTAGCAGAATCAAAAGAGAATGGCGACTGAGAGGCATTGCATGGGCCGAATACTTGAGGCTTGGGACTCATGCATCATATGAAGTGTACCGTGAACAGCGAAACAGGGCAGAGTACATGCTGAAAATTTCAAGATTTCGATATGAGCAACGTCTGGCATCCAAAGTGAACTCAAACCGTAAAAGATTCTACGCCCACGTTAAGCGGAACAAGAGACTTGTGAACCGTATAGCAACGTTGAGAACTCCAGATGGAAGAACGATTAGCGACCCTGGTAAACAGTGCGAGCTATTTGCAGACAGGTTCTCCTCAATATACCGGGTGGACAACGAGCAACAACCTCCTCCACTGCCGACTTATGATGTTCAGCCAATGCAAGCTATTGAAGTCACTCCTCAAGAAGTTTTTGTTACCCTTTCAAGCATTCAAACCAACAAAAGCCCAGGACCTGACCATATCCATCCAGCAGTCCTTCGTGTTTTGGCGCAAGTTCTGGCAACTCCACTAGCGGACCTGTTTAATCACTCACTTTCAGACGGTGTCGTACCAGAGGACTGGAGAGTGGCTACAGTATGCCCCATTTTCAAGAAAGGCGCTAAAACCGACCCTCTTAACTACCGCCCCGTGAGCCTGACTTCAATCATCTGCAAAGTTATGGAGAAAATCCTGAAAAATGCATTGATGAACCACCTTGAACGAACCAAATCTTTGACTCAGACCCAGCATGGTTTCGTCCCAATGCGATCCTGCCTCTCCAACCTCCTTCTTACGGAAGAATGGATAACCAAGATTTTGGATGATGGCGATGCTGCGGATATCCTGTTTCTGGACTTCTCCAAGGCGTTTGACTCCGTAAACCACCGCCTGCTCCTTCACAAGCTTGATCGGTACAGGACTCACCGGTCCATCATCAGCTGGATTAGGTCGTTTCTACAAGCACGAACTTTTCGAGTTTCTGTGAGTGGATGCACTTCAGCAGAAGCAAATGCTTGCAGCGGAGTACCACAAGGTTCAGTGCTTGGCCCGATTTTGTTCCTCCTGTTCGTCAACGACCTTCCAGACTTACTTCAGGGCAAAGTTTTGCTTTTCGCTGATGATGTCAAACTCATAGCGCAAAGACGCAATCATGCCATCCTGCAAACCGATCTGGATTGTACTGCAAACTGGGCCTCAGACTGGGACCTTCCACTCAACGCAGCCAAATGTAGTCATCTTCCAGTTGGCGCGCGACCATCCCAGCTCTTCACTATCGGTCCGAACAACCATGAAATGGCCTCAGTATCTCAGGCAACTGATCTTGGTGTAAGAGTGGATAGCTCTTTCAAACCGTCTCGTCACTGCGTTGAAATGTCCAGCAAAGCCCGGGGCGTCTTGTTTCAAATTCGACGTTCCTTCATCAACCTGACGGCCGAAGTGTTTCGTCCACTCTATTTGACGCTTGTTCGACCTTTGCTGGAGTACGGTGTTGAGGCGTGCAGTCCCTATCTCCGAAAGGATATACTTCATGTTGAACGCATCCAGAGGCGTGCAACCAAAATGATTTCTGGCTTTGCCGATCTCTCGTATGAAGAAAGACTCCACCGTCTTCAACTTCCGACGCTCGAAATTCGAAGGATGCGAGGGGACCTCATCCTGGTTTACAAAATCCTGAATGGGCTCATCAATCTCCCCGCTGACGAATTCTTTACTCGTGCGCCAGACAGAGGCCTTCGAGGTCATGACCAGAAGCTCTACTGTCGTAAATTTCGGCTTCAGAGGCGTCAAGCATCCTTCTCAATTCGTTCTGTCAACCCCTGGAACAGGCTTCCCGCTGAGGTCATCCAAGCGCCTACTATCAGTGCTTTCAAGAGAAAACTTGATTTATTTTTGTACACTGATTAAATTTTTGCCTATCTTACATGGCTTGTGCGTATGCTTTCTTAGCCAAAAAAAAAAAAAAAAAAAAAAAAAAAAAAAAACGTTCCACGGAAATACAAAAGTGTTCGGGTAATAAAGTTGAATGATAAACAGGCGTCTCTTGAGTAATGAATAGATAGATAGATAAATATATATATATATATATATATATATATATATATATATATAGTAAGCTATGAAAATATGTTTATAGCAATTAAGCTACACAGAGGCTCTCGCGTTTCATCTTCAGGCTAAAATGCATAAAGTTATATTTGCCGGGTGTTTTTATATACACGGCTAACTAGTTAACCAATCAGATTCTTTGTTGTTCTCTCACATTTAAAAAAACAGAACGTCGAATTAAAATAGCGCTAGCAAACCACTATTGGCAGCTCAAAGAAAATGGACGCTCATCAATAATTGAATGGAAAATAATACGACAGGCCAGTACATGCAGAAATTTAGACGACCCATGTAGATTATGCCTGAATGAAAAATTTGAAATCCTAAATTTTAAAGATCCCCAAAGATCCTGTATAAGTGAGATAACAAACAGCTGCTTACACAGAAATAAATTTACCCTAGGCTAACGATAAATAAATAAATAAATAATCAATAAACAAATAAGTAAAAAAGCAAAGTAAAACAAAAACTTAACAATTTAAAAATTAAAACCTAAAATAGAAATACAAGGAGCCACGTGTTAAAATAAATTCACCCATTATATTGACACAACAAAGGAAACAGGATATAGGCAAATCAATCGAAAAAAGAACAATAGAACAGGATAATGGAAGTAATACTAACAAGACCTTTGTTCGCGGAAAGCCCAACGATTGGCTGAGAGAACAACAAAGAATCCGATTGGTTAACTAGTTCGCCGTGTATATAAAAACACCCGGCAAAAATAACTCCATGCAATTTAGCCTGAAGATTCCCCCTGGGGATGGAACGCGGGAGCCTCTGTGTAGCTTAATTGCCATAAACATATTTTCATATCTTACTACCTAGCTTTACTAACGTATCGAGCACTGTTGAGATAAATACTGAAAATTGATACATAAAATATTATATCTCCTTATAAAATTGTATGTGGATACATGAAATACTAATATGTATATATATATATATATATATATAGAGAGAGAGAGAGAGAGAGAGAGAGATCGACAGGCAGACGACAGGCAGACGACAGATAGCTAGATAGATAGATAGATAGATAGATAGATAGATAGATAGATAGATAGATAGATAGATAGATAGATAGATAAATAAGTAGGTAGGTTGGTAAGTCGGTAGTTAGATAGATAGATAGATAGATAGATAGATAGATAGATAGATAGATAGATAGATTAATAGATAGATATAGACACATGAGATAGATAGATACAAGTGAGATAGATAGATAGATAGATAGATAGATAGATAGATAGATAGATAGATAGATAGATAGATAGATATTCGTCCATTTCGTATGTATTAACTTATTCTATTGTTGGCATTGGTTTCCCTGATAGTTTACTAGCTAGAATTATTTCGAGAAAGACATCGGGTACTTACAGGAGGGACCACATGAAGGTTGCCAACATCCTAAGTGAAAAGGATTTCAGTGGAACGAACTGGATTCGAACTCGTCAGTCCGTGTCGTTAACCACTTAACCACCGTAACCTCACAAATAATTATTGATTGTAGTATTGAAGCATTAATTCAGTAATTTTTTACTTAGTGATCTTATTTTATATAATAAAAATATACGTTAATGAAGTGGTCAGAAACAATTGTTTTTAAATGAAATATATTTTAGAAAATACGGAATATTTCTCTAAATAATTAAGATTCACGTGTGTTTTATATGTTACCTAACTGTGGCAGAAAAATAAAAAAAATTTTTTAAGTTTTGACTGTAATTCAACCGAACCGAATTTCGTGCAACCAACTTTCTGCTTTTTTCTCCGAACGTTTTGACTGCCTTTCACTTTCCAATAAAATTTCGTGCAACCCAATTTCTGCCTTTCTCTCTCCAATCCAAAATCGCTTCTGCTCCTTCCCAGCTGTCCTCTTCATTTATATCCCCTGATATCCACATATGCAAATCACATAAACACCTGCACCTATGAAGAGAAGCCCTTTATAAATCTGCATACGACATGCAAAGCACCTCCTTCTTTTTCCTGATGGAGAGTGTTCCTCTTTATTGTCACACTCTTCCCTGATCGTATGATCACACAAGTGACAGATGGTTGCTGGTGGCTTTATCCTAGTACTTCTCCGCAGTGGGACAGTTATTTCTTCCTCTCTTACATCAGATGTACCAGGACCTGAATTGGCAATGGAATAAGGCAGCTCAACCAAGAAACGACTGTCCTCTCCCTCACTTTCAGATGCAGAACCACTACTACTTTCTATCGGAATCTTGTTCTCTCCATTCAGTACTCTCTGGTGATGTGTCCTCATTGTCGCCCACCACCGGTGCTAATCTGAGACGTGGGCGCACATCTCCTCTCTAAATGGTAGTACAAACACAGCATGACGTCACTTGCTTTATATGCATCATTCCTTCTTTAATAGAAGTAGAATGCCTGGATATCGTACCACTTTTAAATGTGTTAAATTATCATTGTTTATCGGTTATTCAAATATTGGCCGCGCGGTTAAAATACTCGTAATCCAGGGTTTCGAATCGTACGACCTAATTGGAAAGGGGCGAAACGTATACGTATACGTACATAGATAATAACAAATATTTTATATATTGATGTATATATATATATATATATACGTATATATATATACATATATATATACATATATATATATACATATACATATATATATACATATACATATATATATATACATATATATATATATACATATATATATATATATATATATATATATATATATATATAATGGTTAATTGCATTCCAATGATTTAAATAAATCATAATTTTTTTATTATATTATTTCGGCGAATGCCAATATTTTTGTTTATTTCTGTCTTACGCGCGATTGGCAAGCCGGTAAGAAAAAATAGTTTTTCTTCTACCGACTGCTCTTCAGAGACGATCAATGAATAATGAAAAAACAAGCACACGATCACAACGCATAACGGTCCGAAAGGTGGTCAAGAACGGGAAAAAAGATCTCAAGAAAAGTGAGAAGAACGGTAATGCAAGGAACACGAAAAAAACTTACTTTAAAAGATTACAATAGTAGAAAATTCCCCCGATAACATCTGACACAGTGTAATCCGATTATCAGGTGGGAATCTTTGACCCAAGTTAGGGAGAAAGAGGGGAAATAATAAACTATAACAATAAAATAACAGATTTGTGATAGAGTTGGAAAATTCAGAGATAAAGAAACACATAACTTACTAAAGGATCATAAACTTAACTTCCCAACTAAATCCTAAACTAGACTTATTAACTCAACAAGAAACTCAATTAGTAAAATTAGTTAATAAATACGCGAGTGAGTTAAATGGCGGATAAACCAAGTGATAAATACGATTATAAAATCTATTAACTGGTTGTTCAAAATTGAAAAGAAAACAAAATATTTCAATTTTCTTAACTATTAATCATCATGTTTCTTGATGCAATTGTGTTAACTATTAATCGATCTATATCTATTTCGCCGTTTCAGATGATAAAATTTACATTATTAGAAAATGTAGAGCAAACAAGAACCATGGACCAAACTGGATATTTTGATATATCAGTGGGCGCTTTAGATAGATTAAATAGGAAACTGGCGAACCATCTACTAAGACAATGCTAGCCGAATCTACATCAACCCACTCTCAACGCATCATTAAACTATTATCAAGCATATACTCATATCAATTGAAAAAAGAATTAATAAGCACTCATCTAACTAGGAAATCTTTAATGCACATGTCTTTTACAACAAAGCATTAAAAGATTGCCGCTATAAATATACCCAAATCAAATATATTAAATTAATATCACCTAAAAGTAGACATAAACAATAATAAATAGGAAGATAATTAGGTTTGGTAGACTCCTCTATTTAATCATGTGATTTAATCCTAACTAGGTAAACGATTCTTTAAATTAATCTACCTTCATTTCCCTCTTGTCACTATTATCTGTAAAGTTATAAAAATATGTTTAAATTAAGCTTCAGTTTTTAATTGATTAAAATTAATTTAAAAAACATAATAATAGTGCATGTCGTTCTTACACAAACCTTGGAGGCGATTAATCTATTTTCCCACGAGTGAGTAACGGATACGTGAACTTATAATAAAAAAAACGCGCCATTAATGTCGATAAAGGTCAGACATAGGCATAGTACACGATGACGTCACTTGTTGCGCGCACAAAGAAACGAGAGTTCTGCTTATGGGTCCTAGCGAATAAGACGTAGAAAACTATGATCTGAACCTTTGAGCTATGTCTCGGTATGAGTCCGAAGGCGAAAAGCCCAGCCCGATTATCTAGTAAGTTTCGATGAACCTAACAGTAAGGACAAGAGTATAAAATAGACGGACTCTCTTCTACGTTCCTGTTATATTCAGAGAAAATAAAAACCCTAAGATCGCTCGAAAAATTATCTTCAGACTCCCTTTTGTCGATGAAAGAAAAGTTTCACGAGACACACCAATGAGATGACGACCACTATGACAATCACAGTATGAAGGAAAAGAAATTCGATACCAATGCAACTACGACAATATGGCGGCCAATGAAAGAGAAGAAGGAATATCGACGACAAATAAGCAGCAAAGAATGAGAATACGAAGAAGAAAGAAAGGTGCATTTCACATTAGTTTTTATAAGTAAACTATTATACAAAATAAAACAAAGAAAGAAAAGAAAGAGATAGATACAGGTAAATGAAGAGTGCTTAACTAATGAGTTTATACCCAGTATAAATTATGAAGAAACTTCCACGTACAAACCCGCAAACATTATAAAGAGCACATACCCCTATACGTTTAAGTGTAAAATACGCACACATAATAAGGTATACTCCAACACCCGCAGAGATGATAAAGAACGCACTCCCGCACTAGCATACGTTAGAAGGTAAAATACGCGAACAAGCGTATCAGTTTAAAAAGAACGTAGCAAATGTTTTAAGAACTTTTAGTAACGTTTCAACTTTGTGTTAAAACGTTTCATTATTATCATCATTATTATCACTATTATTAATATTATTCTAATTATAATTATTATTTTAATATTATATTATTATTATTATCATTATTATTATTGGTAAGAGTATTTGTAGTAGTACTATTCCCATTATTGTTATTATCAACATTACTTTATTATTATTATTATTATTATTATTATTATTATTATTATTATTATTATTATTATTATCATAATTATTATTACTAATATAATTATTATTATCATTATTATCATCATTTTCGTTATTATTATCATATTAATAGTATGATTATTATTATTATCATTATTATCATTACTATTATTATCATTACTATTATTATCAATATTATTATTATTATTATTATTATTAATTATTATCCAATTTAATTTTAATTCATTTTATTTCCATATATAACAAGTAATACAAACTTAAGTAAAAACAAATCTTGGTAATTTTGTCCCTTAAGAATTGCGCAACCCCGTACAAAAATAAAATATAAATTATTACATCCGTCCTCAATTCGTTTAAATATGTAATCTGACCATCTAAAGAACTCTGAATTACATGACACCTATTTAACTTTTAATTGAAGTAATGCAAGCGATGTATTTAAAATATTATTTTTATTTGAACATGTGACTTTTTCAGTTCATAATCCGATGTTTTATTTTCCTTCTTCTTTCTTTCATATGAACAACTAAAAGAAAAATCGTAGTTTTAATGGCTACCGATCGAAACATCGACATAGCAGTGTTTGTATCAATAAAAATATATTAATAAGTATATATATATATATATATATATATTTAAGCAAACATTGTTAAACATAACAAAATTCCTCAGTTTGATGATATCTTTTAAATATTTTAAATTTTTCTAATGATCTTTCTAATGTACAACATCGAAATCATTGATGTATGTTTCATATGTATCACGAACGTTTTCGATTCTTCGTCGAATCATTTTCAGGTTACAAAAACAAATGAACAAAAAAGCTGGAGAAAAGAAGAAACTTTCGAAGAACAGCCGAAGTCAGACGTCAGAAGAACGATACTGTGTAGTTTCAGGAGGACTATTAACAATTTTCATTCCGGAACGCCAGAATTGTATGATATATGGAACATACATAATTTTATTGATTTTGATACAATAAAGATCATTAGAAAAATAAAAAATATAATCCAACAGAATAATTATGTTATGTTAAACAATGTTTGCTTAAATAAAAGAATGTTGCTTAAATACAAAAAATATATGTGTTTTTATCTTCCAGATGTTTTTGCTCGATGCCAGGAAATCGGAACATGTGTTATGTACACCCTTACCAATGCGTGTATAAAGTCCTTTATGCATGCGGGTTGATCTTCTCGTCGTCGCTGTTGTCGCTGCCATCACCACCATCGCTGTGAGCCCAGGTTGCTTTTACGTCCGTTGATACAAAACCATACCAACACTTGTTTTAGTTTATAAAGTGTTTATTCAAAAGGACAGAAACAGAAAGAGAGAGAGAGAGGGAGAGAGAGAGAGATTTAACCACACAATTCAAAAGCGATCGCAAACTGGATGACGTCACAAAATCGAATGAATAAATGAAAGCGGTTTGTATTGAAAGTAATGTAAAGAAGCGAATGGCTAAATTAAGAAGATAGCAGGGAAATAAGAGACAATAATGGACAAAGGGTGGAAAAGGAGATATATAGAGAGAGACGGAGGGGAAAAGAGACGGAAAAAGATTAAAAGAGAGGGGTAGGAGAGAAAGAAAAGAGATATTTCGAGCAGAGAGAAGAGAACAGGTATAAATAGAACGAATAAAAAGATAAAGAGAATATACAAATAGTGATTAAGCGGGTCACGGGTCGTCTACTATTTATATAAACAAATGCATAGTAGCAAAAGATGTGCATTGTAGACGCTACAGCAATTCTGTGCGGGATGGTTATGTAAAACCGGAAGATAATAAAGTTCCATACCCTAAGAAAATGTTAGAGTTATCTGATACATCTGATGCACCGCATACAATAAGAAACCTATAGTCATTACTGACTAAAGACGAAGTACAGTAAATAAGCACGGAACATTGGGAGTTTCAAGACAACCTCTTAAGATGTCCATATCTTTAACCACACAGGGTGACCCACTTTAAACTATGTTTAATGCCGTACTTTTTCTTGTGTGCGACGCGAGTAGATACCAATTCAATTACTCGGAACTGCCATTGGCAAGAATTTCTTCCCGTCTTTCGCGGTCCTCCCAACAGATTTTGGCCATAGTTCAGTGTGTACGATAGTCAAAGACAATTGGCTCCAGCCGTTTATCTGCCAAGTTTCCAGATCGAACGCCATTATCCAAAGTAATATGCACGCGGAGAACATCGGTGTCGCTCCTTCGGCTTAGCCGTTTTGGCCGTCGGCTTCCCTCGGCAATTTCCGGTCGTGTCTCTCATTCACAGTGGGCGACCCTCATTATTCAACAATCTGGTCAGATGCTGTGCTTAGAAATGTTACTGTTGATTACGTATCAGGGCATGAGTCATCGGAAAGTATACGTGTGTGTTGACGGGCATCTGCATATACACTACTAATGCAAAGTATTTGGCAACTATTTATATCAACCCAGTAGTGTGATTAACATCTCGCAATTCTTGCAGGAAATTTAAAATATCTTCAGTCTATATCCAGTCTTCGGTAGAAAAAGTGATAACGATGAAATGGATTTGTTTTTATAAATCAACAGTTTAATTGTTTTTTGGTTTAACCAGACTTTTATTTCATATAAGTAAAACATTATGGTTCTTACCTTGTTCCGTTGAAGAATAACACTTTTAGGATGTTTAATTGTTTTGGGGTTTAACTAGACATTTATTTCATATAAGTAAAACCATTATGGTTCTTACCTTGTTCCGTTGAGAATAACACTTTTAGGATGTTTAATTGTTTTTTGGTTTAACCAGACTTTTATTTCATATAAGCAAAACATTATGGTTTTTACCTTGTTCCGTTTAGAATAACACTTTTAGAATGTTTAATTGTTTTTTGGTTTAACCAGACTTTTATTTCGTATAAGCAAAACATTATTGTTCTTACCTTGTTCCGTTGAGAATAACACTTTTAGGATGTTTAATTGTTTTTTGGTTTAACCAGACTTTTATTTCGTATGAGCAAAACATTATTGTTCTTACCTTGTTCCGTTGAGAATAACACTTTAAGGATGTTTAATTGTTTTTTGGTTTAACCAGACTTTTATTTCGTATGAGCAAAACATTATGGTTCTTACCTTGTTCCGTTGAGAATAACACTTTAAGGATGTTTAATTGTTTTTTGGTTTAACCAGACTTTTATTTAATATAAGCAAAACATTATGGTTCTTACCTTGTTCCGTTTAGAATAACACTTTTAGAATGTTTAATTGTTTTTTGGTTTAACCAGACTTTTATTTCGTATAAGAAAACATTATTGTTCTTACCTTGTTTCGTTTAGAATAACACTTTTAGGATGTTTAATTGTTTTTTGGTTTAACCAGACTTTTATTTGATATAAGTAAAACATTATTGTTCTTACCTTGTTCCATTGAGAATAACACTTTTAGGATGTTTAATTGTTTTTTGGTTTAACCAGACTTTTATTTCGTATAAGCAAAACATTATTGTTCTTACCTTGTTCCGTTTAGAATAACACTTTTAGAATGTTTAATTGTTTTTTGGTTTAACCAGACTTTTATTTCGTATAAGCAAAACATTACTGTTCTTACCTTGTTCCGTTGAGAATAACACTTTTAGGATGTTTAATTGTTTTTTGGTTTAACCAGACTTTTATTTCGTATAAGCAAAACATTATTGTTCTTACCTTGTTCCTTGTAGAATAACACTTTTAGGATGTTTAATTGTTTTTTGGTTTAACCAGACTTTTATTTCGTATGAGCAAAACATTATTGTTCTTACCTTGTTCGTTTTAGAATAAAACTTTTAGGATGTTTAATTGTTTTTTGGTTTAACCAGACTTTTATTTCGTATAAGCAAAACATTATGGTTCTTACCTTGTTCCATTGAGAATAACACTTTTAGTATGTATAATTGTTTTTTGGTTTAACCAGACTTTTATTTCGTATAAGCAAAACATTATTGTTCTTACCTTGTTCCGTTTAGAATAACACTTTAAGAATGTTTAATTGTTTTTTGGTTTAACCTAACTTTTATTTCGTATAAGTAAAACATTATGGTTCTTACCTTGTTCCGTTTAGAATAACACTTTTAGAATGTTTAATTGTTTTTTGGTTTAACCAGACTTTTATTTCGTATAAGCAAAACATTATTGTTCTTACCTTGTTCCGTTTAGAATAACATTTTTAGAATGTTTAATTGTTTTTTGGTTTAACCAGACTTTTATTTCGTATAAGCAAAACATTACGGTTCTTACCTTGTTCCGTTTAGAATAACACTTTGAGAATGTTTAATTGTTTTTTGGTTTAACCAGACTTTTATTTCGTATGAGCAAAACATTATTGTTCTTACCTTATTCCGTTGAGAATAACACTTTTAGGATGTTTAATTGTTTTTTGGTTTAACCAGACTTTTATTTCGTATAAGCAAAACATTATGGTTCTTACCTTGTTCCGTTTAGAATAACACTTTTAGAATGTTGAATTGTTTTTTGGTTTAACCAGACTTTTATTTCGTATGAGCAAAACATTATTGTTCTTACCTTGTTCCGTTGAGAATAACACTTTAAGAATGTTTAATTGTTTTTTGGTTTAACCAGACTTTTATTTCGTATGACCAAAACATTATGGTTCTTACCTTGTTCCGTTGAGAATAACACTTTTAGAATGTTTAATTGTTTTTTGGTTTAACCAGACTTTTATTTCGTATAAGCAAAACATTATTGTTCTTACCTTGTTCCGTTGAGAATAACACTTTTAGGATGTTTAATTGTTTTTTGGTTTAACCAGACTTTTATTTCGTATAAGCAAAACATTATTGTTCTTACCTTGTTCCATTGAGAATAACACTTTTAGTATGTATAATTGTTTTTTGGTTTAACCAGACTTTTATTTCGTATAAGCAAAACATTATTGTTCTTACCTTGTTCCGTTTAGAATAACACTTTTAGAATGTTTAATTGTTTTTTTGTTTAACCAGACTTTTATTTCGTATAAGCAAAACATAATGGTTCTTATCTTGTTCCGTTTAGAATAACACTTTTAGAATGTTTAATTGTTTTTTGGTTTAACCAGACTTTTATTTCGTATAAGTCAAACATTATTGTTCTTACCTTGCTCCGTTTAGAATAACACTTTTAGGATGTTTAATTGTTTTTTGGTTTAACCAGACTTTTATTTCGTATAAGCAAAACATTATGGTTCTTACCTTGTTCCGTTTAGAATAACACTTTTAGAATGTTTAATTGTTTTTTGGTTTAACCAGACTTTTATTTCGTATGAGCAAAACATTATTGTTCTTACCTTGTTCCGTTGAGAATAACACTTTTAGGATGTTTAATTGTTTTTTGGTTTAACCAT
Source organism: Sepiola atlantica (assembly GCA_963556195.1). Lineage (NCBI taxonomy): Eukaryota > Metazoa > Mollusca > Cephalopoda > Sepiida > Sepiolidae > Sepiola > Sepiola atlantica. Next base: position 36,500,695 of record OY744553.1, read on the forward strand.
ACTTTTATTTCGTATAAGCAAAACATTATTGTTCTTACCTTGTTCCGTTTAGAATAACACTTTTAGAATGTTTAATTGTTTTGGGGTTTAACCAGACTTTTATTTCGTATGAGCAAAACATTATTGTTCTTACCTTGTTCCGTTGAGAATAACACTTTAAGAATGTTTAATTGTTTTTTGGTTTAACCAGACTTTTATTTCGTATGAGTAAAACATTATGGTTCTTACCTTGTTCCGTTGAGAATAACACTTTTAGAATGTTTAATTGTTTTTTGGTTTAACCAGACTTTTATTTCGTATAAGCAAAACATTATTGTTCTTACCTTGTTCCGTTGAGAATAACACTTTTAGGATGTTTAATTGTTTTTTGGTTTAACCAGACTTTTATTTCGTATAAGCAAAACATTATGGTTCTTACCTTGTTCCATTGAGAATAACACTTTTAGTATGTATAATTGTTTTTTGGTTTAACCAGACTTTTATTTCGTATAAGCAAAACATTATTGTTCTTACCTTGTTCCGTTTAGAATAACACTTTTAGAATGTTTAATTGTTTTTTTGTTTAACCAGACTTTTATTTCGTATAAGCAAAACATTATGGTTCTTATCTTGTTCCGTTTAGAATAACACTTTTAGAATGTTTAATTGTTTTTTTGGTTTAACCAGACTTTTATTTCGTATAAGCAAAACATTATTGTTCTTACCTTGCTCCGTTTAGAATAACACTTTTAGGATGTTTAATTGTTTTTTGGTTTAACCAGACTTTTATTTCGTATAAGCAAAACATTATGGTTCTTACCTTGTTCCATTTAGAATAACACTTTTAGAATGTTTAATTGTTTTTTGGTTTAACCAGACTTTTATTTCGTATGAGCAAAACATTATTGTTCTTACCTTGTTCCGTTGAGAATAACACTTTTAGGATGTTTAATTGTTTTTTGGTTTAACCAGACTTTTATTTCGTATAAGCAAAACATTATTGTTCTTACCTTGTTCCGTTTAGAATAACACTTTTAGAATGTTTAATTGTTTTTTAGTTTAACCAGACTTTTATTTCGTATGAGCAAAACATTATTGTTCTTACCTTGTTCCGTTGAGAATAACACTTTTAGGATGTTTAATTGTTTTTTGGGTTAACCAGACTTTTATTTCGTATGAGCAAAACATTATTGTTCTTACCTTGTTCCGTTGAGAATAACACTTTTAGGATGTTTAATTGTTTTTTGGTTTAACCAGACTTTTATTTCGTATAAGCAAAACATTATTGTTCTTACCTTGTTCCGTTTAGAATAACACTTTTAGAATGTTTAATTGTTTTTTGGTTTAACCAGACTTTTATTTCGTATAAGCAAAACATTATTGTTCTTACCTTGTTCCGTTGAGAATAACACTTTTAGGATGTTTAATTGTTTTTTGGTTTAACCAGACTTTTATTTCGTATAAGCAAAACATTATTGTTCTTACCTTGTTCCGTTTAGAATAACACTTTTAGAATGTTTAATTGTTTTTTAGTTTAACCAGACTTTTATTTCGTATGAGCAAAACATTATTGTTCTTACCTTGTTCCGTTGAGAATAACACTTTTAGGATGTTTAATTGTTTTTTGGGTTAACCAGACTTTTATTTCGTATGAGCAAAACATTATTGTTCTTACCTTGTTCCGTTGAGAATAACACTTTTAGGATGTTTAATTGTTTTTTGGTTTAACCAGACTTTTATTTCGTATAAGCAAAACATTATTGTTCTTACCTTGTTCCGTTTAGAATAACACTTTTAGAATGTTTAATTGTTTTTGTTTAACCAGACTTTTATTTCGTATAAGCAAAACATTATTGTTCTTACCTTGTTCCGTTGAGAATAACACTTTTAGGATGTTTAATTGTTTTGGGGTTTAACCAGACTTTTATTTCATATAAGCAAAACATTATTGTTCTTACCTTGTTCCGTTGAGAATAACACTTTTAGGATGTTTAATTGTTTTTTGGTTTAACCAGACTTTTATTTGATATAAGTAAAACATTATGGTGCTTACCTTGTTTCGTTGAAGATGACACTTTTAGGATGTTTAACACGTATTCATGGATTACTTTTATGTAAGTATAAAATTAATAAATATATATATATATATATATCAACGAAGAATACGTCCTATAAAGTTAAAGGCGACTAATAATGCGATTTTCTGCATCTTAATCACTTAGGTAGTGAAACAATCGAAATAGTAGTAAGCAAAGAACAACGAATTCTGCAATCTGTTAAAAATCATTCAAATCATCAGCGACTCACAAAAATCTGAAGGTCGATGATGAGTTTGATGGTTTGTAACGACGTTTTCTATACAGTGGCATGCCCATCGATCTCACGAAACCATTGTACGTCTCTTAAATATGTAACGTAAAGTTTTTATATTAATAATTTGTATTTTAGCTATCACGTTCTTACGACCGAGCACTTTATTGATTTCTTTTAAACATATGCTGATGCGCTATATATATATATGTATATTTATATATGTATATGTATATATATATATGTACATAAACATATATATATATGTGCATATATATATATGTACATAAACATATATGTGCATATATATATATATATATATATATATATATATATATATATATATATATATATATATATATACAGCGTTAGCGAATAATCATAATAGTTAATATATTAAAGTTTACCTAAGGTCTATTATATTTATATATATATATGTGTGTGTGTGGGTGTGTGTGTATATATATGTATATGTATATATATATATATATATATATATATATATATATATATATATGTATATATACATACGTATATATATATATATATATATATAACTTGGAATGTATTCGTTATCTTTTTCCCCCTCACTTACCTGCGATAAAGAGAACGCACCAACGTGTATTTTTTTATAATTTTTACATATTTTTGTTTCTACCATCGATTTTAAAACTTGTTTTCAGTCGAACCAGGGACGGATTATGAATTATTTATATTCCTTTGTATATTCAAAAATCAGTTGAATCTATTTATATATTTCTAAACAAGATAAACAGGAAAGGAATATCTTTAGCCGTGAACGGTGAACAAATGTATGTAAATACACACCCTTGTATTTGTACTAATGTAAGAGACGTTGGTATGCATGTTTTTCTCTTTGTCATTTTGATTCGTTTCTATTATGCAAAAATACAGCAGCGTTTTCTCGTTTTCAACAACAATGAATTATTATTATCTGTGGTTGGTTTATTTTCACGTAAAGTTTGTGCGAATTGTCTCCGCTTTTATGTCTCCTCGTCATCATCATCACCGTCGTCGTCTTCATTGTCGTCGTCTTCATCGTCGTCGTCTTTCTTTGTCTGTCCGAGTTTATAAAATAAATATACGCCCATATCATTTTTATTCACATCCTGATACGATTTTGTAAAGTTAAATTTACTGATTCACTTCTAGTAGTAGTTGATTAATTGGTTGAGTCCATTATCTAGTATTCGGCCGTTGATGAAAAACCGTACAGATACAAAATGGCCGGTTGTCTATGAATCTAACTTATGGTTTTTACAGGAAACTGTTTCCTGTGGGAATTGCATAACAAAGGGCTTTGATGTTTGTTTTTGTTTGAGGATTTTTCTCCTGAAGTTATTTGATGATCTTTGTAATCATATGTGTATACTGCGCAAAACAATTGTCATTAGTTATAGTGAAATATTTTAAAATTCGACAAGAAAAATATAGTATTTAACATAGCATTGTTTACTTGGGCGCAGGTGCAAGTTTGATTGGGCACACTCTTGAAATATTAAACTTTACAAAAAAATAATGTACTCATGTCACTCACTGGGTTTCCGAGAATATGTTCGGTTTATTTGTTTGGGGATATACATATATATATTATTGATGAAAAACAGTAGAGATACAAAACGAATTGTTGTCTATGAATTGAACATATAGTTTCTTTAGGAAACTGTTTTCTGTGTGAAAAGCATAAACACGTTTTTGCGTTTTTTTTTTTTTGCTTGGTGATTTTTCTCCGGAAGTGATCTTATGATTTTATGATTAGCTGCATAAACGAAAGATCCTGATAATTATATAATTATTACTGAGTATTCGTTTCTGCTCGAAACAATTGCCAAGAGTTATAGTGAATTATTTTGAAATTCGGCAAGTAGAAATATTATTATAATTTAATATACTATTGTTTACTTTGGTATGAGTGCAAGTTTCGTTGGGCGTACTCTTGAAAGTTTACAAAAAACGTAATGTACTCATGTTACTCACAGGGTTTCCGAGAATATGCATTTTAAAATGTTAGGTTAATTATTTTATATATATATATATATATATATATATATATATATATATATATATATATATATATATATATATATATATAAGTCAGGTTATATTATGTTTTTATTTCAATATTTTTATTTTTATTTTTTCACATATTACAAAAAACATAATATTTTTGTGAGATATATGTTTACGGTCCGTTTCATTTGTCTTGTGTCAAACAACATATTTATGTTAATATCGTCTCTGCATAAAAAGTTATTAGATTAAAGTGCCTTGAAAAAGCCTACACTATACAGTGGTTTATTTTTGGGTGAAACCAAACAAAAAACAAATAAAAGAGTAAACTCACACGTGGGGGAACCCACTAATACGCCATTTTTAATTTTTCCGTTTAGAGCTAGTACATCCTAAAAGTTGTGTGGGTATTTATAAATTTTAATTCAGTAATATTTCTGAAAATAGTAAATAAGTTAATAGTTATATTTTCTATATTGTAACTAATTGATTATCATCGAGCTAAATCTTTTAAAGAGACTGCAAAGTAAAGGACACTGATAGTATATGCTAATACATTTATTGTCATTAATAATTAAGCCGCCGGATAAAGTGTTAAAACTATCACTGTTTATTCGCTATTCAGCGTTGGCCGAGACGTCGGGTTTTGAGTTGTAAAAATACTCGGAATCCCGGGTTTCGAATCGCATGACCAGTAGCGAATAGTAATATCTCTATGCTGATGAGTCCAGATTATAGAGGACGAAACGTATACGTACATAGATAATGAACAACACAAATATTTAATACATATATATATATATATATATATATATATATATATATACATCAAGTTTGTCCTGAATGTTCGTACCAAGTTTTAGAGAATATAAAAAGTAAAAACTTATGACCTTAAATATTTAATAAAATGCAAATGAATGGGCCATTTTCATACATAAACCCATTCTTACTCGTTTTGTTTTGTGTGTTGCTGTTTATTCCGAACTATTTTTTTGATTTGGTTGTAATCTGCAATGCTGGTCTGTAATGGTTGTCAACAATGGTTGTCATCTGCAATGCTAGTCTGCAATGGTTGTCAACAATGGTTGGACTCTGCAATGCAATGGTTGTCATCAATGGTTATCATCTGCAATGCTGGTCTGCAATGGTTGTCAACAGTGGTTGTAATCTGCAATGCTGGTCTGCAATGGTTGTCAACAATTGGTGTCATCTGCAATGCTGGTCATCAATGGTTGTCAACAATGGTTGTCATCTGCACTGCTGGTCTGAAATGGTTGTCAACAATGGTTGTCATCTGCAATGATGGTCTGCAATGGTTGTCAACAATGGTTGTTATCTGCAATGATGGTCTGCAATGGTTGTCAACAATGGTTGTTATCTGCAATGCTGGTCTGTAATAGTTGTCAAAAATGGTTGTCATCTGCAATGCTGGTCTGCAATGGTTGTCAACAGTTGTTGTCATCTGCAATGCTGGTCTGCAATGGTTGTCAGCAGTGGTTGTAATCTGCAATGCTGGTCTGCAATGGTTGTCAACAATTGGTGTCATCTGCAATGCTGGTCATCAATGGTTGTCAACAATGGTTGTCATCTGCACTGCTGGTCTGCAATGGTTGTCAACAATTGGTTGCCATCTGCAATGCTGGTCTGCAATGGTTGTCAACAATGGTTGTCATCTGCAATGTTGGTCTGCAATGGCTGTCAACAATAGTTGTAATCTGCAATGCTGGTCTGCAATGGTTGTCAACAATGGTTGTCATCTGCAATGATGGTCTGCAATGGTTGTCAACAATGGTTGTTATCTGCAATGCTGGTCTGTAATAGTTGTCAAAAATGGTTGTCATCTGCAATGCTTGTCTGCAGTGGTTGTCAACAGTGGTTGTCATCTGCAATGCTGGTCTGCAATGGTTGTCAACAATGGTTGTCATCTGCAATGCTAGTCTGCAATGGTTGTCAACAATGGTTGGACTCTGCAATGCAATGGTTGTCATCAATGGTTATCATCTGCAATGCTGGTCTGCAATGGTTGTCAACAGTGGTTGTAATCTGCAATGCTGGTCTGCAATGGTTGTCAACAATTGGTGTCATCTGCAATGCTGGTCATCAATGGTTGTCAACAATGGTTGTCATCTGCACTGCTGGTCTGAAATGGTTGTCAACAATGGTTGTCATCTGCAATGATGGTCTGCAATGGTTGTCAACAATGGTTGTTATCTGCAATGATGGTCTGCAATGGTTGTCAACAATGGTTGTTATCTGCAATGCTGGTCTGTAATAGTTGTCAAAAATGGTTGTCATCTGCAATGCTGGTCTGCAATGGTTGTCAACAGTTGTTGTCATCTGCAATGCTGGTCTGCAATGGTTGTCAACAGTGGTTGTAATCTGCAATGCTGGTCTGCAATGGTTGTCAACAATTGGTGTCATCTGCAATGCTGGTCATCAATGGTTGTCAACAATGGTTGTCATCTGCACTGCTGGTCTGCAATGGTTGTCAACAATTGGTTGCCATCTGCAATGCTGGTCTGCAATGGTTGTCAACAATGGTTGTCATCTGCAATGTTGGTCTGCAATGGCTGTCAACAATAGTTGTAATCTGCAATGCTGGTCTGCAATGGTTGTCAACAATGGTTGTCATCTGCAATGATGGTCTGCAATGGTTGTCAACAATGGTTGTTATCTGCAATGCTGGTCTGTAATAGTTGTCAAAAATGGTTGTCATCTGCAATGCTTGTCTGCAGTGGTTGTCAACAGTGGTTGTCATCTGCAATGCTGGTCTGCAATGGTTGTCAACAATTGGTGTCATCTGCAATGCTGGTCATCAATGGTTGTCAACAATCGTTGTTATCTGCAATGCTGGTCTGCAATGGTTGTCAACAATGGTTGCCATCTGCAATGCTGGTCTGAAATGGTTGTCAACAATGGTTGTCATCTGCAATGCTGGTCTGCAATGGCTGTCAACAATAGTTGTAATCTGCAATGCTGGTCTGCAATGGTTGTCAACAATGGTTGTCATCTGCAATGATGGTCTGCAATGGTTGTCAACAATAATTGTCATCTGCAATGTTGGTCTGCAATGGTTGTCAACAATGGTTGTCATCTGCAATGCTGGTCTGCCTGATTGTTCTCCACAATTTATGCTAGAATCTTCTGCTCCAAGCTTTTCGAACTACTTGCGTAAATTTCTGTCAGCTAAAGCATCTTTTCTGTACACTGCACGAATTTTTTTTGTTTTTTGCGAGGCATTTTTACCTTAATAGAAATATAAAAGCATCAAGTGCGTAACATTGGTGTTACAATCTTCTTACTTTCAAAGACCTCTAAACTTAACAGAAGTTAATGTACTTATATTTTTATATGTCCGTCATTTTTCGTGTTTTGACGTGTAGAAACATAAACTACGAAAAATTAGCGCTAACATATTGGACAACCTGAAGTACCTGTTCTAATACTACACTTCATCTGTTTTCATATATGCAGTGAGTGTGAAAGAGATCGACGTAGAGACAGATAGAGTGCGAGTGAGGAGAGAAAAATCGATGGAGAATAGTATAGATAAATATTTTGATCATGCAAGCATGGGAACAACCTGAAGTACCTGTTCTAATACTACACTTTATCTGTTCTTTTCTCGGTCAGTGAGATAGAAAATCTTCTAGACTAACGCAATGTTAAAACCACAATTTTGTCTAAATCTGCTCTCGTTATGAACAAGTAAATATGAACATAAGGAAACTTCAAGAGAGAGTAAAAATAACAGATACTTAAATATGTGTTCATCCAATTTTGTAATTCCGCGTGCCACTCTATCTAGGCTATGGTTTAAAGCAAGCCCAGCACTGTACTTCGGTAAAGCTAGAGATAAGGAGGGAGAAAGAGACAGAGAGAAAGAGAGAGATAGAGAGAAAGAGAAAGAGAGAAAGAGAGAGAGAGGCGGGAGGGAAATGTGTTCCATACCGATTTTGTAATTCTGCGTGTCACTCTATCTACCCTATGGTTTAAAGCAAGCCAGCACTGTACTTCGGTAAAGCTAGAGATAAGGAGGGAGAAAGAGACAGAGAGAAAGAGACAGAGAGAGAGACAGAGAGAGAGAGGCGTGAGGGAAATGTGTTCCCTAATGATTTAATAATTCCAAGCGTCACCCTTTTGTCGCTACGGTTTGAGGCAACGCCATCTCTGTACTTAATTAAATGCATTCCACTATAGAAGTGGGTCCGATGTGCAGTGCTTCTCTCTATGCCCCCCCCATCGGGTTAAGTGACGTACGATACCGGATAGGATTACCTACGCATCCATTGCGCCATTGATATTACTTGGTTTAAACACTAGCAAATCCCCGGCGGGGCATTTCTCTTGCCTCAGAAGAGCAGGGTCATTTCCGCACAGACTCAACCATGTCCCCATACACCTTAAATAACCGGAGAGATACAGAAGGTAATTTCCGTGGATGGCTTTAAAGAGGGTCATGTATCTTCTGGATATGTTATTCGAGCCATTGTCACAAAAGGCTAGAATTATATTCTTCGAGATTAGATCCCCTCCTCCTTTGTATGTCGCTTCAATCGATGTGAAACCGATATTCACTGTGCAACGTTTCGGTTGAAAGAAAGGGAGATAATTATGTTCGAAAGTAAAAAAGAATCGCTTCTTTGTGTAAGAATGTGCTAACAAAATAAATCTCATACTTGCTATGACGTGATTAACAACAAGACAACGTACATACATACATAATAGATAGGTCTCCATAGTAACTGGGTCTGTGGTGTGTTCTGCGAGCTAAAGAATTAGCAAATCTCTAATAATCCGAAATTATATGTTTAGCGTATACTAGACTAATTATGACCCGTTAGGTCAGTATTTGTGTAATAACATGACGCCGAAATAGGGCGGTAAAAGTTATAAACACTGACGAATTCGCCTTGGCTCGAAGCCTCATAGGAAAAGATGATAAACATTTCAAAAAGAAAACGCATCAGTTTTTAATAGAGATTTAAAATCTGAACATTGACGCGAATACTACGAAATAATGGACAAAGACAAAACACAGATTATTAAAAATGTTTTTAAGGAATGTGATTAGAAATTCTGAGGAAGCCAAGGAAAGAAGTTTATTGTAATAAATATGAAGGCGAAGGCAGAGTTTACAGGTGAAATTATATGTAGGATAAAGACGGACATCACTTCTCCATGATGTAAACAGATAAAAACGAGACTAGAGAAAAAAGAGGTTAAAAGGAGAACGAGAATGTAAGCGAGAGAGAGCGAGAGAGAGAGAGAGAGGGAGAGAGAGGGAGAGAGAGATAGAGAATGCGCGGCTATAATATTGAGAAGATACATTAAAGCGTGATTACGTTCTAAGAGCGTGCAATTTTAAGTTGTAAATTACTAGCCGTTATAATGATAATAAAAAAAACTCAAAAGTAAAGAAATATTTTTTAAGAAACCAAAATTAACACCGCCTGAAGATGATTTGACGATTCTAATCGAAAGTACTCGCAAAATAGGACAGAAAATGGTACAAGAAACCCACGGAACTGACATACAGAAATTTGACCGAAACACTAAATTGTCTATTCGGAAAATTGAAAAAATAAAAAAAAACTTATCAAGCCAAAACAGTCCGTGTTATTTAATAATGTTTGCCTAAATCAAAATACGCTGCCTAAATACATACAATATATATAAATATATATATATATATATATATATATGTGTGTGTGTGTGTGTGTGTGTGTGTGTGTGTGTGTGTGCGTGTACAAGGTGAGTGGGAGCGTACCCCAGCAGAGTGGTTGATTATAAAGAAAATTCAATAATAAAATCATATTTATTTATATATGTGTTACAGAAGATGAGAACAACATTGGTACCGTCGGTTTTAAATTCCAACAAAGGGGACCTATAATTGGTTTCCTTTCCCGGACTTCTTCAAGCAGTAATACATACATATATATATATATATATATATATATATATATATATATATATATATATATATATATATACTGGCAAATATATACTCCCTCTGGTCCCATATTTTTGCTTGCCTGGAAAAATGATATCATGCTGAAAAAAGTATTCTCCACTGACATCTAAATGAATAGGTAATTACTGGGAGCATTGTATCATGGCGCACGCCCCCCCCCCCCCGCCTAAAAAAGGAGGAGTTAATGCCTTGGAGGATGATATCATGACAACAGAACAGATAGTATAGTATCTCCCTTGAAATAGGTAATACCTGGGAGGATCGCCCCCCGTGTGGTATCATGGAAACAAAACAGCTACTAGACGACACACTCCCCCGAAAAAAGTAGTCCCTGTGAAGATGGTCGCATGACACCAGAACAGATATTACATTATCCCCTCCCTAAAAGAGAATGTAATACTTGGAAGGATAACCCCACCCCTGAAGAAAGAGGAGGTCATTCCTGGGAAGACTGTCTTATGAGAGCAGAACCGATACTACACCTCCCCATTAAAAGATAATACATTAGTAGATTAAATAATGTTTTCACTCATTTAAAAATGCCTCGCCATTAAAAAACATTATTTTTATGGCTACTTGGGTTGAGATCAAAGTGTAGTATCTCTTCTCGATAGTTGTTATCAGCATCACAGTGACACCAGACGTTTTACTATCGACGCAAATATTGCGTATGTATAAGTAACTATGACAATGCAAAAATACAACTGTGTGTTACAGAATATTGATTTATTTGAAGCTGTTTATATAATAAATATGCAAATTAAGAAGACCGAAATGTGGTTGAAGGTATATGCAGTTTTCTATATATACAGTATTTTAAGTCTATATTTTATCATAGAATTAAATAAGCACAACGTGTTTTAATGTTAATGTTGTTAGGAGATAAGGAAAATATTTCGCATTTATTCATTTAGATATATATATATATATGTATGTATCACTATTAAGAAATTAAGATGATCTATAACACATTCACTTTTACTTATATCAGTTTAAAGAATTCAACATCAACAATAGTTTATGCGTACGATTTTTCCCCCAAATGATAGATTTTTATTGAGAAAAATGTCACGACATCAGCACAAATAAAAGACACCTCAATTACAAACAAACAAAAAAACATCTGGTGAATTTTATTATTCAACTACAAAACAAGGTTTGACCAGTCATGGATTATCGAGAGCTGTGCCAATATGATCTGTGTCAGTCTTGTAATAATGCAGTTAACGTATGTGAAAAAACTCCGAGGGATTTTACAATTGTCAATCTAAAATCCAAATACTTTGGAATACATGTTATAGCAGCAGGCATATAAGAAAGCACTCGTGCATGACCAAGTAAAACTGATGGTAACAAATGCATAGATAATAAATCTTACAATCAGTAAACAAGTAAGTAGAAAAGTATTTTTTTGCGTTTGGTAACAGTTATTTGTTGTCTATTTGTTTTTGTTTCACACTTTTGTCTTGTTAAGTATACTGCGCAATCACCAAACAGCGTATTTCTTAATCAGGGTTGTAAAAGTTGTCATCCGTCGACGTAAAACTACCCTGGAGACACCGTATCATAAAGGTTAACATTGAATGAATATCTAAAAAGTTCGCTGTGTTTACAAAAGAACGATTGTTTTATTTCACACCCCTGTGATATTTCTTTCTGTTAACACAATGTCGCCAGCATAAGCTTAAGCCTTATGAAGCGAATCATAACTACACGACTCATTATTATTTACTCCTCTCCAGGAGTTAGGCACAAGGCCAGTTTTATCCTACTCCCACAAGTAAGATGTGACCCAAGGTCGGGTCGGAAAGTGGGGGTTGAAAAGCCAGCGCCCGAGAGGTGAGCACTCAGACCATTAAAAATTGCCTGGGCAGCCCCGTCGGCATTCCCCGGTAGGGGCGCCTCAGGCATTAAGCAATAAACTTACTCCTCCCCAAAGAGGGGAGGCGAAGCCTGGGAGGGTGGACCTCCTAGAACTGCACAGGACAGACCCATAGACCGGCGTAAATCAAGCCCCGAAGGCCAAGACAATACCAGTCTATGGGGTGCAGTATCCATCGGAACAGATAATTACCCAAGGGCTAAGTACGGTCAATAAAATAGATCTTCTTTTCTACGAGCGTCTTTGGGGTTTGATCAGATACGATGAAGTGAAAAATAAACACTATTATGATGTTGATTTTGTGTATGACTATATAAGGATAACAGAGTTTTTTTTTCATTTCCAGAGTTATCTCCCTTTAAGAGAAGGGAGGCTTCGGTCCAGAGTTGTGCCACTTGAAAAAAGGAGGCTAAGGCCCCTTGCGATATCAAAGTTAATGCTCAAATCCAGCGAGTATATAAAACCTCGTTGCTATTTTCCGAGATTTAAGACACCGATTCTTCTTAAATGTGCCGTGTTTTATTTTTCTACAATTTAAACCTGAAATATAAACCTGAAAAATTAGAACTTAAAAAAATTGTGGAACGTTTTTAAAATTGTTATCTTCATTATAATCATTCATACTGCAGTAATTAACTAAAACACATTTGCCTAATATATTAGAAAAATCAACCGTATAAACTATTATATATTAGCTCGTTAACTGTAGCTGATTTGGGGTTTGCAATGGTTATGGGGTAGCAAATTATTTTTATTTATAGAGCATGAAATTATAAGTTTAATTAAAGCTATTCCCCCTTATCGTTTAAGATCGGTTTACGTTGAAATTAAATTCAATCAATGAATCCAAGAATGTGATTCAAGATTTATCTGATTTATTCGATTCTAATATAATCATTTTTTATAAACATAGTTCACCCCAAACAAGGCAAGTTTCCACTGTAAACGTAAGGGGCCACTGAGAATTAGAGTGAACGTTCTGGGTGGGTGGGGGTCATCCTAAATTATGAGCTGTGCAGCGATATGCTTGTTCACATATGTTTAAATTTTTTGCATGTCGGGGAAACAGGGGGCAAGGGTGGAGTTCCAAGGCTAGCAACTCGCGGAAAGAAGCAATTGAAGTAGAAGGCTTTCTGGCATCTGGCAACCTCCACAGTGAATGGATGGGATTTAGCTGATTGTCGGGTTGGTCAAGTGTATTTACGTCAAAGGTGAACCAGAGCAGCAAGTTCACCGGAGCACATTCCATTGAAGTACTCGTAAAACAGGCACAAGGATGCAACATTGCGGCGATGGGACAGGGTCTCGGGCTTGGTAAATAGTGAGGGACTTATTAGATTAGATACGCTTTTTTGTAATTTGTCTAAGAGGGAGAGACTGGTGGATGGGGCACAAGCCCAGATGTGACAACGATACAGCATGCATCGGCGGGTAATGGCTTTGTAGAGATACAGAATACTTTCAGGTTGAAGATGTTTTCTAGCACGGTAGAGGAAACCCACTCTTTTTTTGCAGCAGCCTTGGCAATGTCTTCTATGTATTTGTTCTAATTCATGTTACCTGTGAATGTTAGGCCGAGGAGATTGAACGTTGGTCTCTCGAGTAAAGTGTTACTTACCATGCCAATCGAGTGTTGCAGAGGTGTCCTGTTGTTGTAGGAGGTTAAAAATGAGACATAATAATAATTACCCGCCTTTCTTAATTATTTTATTTTCCATTATATTAGACTCGCTTAAAAGGTCATTTTAGCCTAGCATACGCACTAATTCTTTCAGTTTTCTGATTTTCCATTGTTTCTCTTCTCATTTTACCAAAACTGAAAACAAGAATATCAACCAACAAAAACGAAAACTAAAAATTGTTGAAAAAAAACACGTCAATTTTGAACATGAAAGTTTAATTAAACAAATTCCAAAAACTCATGAAGTTTAAAAGAAAACAAAAATGACCATATCCCAAAAGTCTAGTTATTTTCTATTCAACATATTGAGCATTGAAAAATTGCTAATTTCTCTTGGAAAAATTTTGTGCCACATCAATTTCCACTCAATGATTGATTATCTCTTCTAAACGAAAGTAATTACACATGTTCTTTGCAGAATATGTGTCACACAACAAATGGATCACCTCTATATCCGTGTTATTAGATAGAAATGAGCACCAAATTATAGATTCATGTCATGATATAAGTGGTTGGACATATTCGGAAATAGATGAGACAAAATATTTATATATACATATATGAAAGCCTGGCTTAAGGAATGAAATTGAAAGAGAAGAAGAAGAAATATTTGTATTTATCAAATGCTCCTTGTTCTGAACAACTGAAGATATTGATTTGCTTCCATTTGCAGGTCTTATTATTTTCATTGACTCATCATATATATATATATATATATATATATATATATATATATATATATATATATATATATATATATATATATATAATGGTAATAATCCAGGTAAAAACATCCAGGGGGTAGTAATCCAAAGAATTTCAACCGGGTTTATAAAAAGTGATCAATATCGAATAGAGCTTTATATATGATTATTTTTATTTACACAGACATGTACAAAATCAGCGACACTGGCATGTCGATGTTATCGATCAAAAGTTATTATAAACTGAGATCTCATCAGGCAGAGTTAGAATCCGATCTTAACCTCAGATCATATTTGGAGAGAATGAAGTGGAGAGGAAAAGAAGAAGGAGAAAAGAAATTTAGAATTTCAAAATTTAGGGAGTTACGTGATTTAAGGCCGTTAAAATTTAAAAAGTTAAAAACTAAAATCTAAAATCTAAAACAAACAAAACAAATACAAATAGATAAATAAATGAAATAAAATAAAATAAAGTGGAAAGAGAGACATATAATGAAGAGAGTAGATAGGTAGATAGACAGATATATGTCTCTCTTTCCACTTTATTTTATTTTATTTCATTTATTTATCTATTTGTATTTGTTTTGTTTGTTTTAGATTTTAGATTTTAGTTTTTAACTTTTTAAATTTTAACGGCACTAAATATCGTGACACCCTATATTTTTAAATTCTAAATTTCTTTTCTTTTTCTCTCCACTTCATTCTCTCAAAATATGATCTGAGGTTAAGATCGGATTCTAACTCTGTCTGATGAGATCTCAGTTTATAATAACTGTTGATCGATAACATCGACATGCCAGTGTCGCAGATTTTGTACATGACTGTGTAAATAAAAATAATCATATATATATATGTATATATATATATGTATATATATATGTATATATATATATATATATATATATATATATATATATATATATATAGGTAGCATCTTCTCTTGCAGGCAAGTATTGTTGAATATAAGAGATAAATCATGTCTAGATATCGTTTGGTAGATCCTTTGAATAGTCTGAATCTTAGTTTCGGAGGGTAATTGGCTATGAATTTCCCATAGTTTGGATTTGTCTCCCAAGTACTTTCAGACCCATCTGGGTCCATCCTTATGGGAATGACGTTAATCGGGTACAGACGATGTGTTAGTATTATAGAAGGTTTTGGTGGGAATTATGTAATAAGTACGAATATATATATATATATATATATATATATATATATATATATATATATATATACTAGCAGGAAGACCGGATGTTGCTCGGGATTGGATGAGGATCACTACTATGTACTTCTCGCTATGATCATAACACAATATTACTTTCTTGTTTTTTTACTGACCTCCTCCTCCCGTTTCGTCCCCTAATATAGTCAGAAGAAGCTGAACTGTAAGAAAACTCTCTGAATTAGTGTCTTATAATAATGGTTTAAATTTCGTTAAATCGAATCTGTGCGGTTTAAATACACACACACACTATATATATATATATATATATATATATATATATATATATATATATATATATATATATATACATATATAATATTTGTTTTCTTTATTATCTATGTAGGTATACGTTTCGTCCTTTATAATCGGGACTCATCAGCATGAAGATAAGAATATTCACTACTGGTTATGCGATTCGAAACCCCGTATTTTACAACTCAAATCACGACATCTAGAACCATTCGGCACACGCTTAATAGAGAATAAAGAGTGATAATTTTAACACTTTATCCGGCGTGTGTGTGTGTATATGTATGTATATATATATATATATGGTAAAATGAAAAAGGAAAACCAAAAACTGGATGTTTTTTATGTGTACATCAACGTTTCGTCTTTATTTATAAGACTTCATCAGGATGATGATAAAGGGAAAAGATATCATGCAAGCACAGATACATGTACACATAAAAAACATCCAGTTTTTGGTTTTCCTTTTTCATTTTACCATCACGTCGGATTACCTTCATCCTTTTCTTCCCATATATATATATATATATATATATATATATATGTGTGTGTGTCTGTGTGTGTGTGTGTTTGTGTGTAATAAGTCAAAAGAAAATCATAAGGTGGAAAATAAGTATAATAATAATAAAAACTGAGAATGAATTTTAAAAATTAATAAATAAACGTGCAACTTACAATTTCGTGCGAAATTTATTGGACGATTTTAAAAGCAAAGTAATATTAATGCCAATTTAATTTTTGTTATTTGCGTATAGTCTGTAGGAAATTTTTGGGAACCATTCCCTTCTTCAAGCCTCCTATGAGGTGCGAACAGAGTTTTTGAAAATGGCGATATATATATATATATATATATATATATATATATATATATATATATATATATATATATATATATATATAAAGAGAGACAGAGATAAAGAGGGAGGGCTAGAGATATCGTGGTTGCATATTGAGTTAATGGCATTATACTGAATTCCCACATGAGGACCAGGTGTGGGTCACCATTTTGTTATAATTGAACCACATTGATTAAATAACGAACACAAACGATATCATAACTCTTAACTCTATAATAAATACCAGTGTGTAGTTATTTGTATATATACATATAAATGAATATATATATTTCCAGTCGCACAAATTTAGCGAGAAAAAAAACTGCTGGACAAAACATTTACAGTGTTTTGAGGAAGGGACATTTAAATACTCCTGGGAAACATAAACACGGAAACAGGAAATAAAGGTCAGACGTGGTAGCCAGGTAGCTGCAATTTAGGGGGTCATTGTCTCCTATGAGCTAGAAGAAATGATGTAAAAATGAGATAGGATAGGTGCGAAAAGGATGCACTGAGTTGGAAGCTTGACACGATCATACGTGATAAACTATTAAGAATCGATTGTAAACAATAGGAGCAGGGTCCCAATATCTCTATCCCCGCTACATCTCTTAGCCGCCACTAGCAAAGAGGGAGGCAACGTCAACAGCCTAATGAAATATTTCTTCTCTAATTTCGAGAGCCATTACTTTCTTTTGTGTTGTCATTCCGAGCGAGAATAAACCCCTACGGAGAGGCAACCATCGAGAGATACCTTAGAGATGATCGTGGATGATGTGTTTCAGTCTTTAAAAGCCGCTATTGGTGAGCGTTGAAGACGCAGGTTATGATTTAATTGTACTTTTTATGATTTGTTGATTTACTAATGTCCATTCGATAAAAAAACAGACATTTATATGATAGCGATCTACAAAGAGTGAGGTAACGAAACATGTGTAGGGTAAATGAATCAATGCAGTCAGTGTTATTAATTTGTTATGACCCTAAGCTGATCTTCCTCGTGTTGCATATTATTGTTATGCTAAATAAAATCTATATAAAATGTATATATAAATTTTTTAGATGGGGATTGATAAGTTGTATTATTTTAATTATTCGGACTACTGCCCTGATCTCGGATGTTATACTCACAACGTTAAATCGGATGAAAGCTCCGACCTTATTCAGGTGCATCTTATCCGCAAGGACCCGTGGTGTAATGTATAAAATGCTTATCGATAATAAGTTCTGAGTGACAGTCTTCTGGAGGTTGAAGGTTCAATACTCAGTGCGAGCGATACTAAGAATACAATTACGAATTAATTAAAATTTCTACCCGGTCATGGATGACGTAACGAGAACAATATACCCTCATGGCTCAAATAAATGATTCCGTTCGAAATGCTGTACAGATTCCCGAGTTCGACAGAAAAATTCCCGAATTCAACAAAGATATAATTGGTATACTTTTATTGCTGGGTTGCGGCGAACGACTATAGCCATGGGGATGGAATAAGGCACGGATTATCTTGCGAGTTCATTAGCCAGCCTCTTGTTTCTGATCTCAATTCAAGCGAGTTTATATAACATTTTTAACACCCAAGCATCGATAACTGCATATTCCAACTCTGTATTCTTTATTTAGCGACGAATGTATTTTCATAGACAGGTGTCTATACATCAAATCACTGGATGTTCATACTTCCGGCCAGGTGGGTGCCTATGTCAATCAGCCGGTAGTTTTTCTCTTCCAGACACGTGTTATTTCCGGTAAGCCATGGCAAATATTAAACAGTTGGTCTGTACATCAGTTAATGCAATCATCAATAGCACTATAGAGTTAACGTATGAAGAAAACCATCTGATTCACATTGTCGTACTTATCTTGTTTTCCTTCATGAATACACACCAATGTGATCACCTGTCATATCTTTTAAGAATTTTAAACGCTCCCAAGGGAAGCTGCTATTCGGAAAAAATCTTGGGTACCACCTTTTCATTATATTGATTTACTCCTCTCCAGGAGTTAGGCACAATGCCAATTTTTATCTTACTCCCACAAGTAAGATGTGATCCAAGGTCGGGTCGGGAAAGTGGGGTTTAAAAAATTGCCTGGGCAGCCCCGTCGGCATTCCCCAGTAGCGGCGCCTCAGACAGTAAGCAAAGTCTGGGAGGGTGGACCTCCTAGAACTGCACAGGACAGACCCATTGACCGGCGTAAATCAAGCCCCGAAGGACAAGACAATACCAGTATTGGGTGCAGTATTCATCGGAACAGATACTACACTTTGATCTTAGCCAAAAGGCCAAGAAATATTATAAACGAAGAAAAAGGTATCCACTCTAAATATTCTTTTACAATCGCTAAGTGAACATATAACACAAGTTCTGATATGTCAGACAGATTGTTATTGGGGTCTTCATACGTTAGATTGAATTTAAAAAATATAGCGAACAGTGAATTATTATAATAAAGAGAATACACAAAATTCTAACTTTTGTTTGCGATCTAGATTTACAAGCAGAAAAGATGTGTCTGGATGCCGCCCCCAAATCGGGTTCAGCGCGCATATTGTGACGAGACGAGTTATCCATCTATCTATCTGCCTCTCATGCTACTACAAATGTAGTAATAACGAAGGTCCAAAGAAACGCAAATCACTCTGTCCGTAGATCACAACGTCCTCTGTCAACTTCCAAAGCAGATCTCACCGTTCGTCACACGTGCACTTACTTTGCACCGAATCGTTTTAAGACGGTAAGAGACCCGCTTTTATCATACTGAGGCACACCTAATTTGCATGCGTGCAACGTGACTTCGCGAGACTCTGCGTGAACCGTACGTAATAAAGGTTCATGGACGCCATGTTGAATTCTTTTCTTTCATCCGTAGCGCACAGGACAGACAAACACGAGGACGTTTCGCAGGTAAGCCCCCTTCATGTTCCCCACAACATATGTCTCTCTGATGTGTTCTTGTGACTTTTCTTCTCTGGTTTTGTATCTGTAGACGACACGGGTATATAATTATTTATATTAAAAAAAGTCTCGATATGTTTAGAAAAATTGTTATTTGGTTCTGACATTGAAACGTCCACAAGATAACTTCATATGGTAGATTTAATAAAAAAATAATAAGAGCGAACAGTGAACAATTATAATAAAGAGAATACACGAAATTCTATCTTGAATTATGATTCCAATAAATTTTGAACGAAAACAGAAAAAAGTTATATAGAGACGAACTAAAAGAAAGATCGTTATTTTCTATTCGCCAAAAGCAAGAAATAAAAAAAATACTAATTTTTGCACGGAATACCTGATAGCGTATCAATTCCTGATCGCTGATCGATTATGTCTTCTAAATTACATTAATCACACAAGACTTATCAAGAGGAAATGATAGTTTTTGGCTATTTCAGACCATGCCTCGATTTGGTAATATCGATTCGATTTTTGTGGAGTTTTCATTCGTTAAATTTCTTGAAAAAATTTTCTCTCTTTTCCTTTCAATTTTTAAGATTCGCATTTCGTTTAGGCGTAGGAATAATTTCCCCCCGGGGCATGAGGCGTCCATTGCCCACAGCTAATATTCATCTCCCTTATTTAATTAATTCTTTTTTCGAAATATTTAAATAGATTCAACTGATTTGAAAATGGAAGGGAAAATAAATAATGTATGAATGTAATATTCTTGGATGGAACCAACGATACAGGTGTGCTAAAAGACAATTGGTGGGTCTAAATATAATGTTAGCTGGATTACTTTAACTTGAAAAGACAACAATTACACTACATTTCTAAAATCTCTCTCTCTCTCTCTCTCTCTCTCTCTCTCTCTCTCTCTCTCTCTCTCTCTCTCTCTGTATATATATGTATAAATAAAAATCGAAAAAATCAACAACTAGCAAAAATAAACTCAAAATCACATATTGAATAGTTCTACCAAAATATTTCAATTGTTAAAATACAATCATCATCAGTTGGTAGCATAGCTTTAATTAAAGTTCTGCTACCAACCGATGATGATTGTATTTTAACAATTTAAATATTTTAGTAGAACTATTCAATGTGTGTTGTTGAGTTTATTTTTGCTAGTTGTTGATTTGCTTATCCTTTATTCCATTTTTATTTTTACATTTTGTCTGAAACATTGTTTCTTTTATTCCTTATATATATATATATATATATATATATATATATATATATATATATATATATATATATATATATATATATATATTGTTGAATATAAGAGACAACTCATGTCTAGATATCCTTTGGTAGATCCTTTCAGTAGTCCGAATCAAGATTTTAGTTTCGGAGGCGAATTGGCTAGTGAATTTACCATAGTTTGGATTTGTCTCCCAAGTGCTTTCAGACCCATCCGAGCCCATCTTCAGGGGAATGAGGTTAATCAGGTACATACCATGTGTTAGTATTATAGAAGGTTTTGGCGGGAATTATGTACTAAGTACAAAACTATA
>OY744553.1:36527034-36537034 GCA_963556195.1 Sepiola atlantica
GAATGCTATTTTGAAGAAGTGATTTGAGTTATTTTATTTTTTTACTTTTTAACAAAAACGATTTCTTATTAATATTTATTCATAGACACATTTATGAATTTAATTAGTTTTGGTGAAAATACATCGTTTAATTTGACCAATGTTAAATATAATGATAGAATTATCTCCCCTGTATATAAATATAAAAGAATGAGAAAGATTTTGTTTCGTGTTTAAAACAAAGTTATGAATCAAATGTTGATTTTTCTAGCTTTACGTGTCAAGTAGTGAACTTTGCGAATCGATAGCGAGCCGACAAAGCCAGCTAGTATATATATATATATATATATATATATATATATATATATATATATATATATATTTATATATATATATATATATATATATATATATATATATATATATATATATATATATATTTAAGTGAAATATTTTCGAAAATCAACACATCGTGCAATTTAAATGAAAAATCTTTTTTTTTTGCAAGCTTTCGTTGTAGAACAACTTTGTCAGGCGAGACTGTCTTATAGTTTTTTTCTTCTTCTTTCTTATTTTGATGGTATTAACCCCGAGGGGCTGAACTACGGTAAAGATAAAAGATCACGTCAAGTTTTAAAAAACAGTAGTATAAGTACAGTCCGGTCGATGTTATGCGCATATTGGAGTACAAAAAAAAATTGGCTTTCTCAAAGTTATATATATATATATATATATATATATATATATATATATATATATATATATATATATATATATGTAACATTTAGGAAAGCAAAAAAGATTTTATTGTTCTTCAAAATAAATTTAGGAAAGTCAAAACGATATGTTTTTCTTTTTAAAATAGGTTTTATTTACCGTAAAGATGTAAGCTATCTTAGAACCTTAAATGGCCCTTGTCAAGCGATTTTTTTTGTTTTTTCCTGATAGATCTAATATTCAAATGCGAACAAAGTGCCAATAGATTACTTTTGTACCTCTAAACTGAGAAACAAAGACATGGTCAATCGATCCTGAGTTTCCGTTACACATATATATATATATATATATATATATATATATATATATATATATATATATATATATATATATATATATATATAGTAAGATATGAAAATATATCTTACTATATATCTTACTATATATATATATATATATAGTAAGATATGAAAATATATATATATATATATATATATATATATATATATATATATATATATAGCCAGACACCTCACTAACGAACATTCCTGTCCCCGCTCGCAAATCCGAAAACTTCTCGTAGACAATACTAAAATCCTAGAACACAATACTAATACACAAAAACTCCACATACTAGAAGCTTTACTAATTAAAACAAAAAAAAACAGCTATTAACAAGATTAATTTTTACACTAGTACTAATATACTTAAATGCTTATAATATATATAGTTTCATATTTAAATTTTCCCCGCCATAAGTAATTATTAATCTCACTCTGGTCTTTACCTGTTTGACATAACTCCACTTAAGATGGACTCAGATGGGTCAGAAAGTACTCTGGACCAAAACGTTAATTACGGCAGTTTCATCAGCTAATTTTCTTCCGAGATTAAGACTTTAATCCGGAAAATTGAAGGGATCAATACGAAAATATCCAGAATAGAATTGTCGGTTATTTTTAATAATACGTGTCTTAAGGAAAAATGCTGCCTCGATATATATATATAAAGATATATATATATATATATATATATATATATATATATATATATGAATAACGTAAATTCAGATTCCATTGACCATATCTTTCTTTATCAGTTAAGAGGTAGAATTCATTACGGTTGGTATTTTATTGCTCAGATAAACAAAATATACAGAAGTATCTTGGATTTTCTAACAGGTGACTGAGCAAAAGAAAAAGCACAGTGAAAACAAAAAAAACTCACATTGTTGAAAAATTCTGTAGGTAGACTTCTTTACTGAAAAATAAAGATATGGTCGCTCGAAACTGAATTACCATTATTTATTTATACACGCACTAAAGTTTAACATTAATATTTATTGAACTTTAACATTAAAGGTTTGACTATAAATAATAAATATATGCATACATATATATATTTATTTATATATATATAGAGAGAGAGAAATGAATATTTATATATATATATATATATATATATATGTGTGTGTGTGTGTGTCTGTGCTTTTTTCTATTGATCTTAGTCATATATATATATATATATATATATATATATATATATATATACAGGGTGATTCATAAGTTACTTAGCTATTTATTTTTGAAATTCTAAAGTTAAAAAATACGGTAATACAAAACAGAAAGTTCATTCAACAAATTAATTCATGGGAGTTTAAAATTACAGCAAATTGTCAACATTTCCACCTTCGTTCTGCATGCATAGCTCCATTCTTTTTTGCAAGGAATTTACAACTCTTTGTAGCATGTTTGATTGATCATGAAATAAATATATATAGAAACAAATATATGAACGAACAAATTTAAAATAACAAATTGCAGTAATAAGAGAGTAAGATAACAATTATCTATATTATATATATATATATACATACACACATATATATATATATATATATATATATATATATATATATATATATTTGTGTATATTTATCCATTCTTATCGTTGAAAATCACGTTATGTCTGCAAGCCAGGTGACGCCAATTTGAATTAGAAACGGTATTTAGACATATTTTTAACCATTGTTTCGTAATAGTATTATTTTTTTTTTTTTAACATAAAAATGTGTAGTATTAAAATAAATTAAATTCACGTGATTTTCTGACCCAAAAGTCTATTACCATTGGACGATGAAGAAAAAGAAAAAAAAGAAAAACACTACTTTGACAAGGAGAATCGTACATCTCGAAGGTCAGATTAAAATAAATTTTATTTATTTTAACACTACACATTTTTATCTTTTTTTCCATAAAAATATAATACAATTACGAAACAATAGTTTAAAAAATATGTATAAATACCGTTTCTAATTCAAATTGGTGTAACCTTGCTTGCAGACATAACGTGATTTTATGACCCAAAAGTCCATTACCATCGGACGATGACGAAAAAGAAAAGAAAAGAAAAATACAACTTTGACAATGGGAATTGTATATCTCGAAAACTCAGATTAAAATAAATTTTCTTAATTTTAACACTACATATTATGTTTTTTTCAAAAAAATATAATACATATATATCAATCTCTCTATTTTTTTCTCTCCCTATCTCTAGCTCTCTCTCTCTCTCTCTCTCTCTCTCTCTATATATATATATATATATATATATATATATATATATATATATATATATATACAGAGAGAGAGAGAAATTAGGAGTGAGAGATATATATATAGAGAGAGAAAATGAAAAAAAAAGAAAACACAAATATTATGTATGTATTCATCAACATTTTGTCTTTATTTACAGACTTCCTCGGGATGATTGAGTTGAACAAATAACACAGAAGTACACATATTTGAAAAGGATTCGTCCGGGTGTGACGTAAAGTAGCAGTAAGAAGAATTCAGCCCAACAGGCTTAATTCATCCTATTTTTACAAACAGAAAATTTTGTTAAAAAAATTTGGGTCTTGTGTTTTATTTCTTGACACCAATCATCCTGGGGAAGTTTTGAAATAAAGACGAAACGTTGAGTAATATATAAATAATATTTTTCATTTTCCATAAATATATGCTTTTTTGTATCAATAAATGAATTTGGTCAAAAGTTTCCCAAACAAAATACACAAATAAATGACACACAAACACACACATATATATATATGTAATTGTTTATTTTATCTATGGACGTTTCGTCTCTTTTCAATCACGACTAATCAGCATAGAAGTACGACTATTCACTACCGGGCACACGATTCGAAACCCTGGACTACAAGTATTTTTCAACCCCAGTCCAACGTCGCTAACCGATAGGCTAGTTCTGAACAGCTTATAAACAATGATAATTTTAACACTTTTAACGGCGGCGAGGCGTACAGGCATTCAACTTCTATAAGTGAAGGAACGATGCATATAAAGCAAGTGACGCCACGCTATGTTACTACTACCATTATAGTGCTCTACTCTTTAACGAGGAGCTTCTAATATAAATATTTGTTATTGTTTATATATATATATATATATTTGAAGAGTTCTAATGCAAAACGCGATACATCCCATGTGTTTAAATTGAAACCTTAATCAATAAAAGAACGAATATATTAAATATAGATTTCAAATATAAGCTTATTTAAATTGAAAGGAAACATTAATTATTCCGGTATCATATTATGTAAAACATAATTTGAGTGTGTGGTCGAGTGTTGAAATGTAACACTTTCTATAGTGTCAGCTTCGTAATTTTTTTAAATGGCGTTTATCGCGTTTTGCATTCGAACTTGAAATTTTCAATATACATACTTTGATTTCTGATAACTTTGACTGAAGTAAAATGAAACAAATATATATATATATATATATATATATATATATATATATTTATATTTATATTTATTTATTCTGGTACAGAAAAATTAGTACAACATTCGTACCGTCGGTTTCAAGCACGGAAGGTCTTACCCATCCGGCTCTCTTCAGCTTCTGTTGTCATCCGAAGAGAGCCGGATGGGTAAGACCTTCCGTGCTTGAAACCGACGGTACGAATGTTGTACTAATTTTTCTGTACCAGAATAAATAAATATTATGCTCTTAATTTTTAACTTTAATTCTTAATTAATCGAGCACTCTGCTGGGATTTTTCCTACCATTTTACAAAGAAGTTATATATATATATATATATATATATATATATATATATATATATATATATATATTAATTTCAATATACATCCCTAACTTTATATATATGAGAGAACTTGAATGTTTACAAGACTCTCACCTTGAATGTCTAAGGTCTCTATGAACAGGGGTTTGTCATGACAAGCTGACATGAGGATACTTCCGTCGTACAAGTAAACTCTGACGAAATATTAAAAAAAAAACATTGTATTCGCAACACAAATAAGATCCCCTCAGTATGGCGACACCATATTTGCTGATACGTGCAATGACGCACCTTCTCCAAGTTATGTTGTCAATAGTAACAGCACTACGCTGGATACTCCACCAGACACGATGAATTCTTGTCCTAGAATCCAGTAAGACCAGGGGACCACAAGAAAGATATACAATTACATAGTAAAATGGTCAATTGGGGTGAAGAAAATGAATGTTCTTCACTTGTTTACTAACTCAAGGTAAAGGAGAACTTTAATGGAATATTCGAATAACTATGTAGCTGATATATAGATCAAGTGTTTGCTCCAAGGAAGGGGCTCCTAGATATCTGAGAACTTCGACTGAAGTAAAATGATACAAAAAAGAGATATTTCTAGACATATATCTTTATATCTCTTTATTTCTCTCTGTGTCTCTGTCTGTCTGTATGTCTGTTACTCTCTTTCTCTCTCTCTCTCTCTCTCTCTCTCTCTCTAATAAATAAACTGACTAAACTGGACATTGTCCGTTATTGATTGTCTCAAGTTGTAACATATTATTGATGACCGCTGTAAGTGATATCTCAGACACGATATACAACTGACTAATAGCCAACGTATTGCCTGTTCTAGAAATAAATTAAGTCGTGTCCCTGGAGAAAACATCAATATTCCCTCGGGTTATATTCCGCGGAGATTTTATCCGGTACACTTGGACTAGATTCACAAACTGTACATTTCTAATCAGAAGATTAGGCGAGATCGCGTGCACAATCATTGGCGTTTCCTATGTTCAAACTATAAAATCCTTTTATTATTATTATCTGCAATCTTCTCGTCCGTCAGATACGAAATACTCTTGATAATTCAGCCGACCCGTAAAGTTCGGGCTCTGCACTTAGCAAGGAACAGAACAAGCCACAACACGAATCGAATAGTTGTCCGAGATAATCCAATCGGAAAATGGCGTGTCTTCCGTAAACGGTTGACATCAAAACAGGACCAAAGAGGTTGTACTGTTGACGGTAGCGTATAGGCGATAGACATTGGTCGTTTAAAAGAGGATGCGTAATGAACAGATAACCAGACATTCGAAATATGGAAGCAAATGATTTTAATGGGGAAAGAGACAAATTGAAAACGAATAAATCAATGCAGAGTTTTATCACGATATACGAGGCCTGTCTAAAACATATCCGACCTTAGGGCAGAAAAAAATATTTCAAATGCGTGACGGCGTTGGGACCTTAATCCCCTTTAAAGTAAGATCTTTATACTTGCACACACTTAGCCCACCGATCCATCTACTGCCGGAAACACCTCTGGAGGTCTTCTTTTGTAATGGTATTCATCTACGTCGTCGCGTTCCGCATTATCTCTTTTGTTACCACCCTCTCAATAACAGCTGCACTCCGAGTAGCTTGGGGCCTGCCAGAACGCTGGTCACTCTCCGCTGATGTGCGGCCATTTTTGAATCGGTTGAACCACTCCTTGATTTGTGTTACCCATCACATCTTCTCCAAGCACCTGCTGAATCTAACATGACGGCGGAGATAAACCTCATTCCAAAAGAAGACTTCCACATGTGTTTCCGGCAGTTGGTGGATCGGTGGGCTAAGTGTGCGCAAACACTAGGCTCCTACGTTAACGGGGGTTAGGGTCCCAACCCCGTCACGTATTCGAAATATTTTTTCTGGCCTAAGGTCCGATACTCCCCGATTTTTTTTTTTTGTACTAACTCTGAAGTAATATTTGTTTTAATGGCGTCCTAACGAGATTTTTCCCACGTGTAAGTTTGTTTTTCTTTGTTTCTTTCTTTGTTTTCGCCAACAATGAGCCACTTTTCTTTGTGGGTTTCTTTTTTCTGATGATCTTGAAGTGTTTCAGAGACGAAATTAACATGATAATATTGTTTGGCTCACCTCCAGAGAAACGGACCGTAAAATATACATCTCTCTCATGTACAAAATCTGCGACACTGGCATGTCGATGTTATCGATCAACAGCTATTAGAAACTGAGATCTCATCAGGCAGAGTTAGAATCAGATCTTAACCTTAGATCATATTTGGAAAGAAATAATTGTGAATTTTATTATTATGCTAACTCTGCCTGATGAGATCTCAGTTTATAATAGCTGTTGATCGATAACATCGACGTACTAGTGTCGCAGATTTTGTACATGTCTGTATAAATAAAAATAATTATATATATATATATATATATATATATATATATATATATATATATATATATATATATATATATATATATATAAGGTTAGTTGGAGAGAACCCCAGTAGAGTGTTCGATTGTTAAGAAAATTCAAAAATAGGAGCGTAATATAAATTTATATATGTATTACAGAAGATCAGAAAATCATCAGTACAAAGGAGACCTATTTTAGGCCTCCTTTACCGGACCGTCTTCAGTCTCTGTTTATGACTGTCTCAATCCTCTACTTTATTTAAATTTTCCTTATTTTTAAAACATTTTACTCATAAAAATGTTCCATTTATCCTTTTATCAAGTCAATACATTTCGTTTATTGTGTGCCGTTTAAAAGATGTATATTCCTTACTATTAATTGCTATTAAAGTCATGGTCAAGTGTTTATAATGAAAATCGACGAACACTCCAACATTCCCTACTTTTATTTTGCTGTAGCCATAACTCAGGTTAAACTAATTTATAAATAGTATGTCTTTTAGATGTTTATTTGATGAGGAAAGCGAGTAAACAGACAGACATGTGTTTATAGATGTCACAGGAATAGCGATTAAAATTATATTTCGACTTTCAGCGTGACATAGATGTTTTTAAAAATCCAAAGATGCTGGTCTATTGTTTGCTGGTCACCGTGCACACTCTATATGTTCATCGATGATTTAGGTGGTAGGGGGAAGGGCTAATAAAGTCAATAAAGGGCTAATGAGAAGAGAAATAGCGAGAGGAATGGCATGATGTAAACAATTAATAGAGAAAAAACGAAGAAATAGAGGAGAGAAATAGGAAATAGAAAAGAGGGTAAATACGGAGGGGTGAAAAGAGAAGATTAATAGAGACATCAGGGAAACGAGAGAGCGCGTTTATTATAACATCACAATGTATTTTAACCTTTTGAAATCCACGCTTATTATAAAATAATAATAATAATAATAATAATAATAATAATAATAATAATAATAATAATAATAATAATAATAATAATAAGCTGGAATTGTTTAGTCAGGGGTGATCTCAAAGGATCTACTGAGAGCACCTTAATGGCAGCCCAGGAACAAGCCACTCACACTAGGTCCATCAAACATTACATTGACAAAACTGCAGAATCACCGATATGCCGACTATGTAATGAAAGGGAAGAAACCTTGGCGCATATTGTAGCTGAGTGCCCAATGCTGGCACAACATCAGTATAAAAATAGAGACACGACAGAGTCGCTCAGATACTACACTGGAATATATGCAAACTTTACGAATTGGACCACAATGAAAAGTGGTATGAGCATAAGCCAGAAGTGGTACAAATAATGACAATGTCAAACTTCTTTGGGACATGCGCATACAAACTGACAAGGTTCTTGAGCATTCTAAACCCGACTTAGTCTTCCTTAACAAAAACAAGAGAACTTGTTTAATCATTGATATAACCTGCCCTTTCGATACCAGAGTGCAGGAGAAAGAACACAAAAAAATAAATGAATATCAAGATCTAAAATGGGAATTAGTTAGACTATGGAAGTGTAAAAAAGTAAAGGTGATCCCCATTGTAATTGGAGCGCGTGGAACCATAACGAAAAGCCACCATAAATGGCTTAAACAAATTGACGAGACAATTTCTTTTCCAATTCTGCAAAAGGCTTGCCTATTAGGAACGGCGAAAGTGTTACGGTACAGCTTGAATATCTAAGGTCAAGGGAATTGACTTGATGTTCAAAAAACAAAAAACAAAAAACAAAACCCCAACTAAAAACATCCAAAAGTTGAGACTACTATGAATAATAATAATAATAATAATAATAATAATAATAATAATAATAATAAAATTCACTATTCTTTCAGCGGTCCAACCATATTTGGTACAAATGAACTTCAGTCTATACCGTACTTTTTATCCAAGTTTTAGTTCTTAATTCCTTACAGTTTTTGTTTTATAGTGCAAGGGCACTTTGTTATCGTCTAATCAGTAGAAGATATTTACCTGAATTAGCTTCATATTCACCGTACCTTCAAGCCCAGATAGTTATCCGTGCGATTATCTCAAAGATAATATCTGTTAAAAGATTTCCAGATTCTTACGGTAATGAAGCGGGCCTTCGCAGCATAGACAAAAAAAAGTATTGAGTTGTGATTTCGGGCATATTATTGAACGGTGATAGAATAAAGACTGATGGACATTCATGACTAAAACTTGGAGGAAAAGTCCGATATAAGATAAAGTTTGTGTGTACCTAACATGGTTGGATCACAGAAAGGACTACATTTTATTAACGATTATATGGCTTGGTGGCATTTTGGGCGATGATACTCTGGTTTGGTTGTTTTGTTTTACGGCATGTCAACCCTTTTCGGGTTATTAAATGCCGAATGCAGTCATTTTGGTGAAAGTTTTTATGCTTCAAGTTGTTTATATCTTCAAATATGTATTCATGGTGTTTAGTTTGGTTGTTTTGTTTTACGGCATATCAATCCTTTTCAGGTTATTTAATGTCGAATGCAGTCATTTTGGTGAAAGTTTTTATGCTTCAAGTTGTTTATATCTTCAAGTATTTATTCATGGTGTTTAGTTTGGTTGTTTTGTTTTACGGCATATCAACCCTTTTCAGGTTATTTAATGCCGAATGCAGTCATTTTGGTGAAAGTTTTTATGCTTCAAGTTGTTTATATCTTCAAATATTTATTCATGGTGCCTAGTTTGGTTATCCCGCTTTACGGCACATCAACCCCTTTCAAGCCACTCAATGCCGAATGCAGTCATCCTG
>OY744553.1:36542034-36612034 GCA_963556195.1 Sepiola atlantica
TTTTGTTTAAATTTGAAAATATCTTGCGTCCGTACTGAATAATCAGAGGGAGGTAACCGATTCAATGGAGTAACGCTGGCTGTTCAATCAGTTTCGCAGTAGGTAGATTAACTGCGTAACTCATTTCATATATATATATATATATATGTATATATATATATATATAATAAAATAAATAATTATAATTTATAAGTAAGATCATTAGCGAGCAAAATAGCGTAAATACATGTGGAAATCTGAAGAAAACAATAATGAGTGTATATTTGCGAATACTAATTTATTAGAAGTTTAAAAGCTATTAATTATGTAAATTGAGAAATGCGCATAGTGTTTACGGCGGTATATGTAGTAGTATATATAGAAGCTGACAGGCTAAGTAAATAGTAATATTACTCTGATGGAGTTTCGGCTTCAGACAGACAGATACATAATCTCCATTATTAATAGATATCACAATTTAAGTACGATACGTATTATCATTCTCAGAGTTGTAGAGAATCCATATTAAAGGTAAATATTAAGATAGACTATATTGTTGCAAACCTCGGGATTCGACTTTCTTCTGTTAATCAAACGATGTTCCAATTCATCAGCGAGGAAAGTAATCAGTATTATTTTCCCTATGTTACTCAGAACTCTCTGACAGCAGTCTTCATCATTAATGATAATAACGGTGTATATTTATGTCATGTCTGTGTATATGTAAATCCAACATGTTCTTAATTGTTGCCTTGTTTTTAGTTTTCGTTCAACCGCCATGTGTTCGCCACGAATAAACGAACATACAAAAATTACTACCGCCTGTTAAAAAAAACAAAAACGCAAACACATGATCGACGCAAAGTTGTAAAAATAGAATTTAGATAATACTCTATATCGTGACATGTTCGTACATCCATTATCACGTTTCACGCTTATTTCCAAAAGTGAAGTCGTCCGATCGAAAAATATGGTGATTGTTGATTTATCTGATACCTCTAAGGTAAAAAATACGACTTCACCTTTTTAAATGTAATTGTTCCCAAATCAAATTATGCCGTCCGATCCACTATAATAGTGGAATAGTAAATAAATACAATTTTTAAAATGACATTTGTTTTACTGATTTAACGAATATTTATCTGACAACTATATTTACGGTCAAATTACAGAATAGTTCGCTACGATATAATTTTAAATAAATTAAGATTAGACATATTTGTTTTATTCATTTAACGAATATTTATCTGACAACTATATTTACGGACAAATTACAGAATAGTTCGCTACAATATAATTTTTAAAAAATAAAGATGAGACATATTTGATTTATTCATTTAACGAATATTTATCTGACAACTATATTTACGGTCAAATTACAGAATAGTTCGCTACGATATAATTTTAAATAAATAAAGATGAGACATATTTGATTTATTCATTTAACGAATATTTATCTGACAACTATATTTACGGACAAATTACAGAATAGTTCGCTACAATATAATTTTAAATAAATAAAGATGAGACATATTTGTTTTATTCACTTAACGAATATTTATCTAACAACTATATTTACGGTCAAATTACAGAATAGTTCGCTACAATATAATTTTAAATAAATAAGGATTAGACATATTTGATTTATTCATTTAACGAATATTTATCTGACAACTATATTTACGGTCAAATTACAGAATAGTTCGCTACAATATAACTTTAAATAAATAAAGATGAGACATATTTGTTTTATTCACTTAACGAATATTTATCTGACAACTATATTTACGGTCAAATGACAGAATAGTTCGCTACAATATAATTTTAAATAAATAAAGATGAGACATATTTGTTTTATTCATTTAACGAATATTTATTTGACAACTATATTTACGGTCAAATTACAGAATAGTTCGCTACAATATAACTTTAAATAAATAAAGACAAGACCTATTTGATTTATCTATTTAACGAATATTTATCTGACAACTATATTTACGGTCAAATTACAGAATAGTTCGCTACAATATAACTTTAAATAAATAAAGACGAGACATATTTGATTTATTCATTTAACGAATATTTATCTGACAACTATATTTACGGTCAAATTACAGAATAGTTCGCTACAATATAACTTTAAATAAATAAAGACAAGACCTATTTGATTTATCTATTTAACGAATATTTATCTGACAACTATATTTACGGTCAAATTACAGAATAGTTCGCTACAATATAACTTTAAATAAATAAAGACAAGACCTATTTGATTTATCTATTTAACGAATATTTATCTGACAACTATATTTACGGTCAAATTACAGAATAGTTCGCTACAATATAACTTTAAATAAATAAAGACAAGACCTATTTGATTTATCTATTTAACGAATATTTATCTGACAACTATATTTACGGTCAAATTACAGAATAGTTCGCTACGATATAATTTTAAATAAATAAAGATGAGACATATTTGATTTATTCATTTAACGAATATTTATCTGACAACTATATTTACGGTCAAATTACAGAATAGTTCGCTACAATATAACTTTAAATAAATAAAGACAAGACCTATTTGATTTATCTATTTAACGAATATTTATCTGACAACTATATTTACGGTCAAATTACAGAATAGTTCGCTACAATATAACTTTAAATAAATAAAGACAAGACCTATTTGATTTATCTATTTAACGAATATTTATCTGACAACTATATTTACGGTCAAATTACAGAATAGTTCGCTACGATATAATTTTAAATAAATAAAGATGAGACATATTTGATTTATTCATTTAACGAATATTTATCTGACAACTATATTTACGGTCAAATTACAGAATAGTTCGCTACAATATAACTTTAAATAAATAAAGACAAGACCTATTTGATTTATCTATTTAACGAATATTTATCTGACAACTATATTTACGGTCAAATTACAGAATAGTTCGCTACAATATAACTTTAAATAAATAAAGACGAGACATATTTGATTTATTCATTTAACGAATATTTATCTGACAACTATATTTACGGTCAAATTACAGAATAGTTCGCTACGATATAATTTTAAATAAATAAAGATGAGACATATTTGATTTATTCATTTAACGAATATTTATCTGACAACTATATTTACGGTCAAATTACAGAATAGTTCGCTACAATATAACTTTAAATAAATAAAGACAAGACCTATTTGATTTATCTATTTAACGAATATTTATCTGACAACTATATTTACGGTCAAATTACAGAATAGTTCGCTACAATATAACTTTAAATAAATAAAGACAAGACCTATTTGATTTATCTATTTAACGAATATTTATCTGACAACTATATTTACGGTCAAATTACAGAATAGTTCGCTACAATATAACTTTAAATAAATAAAGACAAGACCTATTTGATTTATCTATTTAACGAATATTTATCTGACAACTATATTTACGGTCAAATTACAGAATAGTTCGCTACAATATAACTTTAAATAAATAAAGACAAGACCTATTTGATTTATCTATTTAACGAATATTTATCTGACAACTATATTTACGGTCAAATTACAGAATAGTTCGCTACGATATAATTTTAAATAAATAAAGATGAGACATATTTGATTTATTCATTTAACGAATATTTATCTGACAACTATATTTACGGTCAAATTACAGAATAGTTCGCTACAATATAACTTTAAATAAATAAAGACAAGACCTATTTGATTTATCTATTTAACGAATATTTATCTGACAACTATATTTACGGTCAAATTACAGAATAGTTCGCTACAATATAACTTTAAATAAATAAAGACGAGACATATTTGATTTATTCATTTAACGAATATTTATCTGACAACTATATTTACGGTCAAATTACAGAATAGTTCGCTACGATATAATTTTAAATAAATAAAGATGAGACATATTTGATTTATTCATTTAACGAATATTTATCTGACAACTATATTTACGGTCAAATTACAGAATAGTTCGCTACAATATAATTTTAAATAAATAAAGATGAGACATATTTGATTTATTCATTTAACGAATATTTATCTGACAACTATATTTACGGTCAAATTACAGAATAGTTCGCTACAATATAACTTTAAATAAATAAAGACAAGACCTATTTGATTTATCTATTTAACGAATATTTATCTGACAACTATATTTACGGTCAAATTACAGAATAGTTCGCTACGATATAATTTTAAATAAATAAAGATGAGACATATTTGATTTATTCATTTAACGAATATTTATCTGACAACTATATTTACGGTCAAATTACAGAATAGTTCGCTACAATATAACTTTAAATAAATAAAGACAAGACCTATTTGATTTATCTATTTAACGAATATTTATCTGACAACTATATTTACGGTCAAATTACAGAATAGTTCGCTACGATATAATTTTAAATAAATAAAGATGAGACATATTTGATTTATTCATTTAACGAATATTTATCTGACAACTATATTTACGGTCAAATTACAGAATAGTTCGCTACAATATAACTTTAAATAAATAAAGACAAGACCTATTTGATTTATCTATTTAACGAATATTTATCTGACAACTATATTTACGGTCAAATTACAGAATAGTTCGCTACAATATAACTTTAAATAAATAAAGACAAGACCTATTTGATTTATCTATTTAACGAATATTTATCTGACAACTATATTTACGGTCAAATTACAGAATAGTTCGCTACGATATAATTTTAAATAAATAAAGATGAGACATATTTGATTTATTCATTTAACGAATATTTATCTGACAACTATATTTACGGTCAAATTACAGAATAGTTCGCTACAATATAACTTTAAATAAATAAAGACAAGACCTATTTGATTTATCTATTTAACGAATATTTATCTGACAACTATATTTACGGTCAAATTACAGAATAGTTCGCTACGATATAATTTTAAATAAATAAAGATGAGACATATTTGATTTATTCATTTAACGAATATTTATCTGACAACTATATTTACGGTCAAATTACAGAATAGTTCGCTACAATATAACTTTAAATAAATAAAGACAAGACCTATTTGATTTATCTATTTAACGAATATTTATCTGACAACTATATTTACGGTCAAATTACAGAATAGTTCGCTACGATATAATTTTAAATAAATAAAGATGAGACATATTTGATTTATTCATTTAACGAATATTTATCTGACAACTATATTTACGGTCAAATTACAGAATAGTTCGCTACAATATAACTTTAAATAAATAAAGACAAGACCTATTTGATTTATCTATTTAACGAATATTTATCTGACAACTATATTTACGGTCAAATTACAGAATAGTTCGCTACAATATAACTTTAAATAAATAAAGACAAGACCTATTTGATTTATCTATTTAACGAATATTTATCTGACAACTATATTTACGGTCAAATTACAGAATAGTTCGCTACGATATAATTTTAAATAAATAAAGATGAGACATATTTGATTTATTCATTTAACGAATATTTATCTGACAACTATATTTACGGTCAAATTACAGAATAGTTCGCTACAATATAACTTTAAATAAATAAAGACAAGACCTATTTGATTTATCTATTTAACGAATATTTATCTGACAACTATATTTACGGTCAAATTACAGAATAGTTCGCTACAATATAACTTTAAATAAATAAAGACGAGACATATTTGATTTATTCATTTAACGAATATTTATCTGACAACTATATTTACGGTCAAATTACAGAATAGTTCGCTACGATATAATTTTAAATAAATAAAGATGAGACATATTTGATTTATTCATTTAACGAATATTTATCTGACAACTATATTTACGGTCAAATTACAGAATAGTTCGCTACAATATAACTTTAAATAAATAAAGACAAGACCTATTTGATTTATCTATTTAACGAATATTTATCTGACAACTATATTTACGGTCAAATTACAGAATAGTTCGCTACAATATAACTTTAAATAAATAAAGACGAGACATATTTGATTTATTCATTTAACGAATATTTATCTGACAACTATATTTACGGTCAAATTACAGAATAGTTCGCTGCAATATAACTTTAAATAAATAAAGATTTGTTTAATTCATTTAACGAATATTTAGCTGGCAATGACAATTAGTTTTACCGAAGATGAATGATTCATGTTTTTAATGGTATTAACTCCGAAGGACATTAATTTTTCAAAGGGAATATTATTAAATGTAGAAAGCACCGTGGTATTTCGGTTAATACTTCATGATCAACATAGTTCACCCCTGTAGACGTAAGGGGCTACTGAGAAAAAAAGGGACACGGTTTTTTTTTTGGGGGGGGGGGTCAACCTAAATTGAGATCTACTCAGCGAGATGTCTTTTTACATAAGTTTTACATTTCTGCATGTCGATACCGTCGGAGAAACAAGGGGCAGGGGAGGGAGTTCCAGAGGCCAACAGTACAAGGAAATAAGCTACTGGAGTATAAAGCTCTCCGGCATCTGTGGGCCTCAACAGTGAATGGATGGGATTTAGTTGATTGTCGAGTTGGTCTAGTGAATTTTCGTCGAGGAGGCACCAGAGTAGTTAATTCATCGGAGCATAATCCATTGAAGTATTTGTAAAAGAAGCACAAGGATGCTACATTGTGGCGATGGGACAGGGACTAGAGCTTGGTTGACAGTGAGGGGCCTATTAGATTGGCGACTCTTTTTTGGACCTTGTACAGGGGGGGGGGGAGAAACTAGTAGATTATGCACCAGCCCAGATGTGGCAACAATACTCCATGCATTGGCAGTTGGTGACTTTGTAGAGATACAGGATAATGTCAGGTGTGAGGAGTTTACTAGCACGGTAGAGGGAGCCCACCTAGCTGCAGCCTTGGCAATGTCTTCAATG
This sequence comes from Sepiola atlantica, assembly GCA_963556195.1. NCBI lineage: Eukaryota > Metazoa > Mollusca > Cephalopoda > Sepiida > Sepiolidae > Sepiola > Sepiola atlantica. The sequence goes on from OY744553.1 coordinate 36,548,955, forward strand.
TATTTGTTCCAATTGATGTTACCTGTGAATGTTTGGCCGGGGAGTTTGAATGATGAACTATCAGGTAAGATGTTATTTGCCATGACAATCGGTGGTTGGAGAGATTTCTTGTAGTTATTGAAGGAAAGGAGTTTGGTCTTTGCGGCATTAAAAGTTACCAACCATTTTTTACCCCAATCCACTACAGCCTGGAGGTCATTTTCTAAGGATTCAGCCATTGCCTCGGATATGATCGCGTCTGTTTTACCAAAAAAGGGGAGAAAAGCCTTGTCTTGATAGCATTGAATGTAACCAACAGACTGGAGGTCATTTTATAAGGATTCAGCCATTGCCTTAGATATGTGTGCATTCGATTAGAACGCATGTTGGGAATAGTATGTGGTAACATCAGAACATATAGCCATCTCGGACGCAATTGCATCAGGAGGTGGTTTATGAAGTCAGTAATAATAGATGCTTGTAGCACAACCGCATTAATGTGATATTGTTAAGTTGTACGGACATCGAGAACAACATAGATCTTTCTTTTATCGTTCCTTTAGCTACCATTTGTTCGTAACAATAAACTCACATGCAAAAATAACGACCGCCTGTTTGCAAAGAAACCCAAACACATGGTCGCGAGAAAATTCGAAAAAAATAGATTATTCTAATACTTAATTATCAATGCTTGCTTATAACAATGCTTTCCCCCCTCGGCTAGAAAAGTTTTTTTGTTATAATTACATTATTCGATCAGCAATAAAGACACGCTCTTCGGTTGAATTGCTCGGGGAATTAGAAATAGAATAAAATCTCAAAAGTCGTGACAGGAAAAGGTCGAAGATTATCTGAAATCTAAAGGAATTTAAATTACGTTTTTAATCATAGATTTTATTATATTAAATAATTAATAACATATTTTTCATTGATTGGCAAATTCGGTTTTAGATGTATTCGTGTTAAGAGGATTTACATGACGATTAACATTTATTTATTAAAATCATGCGGGGCACCTGTCCTGGCGTTTCTGGCAAATATGAGTAATATTAAAAGTAGTAGTGCTAATAATAGTAGTAGTAGTAGTAGTAGTAGTAGTAGTAGTAGTAGTAGTAGTATTAATATTAGTAGTAGTAGTAGTAGTAGTTGTAGTAGTAGTAGTTTTATTCGGATTTTAAGGTTTTTATTTTACTTTTAGTCATTACAGACAAGGAATATTACCATTGAGACATAAGGGGTTACCGTAATGAGTTGCAAGATTCCTCCTAATTAAGTGGGTTTGCAGCCACATGTCTGTTCACATTATATTTAAATTTCTGCATGCTGGTAAATTTAGGAAAATAGGGAGCAGGAAGTGAATTCCAAAGGCAAGCGATTCGAGGATTTAAACTCTTAGAGTGGAAGTTTTCTTCCGGCATCACAGTGCAGGGTGGGATTATGCTGATTGGTCAGGGGTATTTACGTTGATGGGGTACGAGTCCAATATGTTCGTCGGAGCACATTTGTGGAAATAATTTTAAAACAAGCACAAGGATGCAACATCGCGGCGATGGGACAGAGACTGGAGTTTGGCAGACAGTACGGGGCCTATTAGGTAAGAGACTCTATTTTGTACCCTGTTCAAGAAGGAGAGACTAGTGGTTGGTGCACCAGCCGAGATGTGGCAACAATACTCAATGCGACTGGTTGCTTCATTGAGATATCGAATACTGGCAGCTGTGAGAAGTTTTGTGGTCGGGTAGAGAGAACTTATCTTCTTTGCAACAGACTTGGCCGTATTTTTTACGTATTTATTCAAATTTATGTTGCCTGTGGATGTTAGGTAGACAAGTTTGAACGTTGGGCTCTTGGAAAGGATGCAATATGCCGTGGCAATCGATGATTGGAAAGGTTTATTAAAATTATTCAAGGAAAGGAGCTTTGTCTTAGTAGCATTAAATGTAACCATCCATTTTTGAAAAGGAGCTTTGTCTTAGTAGCATTAAATGTAACCATCCATTTTTGAAAAGGAGCTTTGTCTTAGTAGCATTAAATGTAACCATCCATTTTTGAAAACGAGCTTTGTCTTAGTAGCATTAAATGTAACCATCCATTTTTTAAAAGGAGCTTTGTCTTCGTAGCATTAAATGTAACCATCCATTTTTGAAAAGGAGCTTTGTCTTAGTAGCATTAAATGTAACCATCCATTTTTGAAAACGAGCTTTGTCTTAGTAGCATTAAATAAGACCATCTATTGTTTGCCCTATTCTACTTCAGATTGGAAGGTCGTTTTCTAAAAAATTCTGTCATTGCCTTGTATATGCGCGTGTTAGATTTGCACTAATGCAGAGAATCGAGCGTGCTGGTATCAGTAAATATATCCATCTTGGACGCAATTGCATCAGGAGGTCGTTTAGAATATCCTAAATAATAAAAGTGCACGTATCGATTTCTATGGTACACTCGCATTAATATGATATTTTCGTATGTATGATCATCGAGGACGACCTAGATCTTTCTTTTATCTTTCGTTTAACCACGATGTGTTCACCACAATAAACTAAGTTGCAAAAATCGCGACCGCCTGTTTGCAAAGAAACCCAAACACGTGGTCTCAAAAGAATCGTAGAAAAAAGATTATTCTAATACCTAATAATCAATGTTTGCTTATAACGATGCCTTTTCTTTAAGCATGAAGAAAAAAGTTTTGTATGATTAAATTATTCGATTAGCGATAAAGACACGCTCTTCGGTTGAATTGCTCGGGGAATTAGAAATAGAATTTAATCTCAAAAGTCGTGACACGAAAAGGTCGAAGATCATCTGAAATAAACAATGATTTTTTTTTAATTATAGATTTTATTATATTAAATAATTAATAACACATCTTTCATTGATTGTGAAACTTGGTTTTAGATTTATTTAATTTAAGCGGATTCACATGTCGATTAACATTTATTCATTCAAATCATACGGGACACCTGTCCCGCCATTCCAGGCAAATATTAGTAGTTGTAAAAGTAGTAGTAGTAGTAGTAGTAGTACTACTACTAAGAATAGTAGTAGTAAAGGTAGTAGTAGTAGTACTAAGAGTAGTAGTAGTAGTACTAAGAATAGTAGTAGTAAAGGTAGTAATAGTAGTAGTAGTAGTACTAGTAGTAGTAAGAATAGTAGTAGTACTAGTAGTAGTAGTAGTAAGAGTAGTAGTAGTACTAAGAATAGTAGTAGTAAAGGTAGTAGTAGTAGTACTAAGAGTAGTAGTAGTAGTAGTAGTAGTAGTAGTAGTAGTAGTAGTAGTAGTAGTAGTAGTAGTAACGGTAGTAGTAGTAACGGTAGTAGTACTAAGAGTAGTAGTACTAAGAGTAGTAGTAGTAGTAGTAACGGTAGTAGTAGTAGTACTAAGAGTAGTAGTAGTAGTAGTAGTAGTAGTAGTAGTAGTAGTAGTAGTAGTAGTAGTAGTAGTATAAATCCTATTAAAGTAAATACAGGGGTCGGACAAAATAATGAAAATAATTTATAAATTTTGAGTTAATTTTAAGGCACCTATTAAAATTGAAAATAATTACCAAAATGTTCGTTTCATTTTTTATTGATGGTTATTTATTTCCTAAATTAATTGGTTCAAGTCCTTTATTAATTTCAGATAGTGAATATTAGTAAAAAAAAAAAAGTTACAGACTTATCAGATTGTTGGTGGCCGTCTGTCAGATTCTACTGCAACGAAAATGGTTGAGATGGTGATCGTATCGGTGAAGCTGTCTCGAAGATGTGAAAGCTTATGGAAAAGAAAGGAAAACATCCTACTCTAAACAAAATTCTGGAAGAAAACAGATGATGTCTGAAAGGGATCGTGGAGCCCTTGTAAGGATTGTGAAGAAGGAGCACAAACCCACGGCACCCAAAATGACAGCAGAGCTTAACAATCATCTGAATAATCCCGTTTCAACAAAAACGCTTCACAAGGCTAGATTTCATGAAATGGTTTCATGGTGTTTCCATTAGGTTTCCAACCCCTATATGCGCGTAATCTCTCTCTATATATTAATGTGTGGGTGTTCCCTATATTAATAAAGGTTAGAGAATCTACATAAAAACAAAAGTGTATCCTATGAAACGTTTTACTGGGAAGACAGTGTAGGTAGTCTCAAATCTTTAAAGGTACCAATAAAGAGGCTATGAAGACAGGGCTCCTCGTAAAACTTCAAATATATTCTATTTTGATGAAATTTAAATCATATCCATAAAAATTTTCGGGAAAGACAATGGAAGTGGTTCTGAGTCTCTAAGTATCTTACTAACTGATCTATTAGGATCTAACCTTCTTTCAAACTTCACTCATCTTTTATTTTGATGAAATTCATATCATATGTATAAAATTCCTCGAGGAAGTCAACAGAAGTGGTTCTGAATCTCTATATTCTTTTTTATATGCCGAATCTCAAGGTGCCCCTCTTAGTGAGCTATAGGAGAAGAACCCTTTGAAAACTGCAAAAACGTATATTCGATTTTAATGAAATTTAAACCATATGTATAAGACATTATTTTAAGGAGTTTTCAAAATTTTTCAAAATTTTCATTGACAGTCGTGACAGGTACATAGGAAGATTATTCACTCATAATATAAGGGATATTTTCTCTGTGTATGTGTGTATATCTATATGTCTATCTGTGTGTCAGTTTTGTAAATAATGTAATAAATACATTGCGAAATGTGTCTTATTTGTATGTGATCTTAAATACTTATATATATAGTCTCGATTGAAAAGAGACGAAACGTATACGTCCATAGATAAATAAACAATAACAAATATTTATATTTGAAGCTCCTCGTAAAAAAGTAGAGCACTGTAAATGGTAGTACTAACACAGTGTGACGTCACTTGCTTTATATGCATCATTCCTTCCCTTATAGAAGTAGAATGCCTGTATGTCTCGCCGCTTTAAATGTGTTAAAATTATCATTGTTTATAAGCTATTCAGAATTAGCCGATCGGTTAACGACGTTGGATTTGTGTTGAAAAATACTTGTAATCCAGGGTTTCGAATCGTGTGACCGGTAGTGAATAGTCATACTTCGATGCTGATGTGTCTCGATTGAAAAGAGACGAAACGTATACGTCCATAGATAAATAAACAATAATATATATATATACTTCTTTGTAATGTAGCAGGAAAAATCCCAGCAGAGTACTGGATTAATTGAGAATTAAAGTTAAAAATTAAGGGCTTGATATATATTTATTTTGGTACAGAAAATTTAATACAACATTTGAACCGTCGGTTTCAAGCACAAAAGGACTCGACCATCCGGCTATCTTCAGCTTCTGTGGTCATATGTGGCTAAGTCCTTCTGTGCTTGAAACCGACGGTACGAATGTTGTACTAATTTTTCTGTACCAATATATATATATATATATATATATATATATATATATATATATATATATATATATATATCATACAACATGGCTATGGGAAATTCCAGCCTAATCAAAAAAAGAATAATAAATTCTAATAATACGCGGGATACTGAACCAAATACTATCCTAAACCCACCATCGGTAGAGAATATCACTAAGAAAAAGAATAGACGTAGAAATTCACCCTGGTTCATCCTGCTTCTGGCTTAAACATTCTCACTAACATACCTAAACAGTTCTTCCAAATTATCGAGAAACATGTTCCTAGTAATAGTAGAATAGGCAAAGTTATAAATAAAAATACAACAAAGCTATCCTTTTCAACATCGATAAACTTAACATCAACTATAGTAAGTTCAGATAACACAAAACTCAATAAGAAAAGAAACTTAGATACTAGTACAGTCCAGAACCCCAATAAGAGCTCCCAATGTAACTCTTGAAATTGCGTTGAATGCACTTTAGATGGGAGATGTTTAACTTCAGATATAGTACATAAGTGTAACGTCATAGAAAAAAACAGAATTAAAACATACATTGGGTCAACGAATGTAGTTTCAAGGACAGGTTTACAAACCATATACACTCTTCCAAAGAACCTAATACAAATTCAAATAAGTTTCCTACGACTTTAGCTAAACATGTAAGAGAACTCAGTAGTAAAAATATACAATACAGCCTAAAATGGGCCATACTAAGTAGAGCAGGGAAATATAAAGCAAACAAATCTAACGGATGTAACCTCTGTATTCTGGAATCCTATATATAGTTATGTCTAAAGAAAATGTATTAAATAAAAAACAGGAAGTGGTTCAGAACTGTCTACATAGAACCGCATATGTCCTATCCCGTTACAGACACAGATAAACACCTGTGGCAGTAACCGTTTCATCAACATAAATATGAAAATATCTAAGGTATAGGAATATTATAAGACTATGTAGCCAATAGAAACTGTAAACCTAATAGTATGTTGCGGAATACTAATACCCCACTATAAAACATTTATATATAGAACACATCACACACACACTACAAAAATAACTGAAGCGACTATGTTTAAACCTTACCTATATAAAAGAAAATGGTGAGTGAGCCGGATCATAAGAGCATCAACATACGTGTTTTTTAGTATTCATCTGTACTCATTAGTAAATAAATTGTAACAAGAAAATAAGATAATCTAAGGAAGGGGTAAGAACCAATGAAACAATAATCATTCAAATATTCTAAATATAGTGAAAATATATATATGTATATATGTAAGTATATATATATATATATATATATATATATATATATATATATATATATATGTATGTATATATATATATATGTATATATATATGTATGTATATATATATATATATGCTGGTGATACCAGACCAGGCTGCCCTGTGGCTCCCTGAGACGAAATTCACCTACATTGACGTTTTTTTTTGTTTTATTTGTTTTTGTTTGTAAAACTTAATTATGTTCTACAAAACCAAAAACAAAAACAGCAGCCCCTCTCCCTTTCTCCCTCCCCTTTTTTATTTTTATTTGTCCTACCCTACTCCCGGTCCTGGATATGACCTTAAACTACATCCGATGGTGAGATCCGGCTTACGGACTTTGGAGAAATGTGGAGCCTCCTCTTAATTACCATTTCTCCCAGGTCCACCCTGACCCGGAGTGGTAGTACCTGTTAGGGTCCCAACTATGGGTTAAATAGAAACAGATATTAAAAGGGGAAAGAAACAAAAAAGAGAAGAAGACAAAACCAGATTCGGCATTAAATAACCCAAAAAGGGTTCATATGCCGTAAAACAAAACTACCAAACCTATATATATATGTATATATATAAATATATATATATGTATATATATATATATATATGTATGTATATATATATGTGTATGTATATATATGTATGTATATATATATATATATGTATGTATATATATATATATGTATGTATATATATATATATATATATATATATATATATATATATTTATTAATAAATAAAAGAATGCATCCAATCTAATATTAAGCTAGGGAGATCATATGGGTATTGATGCTTTGTATTTTCCCTCACAACACGAGTTAAATAAAAACGTAATAACATTTAACTTTAGGTATCAATGTCCTTAAAAGTATTTTTTTAATGCCGATAATACTATATAATGAGGTAATTAACATCATATAATCAAATAATAAACATTTAATAGCTCCTGTCGGAGTTTTCATGCATGTCTACGTAACTATAAACTATTTTCGTTGACATGAAAATGGTGTTTGGCTCACGACAAATGGAACGGACCGTAATAAATATATCTCACAGAAATGCTATGTTTTTTGAAAATGTTAAAAAATAAATAATAAAATAAAAACATGTATAGTAACATATATCAGGAACCTGACACACATATATATATATATATATATATATATATATATATATATATATATATATATAAATGTTTCGAGGTACAAAATTTATAAATACATTTAAAAAGAATACGCGGAAATCTCTCTAATGCCCTTTCGACTATCATCTCGTCAGGAGAAAATCGATAGTTTTAATTAATAATAACGTCGAAAGAAAGAGCAAAATGGGGAAATTGAGTGTGCCAAAATTAACGTTAAAGCGATTAAAATTCAATTTAATGATTTCGATTAAAAGTCGATTAAAAGGCACTACGTTAGGGGATAAAAAAATAAATAAATAAATAAAAAATTGGGAAGGAGTTCAAAGACTCGCATAAACCAGCACATTCCATCAAAAATACGCCAGGGAAGGGTAGGGTCCTTGTGTTACCCCTCCTCTAATTCTTTGGACTCTGCTATTGGCCAGCATTTGGTTGAAAACCCTAGCTGTGCCAGTGGCTATAAAATAGACCGTTTTGAGGTCTTGCATCGAGCAGATTCCAAGAACCATTTGAAAATATTGGAATCTGTCTCTATTGCCATTCGAAAACCTTCCTTGTGTCGGCAGAAGGAATTTATAAGATCGCTGAATCTCTTTGGGGAACTTTGAACTCCTTCCCAATTTTTTTTTTTTTTTGTATCCCCTAACGTAGTGCCTTTTAATCGAATTTAATCGAAATCATTAAATTGAATTTTAATCGCTTTAACGTTAATTTTGGCACACTCAATTTCCCTATTTTGCTCTTTCTTTCGACGTTATTATTAATTAAAACTATCGATTTTCTCCTGACGAGATGATAGTCGAAAGGGCCTTAGAGAGATTTCCGCGTATTCTTTTTAAATGTATATATATATATATATATATATATATATATATATATATATATATATATATATATATATATATGTGTGTGTGTGTGTGTGTGTGCGTACGCAAGTAATTCGTAACTTCAAAGTGTTAATTTCTCTGCGACTGTTCCTTTTTGTTAGTCTCTCTCTCTCTTTTTTCTCTCTCTCGTTTTCTCGGTGACTGTTCTTTTTCTTTAATAAATTTATATAAAATTAATTGCGGCCTTCGTGTAAAGAGTACTTGAGATGCTGATCGAACCTGAGTTTCCGACGACGACGACAGCGGGTGTATAATGGTTTATACACGTCACAGACAAGCAAAATCGGTACAGAGTTATAAAGTTTTATCTGGAAGAATATTGAGTATTTGTCAGCAGTGAAGGTGACGTCATATCATCCCAATTCATCCATAAAGACACCGATGGTTACATCCGAATTCTTCGTGTATATATATATATATATATATATATATATATATATATATATATATATATATATATATATATATATCTAAAGAAGCTTTGAGGCATTAAAAAAATATATATATAAAAAAAAAAATTTTTTTTTTTAAATTTAAAAAAAAAAAAAAAATGTAAAATGCAGTTTAAATTCCCAGACAAACTAACTAAATCCAAGATATTGCAGACTTAACATTCGTTGGAAAATTAATAAATGAAAAATATAAGTAAAAAAAAAAAAAGAAAAAAGAAAGGGGGGGTTAATTATCTAAGAGTGAAACAAAAACAGGAGACCTTAAGCGTCTAATATTAACACGGGGATCATCAGCTGTTTAGCATGTAACTGTTTCGGAGATTTCATTTATTTATATATATATTTAAAGAGAGAGAGAGAGAGAGAGAGAGAGAGAGAGAGAAAGTTACGTAGTTTTCTTATATTTTATATTGGCGATAGAAGCAGCGCTGTTTTTGCTATTTTTCCACTTCTTAAGCGGTAATGTATATTGCTATTGGTCGCCCTTAAAAAACGTGTCATTATTTTTATTTTATATATATATTTTAATAATGAACTTTTACACACTTAAAAGAATCTATGGACACGTGTTTCTTGCTATCAGCCATCATCAGCATGGCTAACCTGAACAAGGATTGAACCCTTGATATTATTGTCTTTTGTCTAACGTCATAACACCTTGTCGAAATATGTACGATTTTTCTATCGCCATAATGTTAAGTTACGTAGTGTTGTTAGTGTTTGTAGAAGCAATGCTGTTTTAGTATGTTTCTACTTCCTAAGCGGTAAAAAATATTGCAGTAGGTCGCCCTTAATTAAACGTGTCATTATTTTTATTGATACACATATATTATTAATTAATTTTTACGTACTTAAAAAATCCATGGACACGTTTATCTAGCTATCAGCCGTCATTAGTATTCGAACCTTCGAATTCTTGTATGTACTTTTAAATTAATGAATAATATATATGCATATATATATATATATATATATATATATATATATATAGATATAGATATTAAGTGAAATATTTTTAAAATCAACAATCGTGCAATTAAAATGAAAAATTACTTCATTTAATTATTATTTTTTTATTTTTTTGCAAGCTTTCGCTGTAGAACAACTTTGTCGGGCGGGACTGTCTTATAGTTTTTCTTCTTCTTCTTTTCTTCCTCTTCATTTTTCTTCATCACGATATAAGAAGAGAGGTACACATATATATATATAAATGCTTCGTTCCTTCCATTAAGAAAGTAAAACGCTCTAGACGTTAAGCCGCCGATAATGTGTTAAAATTATCACCGTTTATTCGCTATTTAAAATTAGCCGTGTTGTAAAGGCGTCGGATTTGAGTTGAAAAATACTTGTAATCCGGGGTTTAGAATCGCATGAGCGGTAATGAATAGTCATATCACTATGCTGATGAGTCCCGATCATTAAAAACATAGATAATAAACAATAACATATATATATATATATATATATATATATATATATATATATATATATATATATATATATATATATACACTACATTTTAATGACCAAGATTTTATATTTGGTTCAGAGAAGAACCAATATCTGTATGGTTATCCCGGATAAAAAACACGTTCTTCTCTAGAGAAAATACATAGCGATGCAATAAACCAAAAAACAAAAATGTTCTCCTCTAGAGAAGATACATAGCGATGCAATAAACCAAAAACCAAAAACCTAAAAACAAACTTCTCACATTGAATTCATCTCCATTAAAAGAGATGTTTAGAAATCGCTACCCAATGTAACAATTTGTTGTGTATTTACATATGCTCTGTTGTTTTATGTGAACAATCATGAAGCTTTCACTTTGAAAAGTTTGATATGTATAAAGAATAGAAAGCATATGCAAAAAACTTATATGTTCACCATTTATGTATGTATATGTATATATATATATATATATATATATATATATATATATATATACAATAATATTTTTAATAAATAAATATTAAATATTTAAATACCTAGAGACATCGATGTTTCATGCTAACGCAATCTTCAGTCTAGGAACTAATTCCCGACGGTCGGTGGGCGCGAACCCCGGGGCTGATAAACAATAATATTTTTAATAAATAAATATTAAATATTTAAATACCTAGAGACATCGATGTTTCATGCTAACGCAATATATATATATATATATATATATATATATATATATATATATATATATATATATATATATATATATATATATATATATATATATATAAGTATAACAATATATTATTGTTGTAGACCCGTGCTAGGAGTCACAAAGAAATAAACCACAAATAGTGACAGGGTTAAAATAAAACAATGTATTTATCATAAAGCAATACAGAACGCCACTAATGTGGTAGGAGATGAACGGGTTCATCACATGCGGTAAAACATGGTATGAAAGTCTCTCTGAGTCTCTGCAACCAGTGGTATTTATTATACCTGGTTGATACCATCAGTTCACCAATAGGGGTGTGATTTGTACCCCACAACAATTATTTATGTGTGTGTGTGTGTATATATATATATTTATATATATATATATATATATATATATATATATATATATATATATATATATATATATATATATATATATCAAGCAATCATCCTTAAGAAGTCTCGAAATAAAAACGAAAAGTTTATGAATACATAAATAATATTGTTTTGGTTTCCCTTCGTTCAAATTTCCATATATATATATATATATATATAGAGAGAGAGAGAGAGAGAGAGAGAGAGACAGAGACAGAGACAGAGACAGAGACAGAGAGAGATAGAAAGAGAGAGAGAGATTTAGATTTTTCACTTATAAAATAGATCATTCAGTGAAGACCGGGGTTGTTCCAATAAAATCATCATTGTGCCGTCCGACGTGAAAGTGTATTATCGCACATTGTTCCGTTTTATTTTGGCTTTTTTTTAATGCATTTGGAACCGATTATTTGCTTGTTGGCTTGGTGGCAGAAATAACGCACAAGCTACTTTTCTAAGACATTTTCTAGGACTTTCTTTTTTTATCGTTGTTCTTTCTTGTTTTTTAATTTTAACATTTATTTTTATTTTTTTCCTCTTCTCTTCTTAAGTGACCTCAACTATTGCAACGCCACATTGTGTATTGTCGGCAGTTGAAACCCTTATTCCAGACATTTAATTTCCCTGATGATCTGCCAAGCAAGTACCTGCTTGGTAGTGAAATACGTGTAGGAAAAAACATTTAATTTGAATAAATAATATTTGTAAGAAAAAATATCTTTAATGGTGATCATTGATGTCCTCAAAGGAATACTTTAGTAAGTCTTCATAAAATCGCATATATATATATATATATATATATATATATATATATATATATATATATATATATATATATATATGGTTTTCTACTCGTGCATGTAAGTAGCTCTTTACTTTAAAGACATTTATATATTAATATATATATATATATATATATATATATATATATATATATGCTATATATATATCTATGCTGATGAGTCTCGATTAAAAAGGACGAAACGTATAAGTACATAGATACTAAACAAAACAAATAGTATATATATATATATATATATATATATATATATATATATTAAAATAAACATAGTTGGAGTATCCGACAATTGTTTCAGAACCTGCTGGCTCCTCTTCAGGGAAGTAACTGTAGAGCTTTTATATTAAAATAAACTAAGTTGGAGTATCCGATAATTGTTTCAGAAACTGCTGGCTCCTCTTCAAGGAAGTAACTTCCCTGAAGGAAAGCCAGCAGGTTCTGAAACAATTGTCGGATACTCCAACTATGTTTATTTTAATATAAAAGCTCTAATATATATTGAGCACTTTTGAAAAATAATGTTTTTGTTCATTTAGTTAATACTTGAACTTAATTAATTAGTATATATATATATATATATATATATATATATATATATATATATATATATACATTCAATGAATAGTTGCCTTCGTGTAAAATCCTGGAGATGCTGATTGAACCAGGTTTGAAGACTTAATAACATTATAACAGACAGAGAGACAAACTAATATATTGTGCTATTTCCATAACTTCAGAAACGTATGTTTTTTTCATAATAATTGCCTATCAACATGTAAATTCGCTATACAAAATAAAGCCAAAGCAATGTCTGCCACTCAATGAAAAATATGCTATTAATAAAACATATAATTAATCTTAATGTAATAAAATATATAATGAGAAAAATCAATTTGTATTCCTTTATGATTCAGATAATCTTCGACCTTTTCCTGTCACGATTTTTCATATTTAATTCTATTTCTAATTCCTCGAGCAATTCAACCGAAGAGCGTGTCTCTCCTGCGAATCGACAAATTTAATTATAGAAAACTTTTAAAGCCGACGGGGGAAGCATTGTTAATAGCAAACATTGATCAAGTTTGTATTTTGCTTAATTATGAAAAAATATGTTTTGTATTTTAGTTTTAGATGAAATAAAGCAAAGAAAAAACGTCGTGTTTTATATTCAAGTAGCCTTGGGCATGACGAAGACAGAATTTATGTAGGTTGATACGAGTTTAAAAGTTCAAATTTGGTACATTGGAAGGGAAGAAACAAAAACGTTAACTATTATATAAAGAACAGTTGTCTGTGGGTATGCATGTATGTGTATTAATTCGTTGACCCTAAACTGGCACAGATTTCACCAGAGAAGGTCGGCTTTTCAGTCTGTTTATGTACAGACTAAAGGGAAGTAACTCCGACTTTTTTTAATCACAGAGTTACTTCCCTTAAGCCGACTCATTACTTATGGAATCTATATAAAGGAGTTTGCTGTGTTTGTGTGTGTGTGTGTATTTCAATAGAAAAAATTGGCTGATCGCAAAAAAGAAAGGGTAGGGAGAGGGAGAGGGAAAACGAGAGAGCGGGAAATAGATCCGGATTGAAAGATATAAGTTTTAATAATAGAAATATGTCACACTTTAGCGCCGGGCAACGCTGGATAGCCCTGCTATTCTCTCTCTCTTTCTCGCCCCCTCTCTCTCTCTTATATATATATATATATATATATATATATATATATAGAGAGAGAGAGAGAGAGAGAGAGAGAATGAAACTCACAGATAGAAAGCGTTGACGAAATGGCAGTAATAAGCAGAATATTTTTTTAAATATTTTGAAAACCTGGACAACGCATTTAATTATGTTTTATAAAATAAATTATTTGTTTACTTTAAAGACTTGAGTACTTTCGGTGAAATACACCCTTGTCAAAAGTATAAGCATATTTTTTTCTCTTCTTCTTTCGTTTAATCCTCTTTGATTGAGACATATTTATCGCTATCAAGTTGAAATTCGTGTTGATGTTATCGAGGATTAATGTTGATATGCCGCTGTGTGTAGCACGCGGTTACGTGAACAAAGTAGAATGAAAAGTCACACATAGAAAGCGTAACACACATTATATATATATATATATATATATATATATATATATATATATATATATATATATATAAATTAGCTTGTTTTGCTAGTTCGCTTACGCTTCGCCAAGTTCGCTATGCCAAATATTTGAAACCAAAAATTTTAATAATAAACATTTCATTCATAAGTTTGCTGTAAACACAAGACAAACACGTTCGCATTTATTCATATAGATAAACATTAACATCATGTTAATGTTTATACAAATGTATTTCTTTTGTAAATAAGACTGCAAAGAAATGAAAAGAAAGAAGAAATCAATTCGCCTGAACGATGGTGTGTGTGTGTGTGTGGTGGATCTTTTTCTAACTTACAATTTAGAAATGGATGACAACTTGTTGGAAATCAAGTTCTTCTAAAGAAAAGACTCAATAAGGAACATTTGAACACAAATGCGAAGCATTAATTATATTTAAATCAAAATAATCATTGAATGCAGAAACAATACAAAACAACATGTGACGTCGCTAATGGCAACAAGACAGCGCGAAGGGATGAAGAGGGAGTGAGAGAGAGAGGGCGGTTACCTTCCCTCTCTTTTTAATAACTCCAATGCGTCGTCGGTATATCTTCTTTTCTAGCTAGCGATTATATATTACTTTGGTTTGAATTATCTCCCTTGAAAATTAATTAGTATACTATTTTAACAAAAGTTTTCGCAATTTATCATTTAAATAGAAGTGCTTAAATTAATTATTGTTAATATCGACAAAACTATTGTATATATAAAGTAATGATGGACAATCAAATTATGAATGCATAACATAATATTAATTTATCATAAACTGTTTATAAAAAGTCATGCAAAGTAGTTTGACAAATAACTGTGTTTGGGTATTTGGTCTCTACTATATATACAGTCTTTTAAAAGACTATGTTTTATTATTAATTAAAATAACAGCCGTTTTGCTGTTAATATAAAAGTGAATTAAAAAAGGGATCCGCATATATTAATTTCAATGTCAATGTTAATGTCAATATCTCTCTCTCTCTCTCTCTCTCTCTCTCTCTATATATATATATATATATATATATATATATATATATATATATATATATATATACATATATATATATATATATATATATATATATATATATATATATATATATATATATATATAGTCTCGGAAGTTTCTCAACCATTAAAACTATATTTTAAAAAAAACAAAAAAACTTATAGTCCCAAGTTTTTCAGTAGAAAATCACTCATGTAAGTCAATTTATTTTGTACAGTTATTATATTAGTTTGTTTCTAACACTATTTTAAGGGATCATCAGTTGTTTACCTATATATTTGTTTATATATATATATATATATATATTTATATATGTGTGTGTGTGTGAAAATTTATAACTAAAAAGTAAACTTTTCGAGAGTTGAACCTATTGTGAGGTAAAGGAAAGCTCAATATACTGGAGACTTGGTTGGAATCATCGTCGATGGATCTTTACACGGATTCCTTTTGGATTTACCAATACATCTGAACCCTTACTACTTGGATTTCCGTTTTGGTGACACTCCTATTAACTGGAAAATACCCGTTTAAACTTTTTAACTTTTTCAAATTTCTAATATTGACTGTCTTCATCTGTCAACTTATCCATCATTAATTTCCTCTGATGATAAGATTTTAATCTTTGAAAAGCCTGGCTTAAGGAATGAAAGAGAAGAAAAATAAATATTGTCATTTACTAAGCGTCCTTGTTTTGAACAACCGAAGATTATGATTTGCTTCCCTTTGCAGGTCTAATTATTTTCATTGACTTATCATATATATATATATATATATTTATATATATATATATGTGTGTGTGTGTGTGTGTATAACTTAATGTGTGTGTGCTTGTGTGATATTTATGTGTTCTCTATAGAATGAAACGTTTGAGAATCTACATACAATCTAAAAGTGTATTCTTATGTAAAATTTACTGAGGAAGACAATATAATTGTTCCGAAACTTTTAACTGCATGCCTAAGGGACTTATGACGGCAATACCTCGTCTTAAAACTCTTTTTAGTGATTTTAAAGCCTATGTCTTAAAATTGTATAGAGAAGCAAATGGAAGTGCTCTCGAATTTCTAAGTGCTCTCATTACCCAAAAGAATTATGGTTGCCAAACCTCCATTAAAACTTCACATATTTCCTATTTTCATTAAATATATATCATATGAGAAAGGAAGGATGAAGGTAATCCGACGTCATGGGAAAGATAATTTTGCTTATTAAGGGCGATAGATTATAGAAGCCATTTCGTTGTTTGATGGTGTTGGAAGCAGCTAACCACAACAAAATCTCCCCTCTCCCCCTCACCCATTGCACCCTCTCGACCACTTCTCTCACATTCTTACCAACCCATCCCTCCCACTCTCAAACCACCTCATTTTTTCAAATCTTTTTTAAATCCATGACATTACCCACTCACCAAAATCATAGCGCCTCCCCCTCTTCTTTCCCCACCTCTCCACTTCTTCACTCACAGCCATCCACAGTATTCCTGCTCATCTCCACCCCTCCACTTTTTCACTCAGAACCATCCACATTTATTTCATTCCATGCTACAGACTTCACCAAGTCCGGACCTCGTCCTACTGCTCCCAGCAGTGGCTACTACTTCTTCCCATCTACCCATCATGTCAATCCAATATTTTCACGTACTTGCATGACATTTTTCTCAATATTATCATCCTGAAGAAGTCTTACAAATAAAGACGAAACGTTGATGAATATATTAAAAAAAACACCCTTTTGGTTTTTCCTTTTTCATTTCCCATATATCATATGTATAAAATTCTCCGGGAAAGACAATGGAAGTGGTCCCGAATCTCTATTTTACTCTCCATTTGTCGAATATCTACGTGCCCCCAATACTAAATAACCCATTGGAGCCAAATCTCTTTTAATCATCAAATACGTATATCCAGTTTTAGTGAAATTTGAACCATATGTATAAGACACTAATTCAGAGAGTTATCTTACATTTAAGCTGTATTTGACTATATTAGAAGACGAACGGGACAAGGTGGGCAGCAAAGCAAATTGTCCGCAAAGACATGTGGCGCAAAGGGTATAAGTGCTGAGTAATAATCATTTCTAAGTTACAGTCTTCTAAGTATTTTTTACCTTCAACCTCTAGGTTGAAGGTAAAAAATACAAGTCCGGATTACTTCTACCCGGTCATTGCTGTTTGAACTAGCGTAAGATGACCCCGTTAATTAAATAAAGAGTTTCGTTCTAAATTCCGTACAGATTCCCGAGTCTGACATAAAATTTCCCGAGTTTGAAGAGATGAACCTAAAGAAGATCGGGGTTCGTTTCTGTCGAGACGTTGTGAGAATAACATCATAGATGTGAACAGTAGTCTGATTAATACAAATATGCAAATTACTAATTCTTATGTAAAATAATTCACAAAAGAATATATATTCGTGTTAATTAATTGCCATTATTTCCGAAGAAAACAATCAACCACCAAGGAAGGAAGAGAAAAAGAGGGAGAAACTCAATTTAAGCTAATCGCTTGATTGGTTAACGTTGTCTTAGACCATCTAAAACGCGTTTCATAAGTTCAGTCCATCCAAACTATACTAATGAGGCCCTTCTCTCTCTCTCTCTCTCTCTCTCTCTCTCTCTCTCTCTCTCTCTCTCTCTCTCTCTCTCTGTATCTTTGGTATTTCTGACGTCATATCCGACAAAATATTATCGACTTCCTCTCTCACGGTAGTTATCTTACAACAGAAAAGTCGAACGTTTGTACCCTTCGTGACTTTTTCTCGGAATTTATTTTTCGTTTTTAATATCACGTCAGATCTATCTAAGCAATTATATTTTATCGAATACTTATACTAATAAATGTGTCTACTAATATTTAGCATACAGGTATAATACGTTTTGTAATTATAATAGATACACATGTTTATTTTTTAATTGGTGACATTACATTCTTAGAACTGGATGTATCTTCCCTATTTTAAGATTTTCCTCTTCGATGGTCTTATCTTGGCATTCCATCATAAGTATCTATCTCTCAGCAAATATCTGAAAATATAAATTAAGCTTGTTTTAGCGACTTGGAATCACCTCCAGTGAACATCAATTACTTATCTTGGTTGATTCTTTATTTTTCGATTAACTTCTTTAGTAGTCTTATTTATTATTGATCCAGCTACACTCTAAAACAATGTGCACCCTTTCGACAACCGCCAACCCCAATGTTTGTGTACCGTGGTTTTCTACTTCTTCTGTTTGTTATTCTCGCTCTGGCCATTTCGTTCCGGCAGTCGTTGATGTGCCGTGGTTTTCTACTTCTTCTGTTTCTTATTCTCGCTCTGGCCGTGTCGTTCCGGCAGTCGTTGATGTGCCGTGGTTTTCTACTTCTTTTTCTTATTCTCGCTCTGGCCGTGTCGTTCCGGCAGTCGTTGATGTGCCGTGGTTTTCTACTTCTTCTGTTTCTTATTCTCGCTCTGGCCGTGTCGTTCCGGCAGTCGTTTATGTGCCGTGGTTTTCTACTTTTTTTCTTATTCTCGCTCTGGCCGTGTCGTTCCGGCAGTCGTTGATGTGCCGTGGTTTTCTACTTCTTCTGTTTCTTATTCTCGCTCTGGCCGTGTCGTTCCGGCAGTCGTTGATGTGCCGTGGTTTTCTACTTCTTTTTCTTATTCTCGCTCTGGCCGTGTCGTTCCGGCAGTCGTTGATGTGCCGTGGTTTTCTACTTCTTTTTCTTATTCTCGCTCTGGCCGTGTCGTTCCGGCAGTCGTTGATGTGCCGTGGTTTTCTACTTCTTCTGTTTCTTATTCTCGCTCTGGCCGTGTCGTTCCGGCAGTCGTTGATGTGCCGTGGTTTTCTACTTCTTTTTCTTATTCTCGCTCTGGCCGTGTCGTTCCGGCAGTCGTTGATGTGCCGTGGTTTTCTACTTCTTTTTGTTATTCTCGCTCTGGCCGTGTCGTTCCGGCAGTCGTTGATGTGCCGTGGTTTTCTACTTCTTTTTCTTATTCTCGCTCTGGCCGTGTCGTTCCGGCAGTCGTTGATGTGCCGTGGTTTTCTACTTCTTTTTCTTATTCTCGCTCTGGCCGTGTCGTTCCGGCAGTCGTTGATGTGCCGTGGTTTTCTACCTCTTTTTTTTCTTATTCTCGCTCTGGCCGTGTCGTTCCGGCAGTCGTTGATGTGCCGTGGTTTTCTACTTCTTTTTCTTATTCTCGCTCTGGCCGTGTCGTTCCGGCAGTCGTTGATGTGCCGTGGTTTTCTACTTCTTCTTTTTCTTATTCTCGCTCTGGCCGTGTCGTTCCGGCAGTCGTTGATGTGCCGTGGTTTTCTACTTCTTTTTCTTATTCTCGCTCTGGCCGTGTCATTCCGGCAGTCGTTGATGTGCCGTGGTTTTCTACTTCTTTTTCTTATTTTCGCTCTGGCCGTGTCGTTCCGGCAATCGTTGATGTGCCGTGGTTTTCTACTTCTGTTTCTTATTCTCGCTCTGGCCGTGTCGTTCCGGCAGTCGTTGATGTGCGGTGGTTTTCTACTTCTTTTTCTTATTCTCGCTCTGGCCGTGTCGTTCCGGCAGTCGTTGAGGTGCCGTGGTTTTCTACTTCTTTTTCTTATTCTCGCTCTGGCCGTGTCGTTCCGGCAGTCGTTGATGTGCCGTGGTTTTCTACTTCTTTTTCTTATTCTCGCTCTGGCCGTGTCGTTCCGGCAGTCGTTGATGTGCCGTGGTTTTCTACTTCTTTTTCTTATTCTCGCTCTCCCGTGTTGTTCCGGCAGTCGTTGATGTGCCGTGGTTTTCTACTTCTTCTTTTTCTTATTCTCGTTCTGGCCGTGTCGTTTGGGCAATCGCGGATGTTCCGTAAACTGGTTTACAAGTATACAAAATAAAGGCAACAGAAAACTCATAAGAAAAACACCAACCTAGATACATTATGTAAAGGTTCTGGATGTCTGGGTGAGTGTGTGGTACCGTCGCGGAAAAAATACTCATACACTAACGTCCATATCTTAGTTAAGTTTAAGTGTGTCAGCCGAGACCCAACTGGATAACTCGTCTGTCGAGTCAACAACGTCGCACGGTTGGAGTCAGCTCATCTCGGGTTAGCACTGATCTGCTCTCGTCCGCGTTTTACTCCAATCTGATAGTCTTCACTTCAAAACCTACTAAAAACTAGTCAACTGTCGTAAACTGTCAACTGCCGCAAAACTAAACCGTCGTGAAACTCAACTGTTGGATATATTAAACTGTCGGAAACAACTCTGACTCATAAATATATTTAGTCATACAGGCAATCCTATATCCGGTCTTTTGTCTCCGCTACCACTACCCAGCTGACTACCCATCCTATTTTCCATTCACTTTTGTGTGACTTGGTAAATCATTTCATTGGCTCTGGAAGGGGAGCAGTCCATAGTATAACAATAGAATACCATTTGTAAAATTATAGTAATGTTTTGGGTTCGAAATTGTAAGTTAAGTTTGATCACTTTGATTAGATTTTTTAAAACTTTCTTTATCGTGTCTTCTTTATCTTATTTTGCTTTTCAATCTTCATTTTCTTTTTTTTTTCGTCTTCTGCTTCTCCATCCTCTTCTTCATTAACATCTCGTACTCTATCTTCATCATCTTTTTGTTCATACTCTTCTTTTCTTCTTCTTCTTCTTCTTCTTCTTCTTCTCTTTGTTTTCCATTCTTTTTCTCCATCTCATTCTTTATCTTCTACTTTTTTCTCATCTTCCTCTTCTTCTTGTTCATCTATCGTCGACGTTTTTCTTCTTCTCCATCTTCTTCACATCTTCTTCATCATTTTCGCTATCTTCATCTTTTCTTCCCAACCTGTTTTCTTTTCTATTTCACTATCTTCTTTTTCCACTTCTTGTTCAACTTCATCGTCTTTTTCTTCTTCTTCTTTTCTTTCATCTTCTTCTTATTATTATTATTATTGTTATTATTATTATTATTCCTTAATTCTCCCCTCCTTCTTCTTTATCTATTTCTTTTAGTTTTTCTTCTTCCCCACCTTCTCCATGTTTTTATTTGTATTTTTATGTTCTTCCTCTCCTATCTTCTTTTTGTTATTTTCCACCTACATCTCCATTCCTCTTCCTCCTTCTTCTTGTCCTCATTCTTCTTCTTCTTCTTCTTCTTGTCCTCATTCTTCTTCTTCTTTTTCTTCTTCTTCTTGTCCTCATTCTTCTTGTTCTTTTTCTTCTTCTTGTACTCATTCTTCTTCTTCTTCTTCTTCTTCTTCTTCTTCTTCTTCCGTCTGCTCTTTACATGATCTCTATCTTTTCTTCTTCTCCGTCACTTTCTTTTTCTCTATCAAATTATTTCTCATTATTTTCTATCTTTCTTTACGTCGACATCGCCCTTTTTATGCATCTCGTAAATTTCCTCGGTTCATATTTCCTTTCTTCTCCCATGTCTCTTCTCGCCCTCCAGCCCAAAATCAAACATGGCCTCCTGACTCGGTCAACTTTTCGTACAGCCATCATTGATTCAACCTTTCCCATCAACAGTAATTTCGCAAAGTGTTTGCCAACGAAATGAAAGTGTTATTGCAACTTACAGTCAACAAATCGACAAAGTGAGAAAACTTACGAGGGAAAATAAAGAAAAAGAAAACTCGCGTTCATCTCAAAGTACATTATAAAATAACGAGTGAGACCACGTGACATTTTATGCACTTTTATAAAAATAACTAGCAGGAAGACTCGACGTTGCTCGGGATTGAATGAGGATCATTACTATGTGCTTTTTCACTATGCTACTAACACACTGATCCTGTCTTTGTTTTTACTCCTCCCCTCTTCCTGTTTGCGCCCTAATATAGTTCGAAGAAGCTGAAATGTGACTTCCACTCCGGTTATGTACTTACTTCCTCTCCTTAGATTCAAAATGACTGAATGCGGATTACAGAACTGAGCAGTATTTACTTCTTTTAAATATTATAAATCAATTGTTTAACGCAAATAGGTCACAAATGAGTATTTATTTACTCATCTCCAGGAGTTAGGCACAAGGCCAGTTTTATCTTACTCCCACAAGTAAGATGTGACCCAAGGTCGGGTCGGGAAAGTGGGGTTTGAAAAGCCAATGCCCGAGAGGTGAGCACTCTGGCCATTAAAAATTGCCTGGGCTGCCCCGTCGGCATTCCCCGGTAGGGGCGCCTCAGGCAGTAAGCAATAAACTTACTCCTCCCCAAAGAGGGGAGGCGAAGCCTGGGAGGGTGGACCTCCTAGATTTGCACAGGACAGACCCATAGACCGGCGTAAATCAAGCCCCGAAGGCCAAGACAATACCAGTCTATGGAGTGCAGTATCCATCGCAACAGATACTACACTTTGATCTTAGCCAAAAGGTAAAACTAAATACTTAGATTTTAACTAATAATAATTAAAATAATTTATGTCGGTATTAATAATTACTAGCAGAAAGACCTGACATTGCTCAAGACTGAAGGAGGATCATTATTATGTACGTTTTCACAATGCTCATAACACCATGATGCTGTATTTGTTTTTACTGTCCCCCTTTTCCTATTTGCGCTCTAATATAGTTGGAAGAAGCTGACATGTTTCAAAACTCTTTAAATGTATGTCTTATATGTATCGTTTGAATTTCATTAAAATAAGATATACGTCTTTAAAGTTTCATGGGTGTTCTGTTCCTAGAGTTAACTTAGAAGTATCGGAACGTAGATAATTGGACTACAGAAGCTAACGTACAGATTCGGGACCATTTCAATTTTCTTCCCCGACGAAATTTTATACATATAATATAAGTTTCATCAAAATAGAATATATCTTAAGTTTTGAAGGAGGTTTGCCTCGCTCTCTATATAGATCACTTAAGTTGGAAGAGCATTTTCATATTCGGGAGGTCGAAGGTTCAATCCTCACTGCGGGTGATACTAAAAATAAAATTACGAATTATTTAAGACACCTACCAAGCCATAGCTGACGAGATGAGAGCAAGCAAACCCCGTGGATAAAATAAATGGTTTCCGTTTGAAATTATGTACATATTTCCAAGTTCGACATAAAGATTCTCGAGTTCAACAAGATAAAAGGTCGGAGGTTACATCGGCTGAAACGTTGTGAGATCACATCCAAGATGAGAACAATAGTTCGAATTATCCAAAGAATACAAATTCTTCTATTAATAATGGAGAGTTGGTATGCACCGAAACTATACTTATACTTCATTATTATATTTCATTCTTTAAATATCGGCAGAAGTCTAGTATCTGTTCTGTTTTCATACTATTCTCCCGGACATTACCACTTTCTTTTAGGGAAGGTGTTTGTTGTTATGTGATCATCCTCCCATACAATACTTCCTCGTTTGGGGATAGTAGTATATTCACTTTCGTCATGATATCATCTTTCCATGCATTACTACCCCTTTTGGGGTTGGGATGTAG
The DNA here is from genome assembly GCA_963556195.1 of Sepiola atlantica. Taxonomy (NCBI): domain Eukaryota; kingdom Metazoa; phylum Mollusca; class Cephalopoda; order Sepiida; family Sepiolidae; genus Sepiola; species Sepiola atlantica. The sequence goes on from OY744553.1 coordinate 36,572,957, forward strand.
TGTAGTATCTGTTTTGAGATCATGATAGCATAATTCCAGGGAACCCCCTCTTCATTTTAGATGCAGGTAGTGTAATATATGTTCTTCTGCCATGAGAACATCATCCCAAGCATTACCTCCTCTATTTGGGGGTAGGGTAGTATCTGTTCTATTGTGATGAGACTACCATCACAGGTATTACCTCTTCTTTTAAGGGTAGTGTAGTATATGTTCGTTCGTCATGCTACAATTATACCAGCCATTAGTATCTGCTCTGTGGTAATTATACCATTGTACAAGAAATTAATGATGTTTTGTTGTCATAATACTTGCCTCTCAGGCATTACCTCCTTCTTTGGTGAGTGGTTTGTGTAGTGTCTTTTCTATTCTCATGAGACCACCCTATCATTCACTATGTACTCATTTTGAGGGCTAGTATAGTATTAGCTCTGTTTCCATGAGACAATACTCCCAAGCATTTCTCCTCTTTAGGGAAGGGTCAGTTCATTCCTGTATTCATTTTGTATGAATCAGATGATTTTATTGTTGTTATACAGAAGGGACTATGTGAACGTTGCCAATATCCTAAGTTAAAGTTTTTCTGTGGAACGAACTCGATTCGAACTTGGCACACACATGTTGCCAGTCCGTGTAATTAACCACTTAGCCACCATCACCTCGGAGATAGTATATGTCCATTCCTCATATATACTAGTAAAAAAGGCTTTCTCTGGTCGCATATTTTAATTGTATGTATGACGATGATCCCACAGTCTGCTCGTGTAACCATGGTACATCAAGAAATATACACATATATATATATATATATATATATATATATATATATATATACACGAAGATAAAAAAAAGGAATATATATATATATATATATATATATATATATATATATATATATATATATCGTTGAGTCATAATACGTCATAATTTAGAAAGGATTGCCTCGCAAAATGGAACCATAAAACAAGATGGCGCCATGAATATGGAATGATTTACGAATCAAATGATCACATGTTGTTTTTCGTGAGTTGGTATTTAACGTGCGAACATTGACATTACGATTTCTCGTTGGCGCGCAGGCGCGGATCCATCTGAAGCGATAAAAAACTCATCTAATAAATGTGGGAAAAAGCACACAGAAGCCGTAACAAACGAGGGTAAAGCGTATAGAAGAGGGAAGCGAGCTAAAATGGCGAGAAATATAATTATTTCTGTCGACCTTTACAACAATATACGGATTTTTAAGATCATACACATTCGAGGCACTAAAATACATGCACATAACGGATATCCACTGATTGGACCGACTCTATATTTAGATAATCTTTTTACACACACACGTTTACTTTCCATTAATTTATATTGTTTCGTAATTTTTTTTTAATTTTGAATTTAGGCTATTCCACTGCCAACTTCTCCATCTATGTAATTCCTTTGATGACAGGATTTTAATCTTTGAAAAGCCTGGCTTAAGGAAAGAAAAATTAACATGTTTTTACCGAGTACACCTTGCATTGAACAATCGAAGATGAAATAGATTTGTCATTCGCACATCTTTATCTCTCTTCCTTTATTTATCTCTCCCTCTCTCTCTCTCTCTCTCTCTCTCTATATATATATATATATATATATATATATATATATATATATATATATATATATATATATATATTAGAGAACGATCATGCTTTCAAATTTGAACATGCCAAAATCACCAAATACATTCATAACAAAGCTCGGCGAAGACTACTGGAAACTGCACTAATCACAGCCGTCTACACTATCAGACAACGAAATGGCTTCTACAATCTATCCCCCTTCATAAGCAAACTTACCTTGACCGAACAAAAACTAAACCTAGATTATGGCTAATATTTCTTCTCTTTGTTCTCAATTGTACTTATTTACACAAACACTCACACAAAAACTCCTCCTCACATACATTTCCATTCACCACGAATCTAAACCACGTAACCACAAATAACAGCCTTACATATGAACACAATCTAGACATCCTCACACATATTTAGATATTTAAATCACTTTTGCCCTCAATTTAACTTCAAACCATAACACTGCATACACAAAACTACGTTTCACCTATTTCTCGCCAAAATTAATATCACTGTTTTCCTTCTCTTCCTTTGGCCTTTCCCCTCATTGTCATATTTACAGCACATTTCAATACTTTCCTTTTTACTCACTCATATTCACACATTCCTGACATGGCCAACTGGTCAATACTCCTACCCTCTAAAAATGTCATACCTAACCACAACAAAATCTCCCATCTCCCCCTCATCCTTTCAACTACTTTTTCACACTCTTACCCACCCCGCCTAATTTCAAATTATCTTCATTTTTCAAATCTTTTTCTAAAACTATGACACTACCTACATACCAAAGACACATACTTTCCCCTCTCCCCTCCCCTCCTCTTTCCCCAGCCCCTCAAAATACATGCCACACCTCACCACGACAAAAACCCTCAGCACCCCCTCCCTCTCCCTCACCCTAAGACAAATTCACTAACACTCCTCCCCTTTTTCACTCACAGCATCCACATTCATTGCACTCCCTGCCACTAACTTCTCTCAGCCCTGAACTTGGTCCAGTGCTGTCACCAGCCACGGCTATTACTTTTTCTTATTGACCTATCATGTGTACCCAATATTTTGATGTACTTGCATGACATTTTTCTTAAAATAATCATCCCGAGCAAGTCTTACAAATAAAGACGAAACGTTGATGCATATATAAAAAATATCTCTCGGTTTTTCCTTTTTCATTTCCCATATATATATATATATATATATATATATATATATATATATATATATATATATATATATATATATATATATATATATATATATATAATCCAAATGGAAAGGTTCGGTTTAATATTAAATTATGTACAGTTATAAATATATATCACGTCATATTTTTTACTAGGAAGCTCAGTGTATTTAGAAAGCAGAGCAACAATTTAAGCCGACAGGATAACTTCTTCTAGCACGTTGCAAACAATAATTAGACGAGGGGTCTTTTAACGAGGATTCTTAAAGTTGCTTTATTTCCTCCCAGTTTCACATATTGAAAATTATTTCACAGTTCTTCCGTTAACGTATCGACTTTTGTATACAAACAATAATTGGCTAATGAACGGATCATATAAATGTTGGAATAAATAGTTTAGGCAACACGGTGTGTTTAATGAGCACATATTTTTTTGTTGTAAATATTAAGATTTGATGGTGCATACATATAAAGTTTTATTAGTGTCTTTTCTGAACAAATCATTATGAATTTTGGGATATATATTTTCGGCAATGCGGTGAGTAATATGGACACATTATTATTTTTTGTAGACTTTACCATTTAGAGGGTGTTATCAGCCAAACTAGCACACGTCCTATGAAAGTTAGATGAAAAAAAATGATAAGTAAAGAATTATAATACATGAAATGTGGAGCTATATTAAAGTATACATTTTTGAAGTTGCTGCGCGCGCGTGGACTTTAATAATATGTATGTGCTTGATAAAATCATGAAATATTTAAATATTATAAATTATGGAATATGTATTCTAAGAAACAGGGTGAGAACGTCGGCACATTATTATTATAATTGTTATTATTATTATTATTATTATTATTATTATTATTATTATTATTATTATTATTATTATTATTATTATTATTATTATTATTATTATTATTATTATGTAAACTATACCATTTAGCGAGGCACCGAAAACGTACCATATCTTACGAAGAAAAGAAAAAGCATTCAATTGTGGAACTATATTAATTTCTTATACCCGTCATGGCACGTGCATTATGCTAGCATATATATATATATATATATATACATATACATATATATATACATATATATATACATATATATATATATATATATATATACATATATATATACATATATATATATATATATATATATATATATATATTTGAAAAGATGCCATAACATAAAAACATTGGTTGTTGTTAATACAATTTTATAAAAGCTCTACTTGGTATTGAGCACTCTTGAAAAAATTGGGTTATGTTCATTTTATTAACATATTTGAACTTTATTAATTTATATTTATATAAATATATATATATATATATATATATATATATATATATATATATATATATATATATATATATAAGCTCATATACCACATATAGTTCCTTCACCGCCATTTATATTTTCGGCAACCCGGTGAGTAACATGGACACATGATTATTTTTTGGTAGACTTTACCATTTAGTAGATGTTATAGCCTAAACTAGCACCTGTCCTATAAAAGTCAGATACAAAAAAAATTAAATAAAGTAAAGAATTATAATACATGAAATTTTAATTATATTTAAATTATTTTTTAATTATATTTTAATTAAATTTTAATTATTATTTAATTAAATTTTAATTTTAATTATAATTTTAAATGATACTTTTTTTAAGTCTGTACACGCGCATGAACGTCAATAATATTTATGTGTTTGGTAAAATCCTGAACTAATCAACTATTATGAATTATAGAATATGTATTCTAAAAAACAGGGTGAGCAACGTCGGCACATTATTATTATTTTTATTTTATGTCATAAACTATACCATACTATACTACACCGAGCTCTACTTGGTATTGAGCACTCTTGAAATAATGGGCTATGTTGATCATTTTTACACTTTTATTGTCATGAAGAGTATGACTACATATGAACCAAACCATTTCATTATCACATCACTACAGTATAAATCTCTATGCATGAGTGGATGAAGTGTGTGAGGTACGCTGAACAAAAATTCCTACCAGTAAAATACATAGCCCTGTTCTGCTCGCATACCCTTAATGACAATAAAAGTGTAAAAATTTGGGAATTTCCTTGCTTTTGCACAATTATTGTATATGAATTTTCATCTTAACCCTATTAAGGGCATATGATTTCAGTATACTGGCATTTATCATGGAATGTCACTACTTGTGTAAAGGCTATGCCTCAATACAATGGTCATTTAAAAGTTTTTTTGGAATTTTCTGGAAAACTAAGGTATATGGTAAACTGAAATTAAAATGCCATCAACTAGAACCTCTATCTCTGCCAAAAATCAGCTGAATCCATCAAATAGTTGATGAGATACAGGGTGGCACATACGTACGAACGTACGTACGTACACACGGATAACACAAAATCATGCCTGACATTTCTGGATCTCTGGGTTGCCTTGACTAATGATGCTGAAATTCTACACACTTATAGAACCTATCAAAAACAAATTTTGTGCAAAGTTTTAACTAATTTGGTTTATTGGTTTTTTAGTTATAATTGATCAAAGAAATGAGATTTCTAGCATAGGCCGTTTTTGAAGTCTATTAAGGGATAGAGCGCTCTCACGCCTCCCTTGATATATATATACTCATATACTACGTATAGTTTCTTAACCTTGAGTTCCTTCGCCGCCATGTTTATCTAACCGAACAACCCGATGTTTTTTCGGACTTACACATGTCGCCTTCCAGGGAATCAATGGAAAACTATAAGTGACAAGAAAAGCCCTCTTACGTTTCGCCATTTTGTATTTTTATTATTTATTTCTGACAAGGAAATTTCGATGTTCACATCACGTGGTTCAAAACGAATTTAAACAAATAATAAGTTACTTTTTGCGCGCGTATTTATTTGTCTTTACATTTTAGCGGGAATTTTATTCCTCATTTTTTTTAAAGATGGGTCATCTCACAATTATTAAAGGGTTTGTCTGTCGGGCAATCAGTCTATTAGCTTTCAGTTTCAAACAGCATCTTCAATTTATAAACGCATAGATTAAGTAGACGTATCTTTTTGTATTCGTGTCCAAGTATCTTTATAAGAAGCTTCGTCTCCCCGTTGTTCCGCCACGCTTCAGTTTAAAATAGCATTTCCATTGTTTGAAGAGGTATATTGATCTATCGAAACTTTTTTTAGATACATCAAAATATGGTTATCTTGAATATTTCTACTCTGTTATGACTGTCTTTGTTCTTGGCCTTTTGGCTAAGATCAAAGTGTAGTATCTGTTCCGATAGATACTGCACCCCATACTGGTATTGTCTTGTCCGTCGGGGCTTGACTTACACCGGTCAATGGGTCTGTCCTGTGCAGTTCTAGGAGGTCCACCCTCCCAGGCTTTGCCTCCCCTCTTTGGGGAGGAGTAAGTTTATTGCTTACTGTCTGAGGCGCCTCTACCGGGGAATGCCGACGGGGCTACCCAGGCAATTTTTAAACCCCACTTTCCCGACCCAACCTTGGGTCATATCTTACTTGTGGGAGTAAGATAAAAACTGGCCTTGTGCCTAACTCCTGGAGAGGAGTAAATCAATACTCTGTTATGACTGCCTTATATTAGCTATTTGTTTTATCTAACACTTTGGCCAGTGTAAGTGAAAAAGTAATACGCCGTATTCTTATAGCTTATTATATTTTTTTGCAAATAAGTATTTGTTCTGAATTCGCGTTAAAACATGATAAAATCAAACAGTATTTATTGAAAAAAGAAATTGAAATATATTAGTTTTTTTTTATTTTAATTTTTAAATATTAATTAATTAACCGTATAAATTACACGAAATGATGTTTTCAATACGGGTCCTAATGTAACAAAGCACCCTCTATTTGTTAGTAAGTTACGCTTGCTTTATTATGAGCCCCCCATCCCCCACCCTTCTGGATAAGAGTGAAATAATTGTTTAAAATAGTAACTCGTGTACGATGGACACTGCGCATATCTACTAAAAAAGGTTGATATGCAATCCGTTCAACAAAAAAAAAAATAATAATAATACTGGCTGATACCCTACTTTTTAAGCAGTCAACGTAATTAAATAGACAATGGCATTAAAAACGCCAACATAAAAACAAAAAATGTATTATTTCTTCCCCTTCCCCTTCCCCTCGAAATGTAGAATAAAAATCTTAGAGATTGGTTGGGATCGAACTATATACCAGTCGGGCCGAAGTAAAAATACTACCTCGCTAACCATTGTGCCAGAGAGAAACACATGTAAATATTACTAAACGCAGGCTAATTTAATACTTTTAAAAATTTAGGTGCGGTACGCATGCGCAGAGCTTTTGCCGGAAGCGTGACACACGAACACACACGCTATCGTATTAATATATAGATAAATAATAAAATCAATTAGTGTTTTTTATAAATTAGCATATTAACTAACAAATAATAACCATGCAAACACGCCGAAGTTAAGCAACGTTGAGCCTGGCCAGTACTAAATGGGTGACCATTTAGGAACACCAGGCGCTGTATGTGGCCTGGAGAGGATATGGGCACTATCAGGTTCTACCATGTCCACAGAAAAGTTAGGGCATATAGAGTATCTGTCTGACTCCCGATGACGTCACCGGACGTTAGGGGACAACGACATAATAAAATTGAACAAATTGAAATATATTACAAATTTACATATTAATTAACAAATAATAAAATAAAATTGTTACAAAAAATTGAATTGATTTTTTTTCATTTTCATATAAAATATTAAATCGTTTTACATTGGCGTTTTGGTATTTATTGGATGTTGTACGGCTATCAGTAGCATAGCAGTTGTAAGGCTGGTACGACGACTTCTTCAGTAATATAAAGCAGGATTAAGTACCACGTCGGCATTAATCATAATTTGAACTAAAAATGAAAACTGCGGAAAAATAGAAAAGTAAAAAAATAATAGGGATCATTATGTTTGCCCTTACACCGATGGAAATGTAAGACTAAACTAATTGCAAAAAATTTGGCAGCCATTACAGAGTTAAAATATTCAAGATAACCACAAATACTTCTAAAAGAAACCTCGTCCTACGTCCTTCTGTCACGCTTCTGGTTCAAATAGAAGTTTGAAATGAGAATTTGCATCGCCGGACATTTTAGATGCGTCCAAGATGGTCACCCAAACGAATTAAGAATAGAAAATCACTGTGGATGCATTTCCGGCAGCCGTGTTACTCTCGTCTCCCCTACTTTTTCCTTCAGTCGTCATTTTCCATGAGCGATGTTTCTGACATAGATGAAAGAACATATTATTCCCTTTGTATTGATTTACTCCTCTCCAGGAGTTAGGCACAAGGCCAGTTTTTATCTTACTCCCACAAGTAAGATGTGACCCAAGGTCGGGTCGGGAAAGTGGGGTTTAAAAATTGCCTGGGCAGCCCCGTCGGCATTCCCCGGTAGAGGCGCCTCAGACAGTAAGCAATAAACTTACTCCTTCCCAAAGAGGGGAGGCAAAGCCTGTGGAAGGTGGACTTCCCAGAACTGCACAGGACAGACCCATTGACCAGCGTAAATCAAGACCCGAAGGCCAAGACAACACCAGTATGGGTGCAGTATCCATCGGAACAGATACTACACTTTGATCTTAAGCCAGTTGTTAAATGTGAGTGGTATTTAGAGATGACTTGAGTATTTCGCTTTTTCTATTCTTGTTGTCATGTCAATAATATAGTTGCTGAAGCTAAACGTTATATCTCAGCTGACGTTATCCACCTGATAGTCCAAGGACGCGAACCTTGGAGTAACTCACAATGAGGCTGTCCTATCAGCAGGTGCAAAAATGTATTGGCATTTGGTGACTGGAGTCTGAACCATGCAGTAGTTTCCGGTGGAGCTTACTGATGCCATATTAGTGGGAATTGTTACGGCATTACCTCTTTCAATAGTTCACAAAGATAATAGTTTTATCCATTCTCTCTGCGTTTTGCTCTTAACTTCTCTGCTGACCTTTTCCACAAATCTTCACATCCAAACAAGTTATAAAAAGAAACAGAATATAAACGTAAACCCAGAATCCCAACATCTAACGTAGATTAGGTTTTCTTTTTAAAAAATTAGGGGTCTACTTTCCAACCTTTCAGAGGTTTAAATCTATTTACAGGAGACCAAACCTAATCTTTTGATTCTGTGCAAAAATAGTGTTGGCATGTCTGTTTCTATAGATGACTTCATGGTCACAAGTAACGCAAACATGACTTCAAATCCGACCCTCAATATCGCCATTTAGTCCTCGATCGCCACCTCACCGATGGAGTTACTTTTATTGAGAAAATCACTGCCCGAATTGACAAGATCCTGTAGGCTCACTCTAAGGTTGATGTTCATGATGACTTTAATGTTCACGACTTCTTCTTTCGTGTGAATCAGGTGATTCAAGTGTTGGCATTAGTTTTTCTAGTTAGAAATCTTTCTGGAAAGACATCGGGTACTTACGAAGGACCACGAGAGGGTTGCCAACATCCCTAAGTGAAAGTAGTATTGTGGAACCGACTGGATTCGAACTTGGAACACCCAGGTCTTTAGTCCGTGTCGATATCCACTTAACCACCGTCACCTCCCAATGTTCACGACGTTGAGTGGCTAGTCCACTTAATAAAGACTCATGATGAGGGGAAATTTTGTCACAACTTCTCCCTTGCATATGAGCTCACTCAAATCGTTGACAAGCCAATTCTCATGTTATCAGCGCCTACATCAAAGGCAGTTAACCCTATTGTATAAAAACTTCCAATGAAGACCCTGATTTCCACTATGCGTCTTTCTGTGTTGCACTTTCTCACGGAACCACTTTCATCTTTGCTCTTCATTGTTTCTCTATCGATGGAATTACTCTTATTTAGCTACTCTCTGCCAAAATTTATTGGCTTTTGACTAAGATCAAAGTGTAGTATCTGCTCCGATGGATACTGTACCCCATACTGGTGTTGTTTTGGCCTTCGGGTATTGATTTACGCCAGTCAATGGGTCTGTCCTGTGCAGTTCTGGGACATCCACCTTCCCAGGCTTTGCCTCCCCTCTTTAGGGAGCAGTAAGTTTATTGCTTACTGTCTGAGGCGCCTCCACCGGGGAATGCCGACGGGGCTGCCCAGGGAATTTTTAAACCCAACTTTCCCGACCCGACCTTGGGTCACATCTTACTTGTGGGAGTAAGATAAAAACTGTCCTTGTGCCTAACTCCTGGAGAGGAGAAAATCAATACTCTCTGCCAAAATTGACAAGATCTTATCTGTTCATTCAATTCCTAGCATCCATGTCTGTGGTTAATTAATGTTAACAAAGTTCACATCTTCTTTTAGATATGTCCAAACATCTCGATAAGACGTTCTGTTTGTCAGTGACATTTGAGTTTGGTATGATGTTTATCACAAACTGTTTGATATAATGTTTATTATTAACTGTTTAATATAATGTTTATTATAAACTGTTTGATATAATGTTTATTATTAACTGTTTAATATACTAGTTATTATTAACTGTTTGATATGATGTTTATTATTAACTGTTTGATATATTGCTTATTATTAACTGTTTGATATGATGTTTATTATTAACTGTTTGATATATTGCTTATTATTAACTGTTTGATATGATGTTTATAATTAACTGTTTGATATGATGTTGTTATTAACTGTTTGAAATGATGTATATTATATACTGTTTTATATAATGTTTATAATTAACAGTTTAATATGATGTTTATTACTAATTGTTTAATATAATGTTTGTTATTACCTGTTAGATATAATGTTTATTATTAACTGTTTGATATGATGTTTATTATTAACTGTTTGATATTAGGTTTATAAACTGTTTGATATAATGTTTATTATTAACTGTTTGATATAATGTTTATTATTAACTGTTTGATATGATGTGTATTATTAACTGTTTGATATAATGTTTATTATTAACTGTTTGATATAATGTTTATTATTAACTGTTTGATATAATGTTTATTAACTGTTTGATATAATGTTTATTATTAACTGTTTGATATGATGTGTATTATTAACTGTTTGATATAATGTTTATTATTAACTGTTTGATATTATGTTTATTAACTGTTTGATATGATGTGTATTATTAACTGTTTGATATAAAGTTTATTATTAACTGTTTGATATAATGTTTATTATTAACTGTTTGATATGATGTGTATTATTAACTGTTTGATATAATGTTTATTATTAACTGTTTGATATTATGTTTATTAACTGTTTGATATGATGTGTATTATTAACTGTTTGATATAAAGTTTATTATTAACTGTTTGATATAATGTTTATTATTAACTGTTTGATATGATGTGTATTATTAACTGTTTGATATAATGTTTATTATTAACTGTTTGATATAAAGTTTATTATTAACTGTTTGATATAATGTTTATTATTAACTGTTTGATATAAAGTTTATTATAAACTGTTTGATATAATGTTTATTATTAACTGATTGATATTATGTTTATTAACTGTTTGATATAATGTTTATTATTAACTGTTTGATATGATGTGTATTATTAACTGTTTGATATAATGTTTATTATTAACTGTTTGATATAAAGTTTATTATTAACTGTTTGATATTATGTGTATTAACTGTTTGATATAATGTTTATTATTAACTGTTTTATATAATGTTTATTATTAACTGTTTGATATAATGTTTATTATTAACTGTTTGATATAATGTTTATTATTAACTGTTTGATATAATGTTTATTATTAACTGTTTGATATGATGTTTATTATTAACTGTTTGATATTATGTTTATTAACTATTGTATATGATGTTTATTATTATTAACTGTTTGATATGATGTTTATTATTAACTGTTTGATATGATGTTTATTATTAACTGTTTGATATAATGTTTATTATTAACTGTTTGATATAAAGTTTATTATTAACTGTTTGATATTAGGTTTATTAACTGTTTGATATAATGTTTATTATTAACTGTTTGATATAATGTTTATTATTAACTGTTTGATATTATGTTTATAATTAACTGTTTGATATTATGTTTATTAACTATTGTATATGATGTTTATTATTATTAACTGTTTGATATGATGTTTATTATTAACTGTTTGATATGATGTTTATTATTAACTGTTTGATATAATGTTTATTATTAACTGTTTGATATAATGTTTATTATTAACTGTTTGATATGATGTTTATTATTAACTGTTTGATATTATGTTTATTAACTATTTGATATGATGTGTATTATTAACTGTTTGATATGATGTTTATTATTAACTATTTGATATGATGTTTATTATTAACTGTTTGATATTATGTTTATTAACTATTTGATATGATGTGTATTATTAACTGTTTGATATAATGTTTATTATTAACTGTTTGATATTATGTTTATTATTAACTGTTTGATATTATGTTTATTAACTATTTGATATGATGTGTATTATTAACTGTTTGATATAATGTTTATTATTAACTGTTTGATATAATGTTTATTATTAACTGTTTGATATTATGTGTATTATTAACTGTTTGATATAATGTTTATTATTAACTGTTTGATATAATGTTTATTATTAACTGTTTGATATTAGGTTTATTAACTGTTTGATATAATGTTTATTATTAACTGTTTGATATGATGTGTATTATTAACTGTTTGATATAATGTTTATTATTAACTGTTTGATATAATGTTTATTATTAACTGTTTGATATTATGTGTATTAACTGTTTGATATGATGTGTATGATTAACTGTTTGATATGATGTTTATTATTAACTGTTTGATATAATGTTTATTATTAACTGTTTGATATTATGTGTATTATTAACTGTTTGATATAATGTTTATTATTAACTGTTTGATATAATGTTTATTATTAACTGTTTGATATTATGTTTATTAACTGTTTGATATGATGTGTATTATTAACTGTTTGATATAATGTTTATTATTAACTGTTTGATATAATGTTTATTATTAACTGTTTGATATTATGTTTATTATTAACTGTTTGATATTATGTGTATTATTAACTGTTTGATATAATGTTTATTATTAACTGTTTTATATGATGTTTATTATTAACTGTTGTATATATTGTGTATTATTAACTGTTTGATAAAATGTTTATTATTAACTGTTTTATATAATGTTTATGATTAACTGTTACATATAATGTTTATTATTTACTGTTAGATATAATGTTTATTATTAACTGTTTGATATGTTGTTTATTATTAACTGTTTGATATAATGTTTATTATTAACTGTTTGATATAATGTTTATTATTAACTGTTTCATATTATGTTTATTAACTGTTTGATATGATGTTTATTATTAACTGTTGTATATATTGTGTATTATTAACTGTTTGATAAAATGTTTATTATTAACTGTTTGATATAATGTTTATTATTGACTGTTTGATATAATGTTTATTATTAACTGTTTGATATAATGTTTATTATTAACTGTTTTATATAATGTTTATTATTAACTGTTTGATATAATGTTTATTATTAACTGTTTGATATGATGTTTATTATTAACTGTTTTATATAATGTTTATTATTAACTGTTTGATATAATGTTTATTATTAACTGTTTGATATGATGTTTATTATTAACTGTTTGATATAATGTTTATTATTAACTGTTTGATATGATGTTTATTATTAACTGTTTGATATAATGTTTACTATTAACTGTTTGATATAATGTTTATTATTAACTGTTTGATATAATGTTTACTATTAACTGTTTGATATAATGTTTGTTATTAACTGTTTGATATAATGTTTATTATTAACTGTTTGATATGTTTATTATTCACTGTTTGATATAATGTTTATTATCAACTGTTTGATATGATGTTTATTATTAACTGTTTGATATAATGTTTATTATTAACTGTTTGATATAATGTTTATTATTAACTGTTTGATATATTGTGTATTATTACCTGTTTAATATATTGTGTATTATTAACTGTTGGATATGATTATTATTATTAACTGTTTGATATGATGTTTATTATTAACTGTTTAGTATAATGTTTATTATTAACTGTTTGATATAAAGTTTATTATTAACTGTTTGATATAATGTTTATTATTAACTGTTTGATATTATGTTTATTAACTGTTTGATATAATGTTTATTATTAACTGTTTGATATAATGTTTATTATTAACTGTTTGATATTATGTTTATTAACTGTTTGATATAATGTTTATTATTAATTGTTTGATATAATGTTTATTATTAACTGTTTGATATTATGTTTATTATTAACTGTTTGATATTATGTTTATTAACTATTTGATATGATGTGTATTATTAACTGTTTGATATGATGTGTATTATTAACTGTTTGATATAATGTTTATTATTAACTGTTTGATATTATGTGTATTATTAACTGTTTGATATAATGTTTATTATTAACTGTTTGATATAAAGTTTATTATTAACTGTTTGATATTATGTTTATTAACTGTTTGATATAATGTTTATTATTAACTGTTTGATATGATGTTTATTATTAACTGTTTGATATTATGTTTATTAACTGTTTGATATGATGTGTATTATTAACTGTTTGATATGATGTTTATTATTAACTATTTGATATAATGTTTATTATTAACTGTTTGATATTATGTTTATTATTAACTGTTTGATATTATGTGTATTATTAACTGTTTGATATAATGTTTATTATTAACTGTTTGATATGATGTTTATTATTAACAGATGTATATATTGTGTATTATTAACTGTTTGATAAAATGTTTATTATTAACTGTTTTATATAATGTTTATTATTAACTGTTAGATATAATGTTTATTATTAACTGTTAGATATGATGTTTATTATTAACTGTTTGATATGTTGTTTATTATTAACTGTTTGATATAATGTTTATTATTAACTGTTTGATATAATGTTTATTATTTACTGTTTGATATGGTGTGTATTATTAACTGTTTGATATAATGTTTATTATTAACTGTTTGATATAATGTTTATTATTAACTGTTGTATATATTGTGTATTATTAACTGTTTGATAAAATTTTTATTATTAACTGTTTGATATAATGTTTATTATTAACTGTTTGATATAATGTTTATTATTAACTGTTTTATATAATGTTTATTATTAACTGTTTGATATAATGTTTATTATTAACTGTTTGATATGATGTTTATTATTAACTGTTTGATATAATGTTTATTATTAACTGTTTGATATGATGTTTATTATTAACTGTTTGATATAATGTTTACTATTAACTGTTTGATATAATGTTTATTATTAACTGTTTGATATAATGTTTATTATTAACTGTTTGATATAATGTTTGTTATTAACTGTTTGATATAATGTTTATTATTAACTGTTTGGTATGTTTATTATTAACTGTTTGATATAATGTTTATTATTAACTGTTTGATATGATGTTTATTATTTACTGTTTGATGTTGTGTTTATTAACAGTTTGATATGATGTTTATTATTAACTGTTTGATATAATGTTTATTATTAACTGTTTGATATAATGTTTATTATTAACTGTTTGATATAATGTTTATTATTAACTGTTTAATATAATGTTGATTTTTTATTGTTTGATATTATGTTTAGTAATCACTGTTTCATATAATGTTTAGTATTAACTGTTTGATATGATGGTTATTATTAACTGTTTTATATAATGTTTATTATTAACTGTTTTATATAATGTTTATTATTAACTGTTTTATATAATGTTAATTATTAACTGTTTGATATTATGTTTATTAACAGTTTGATATTATGTTTATTAACAGTTTGATATTATGTTTATTAACAGTTTGATATGATGTTTATTATTAACTGTTTGATATAATGTTGATTTTTTACTGTTTGATATTATGTTCAATATTAACTGTTTTATATATTGTTTATTATTAACTGTTTGATATGATGTTTATTATTAACTGTTTGATATGATGTTTATTATTAACTGTTTTATATGATGTTTATTATTAACTGTTAGATATGATGTTTATTATTTACTGTTTTATATGATGTTTATTATTAACTGTTTGATGTAATGTTTATTATTAACTTTTTGATATGATGTTGATTATTAACTGTTTTATATGATTTTCATAATAAACTGTTTGATATAATGTTGATTATTAACTGTTTTATATGATTTTTATAATAAACTGTTTGGTATAATGTTGATTATTAACTGTTTTATATGATTTTTATAATAAACTGTTTGATATAATGTTGATTATTAACTGTTTTATATGATTTTTATAATAAACTGTTTGATATAATGTTTATTATTAACTGTTTTATATGATTTTTATAATAAACTGTTTGATATAATGTTGATTATTAACTGTTTTATATGATTTTTATAATAAACTGTTTGATATAATGTTTATTATTAACTGTTTTATATGATTTTTATAATAAACTGTTTGATATGATGTTGATTATTAACTGTTTTATATGGTTTTTAATAATAAACTGTTTGATATAATGTTGATTATAAACTGTTTTATATGATTTTTATAATAAACTGTTTGATATAATGTTGATTATTAACTGTTTTATATGATTTTTATAATAAACTGTTTGATATAATGTTTATTATTAACTGTTTTATATGATTTTTATAATAAACTGTTTGATATAATGTTGATTATTAACTGTTTTATATGATTTTTATAATAAACTGTTTGATATAATGTTGATTATTAATTATTTGTCAGTCACATATTAGTTTGATATAATGTTTATTATTAACAGCACAAATTTAATGGACGCATCTTGCGTCCATAAGAAATATTAGTCGATCTGTTATGCTTAATGTTAAAATTAAATCTCCCTCTTATATTTAACCCTTTGATCGCTGATTATTTTATAGAAAAACTATTTTCTACGCATATTTGTTTTAATTTTCTCCGTAAGCTTAACCTTTCATTGTAACATTTGTAGAATATAAATAAAACTATCAGAATAAATTGTACAATTTGAACAATTTGCGTATTGTGATCGCGGCCATCTTGAATTTATAATGAGAGTGACCATCCGCTAATGGGGAAATGTGATTTTCTCATGCACATATTAGTCGATTGCTGAATTAAATGTGTATATTTGTGCCTCTGTGTCTTATATTGCAAATAAAACCAGCTTTTAATGGAGTATCGTCTGCTATTAGAGGTAGTAGACTCGCTGCAATTTTGCGACAGTCGCGCTAAGAGTTTAGTAATCAGCAATGGCTACATATCATAGTTTATTTCCGTCTGTCTCACTTACGTTAGTCTCATACGCTTAAATTCCATTTTAAAATATTTTTCGCTGCTGAAGCATAAAGGGCTACTGTGATAAGGACCAGATTTATAGCAGCAATATGAATGAGGTGTTGTGCAGTAAGATGTTTTTCTAGATTACATTAAAATTTTTACATATTGCTAAGGTTGGTGAAACGGAGCAGGAAAGAAATTTTGAAGTCAAGCGGTCCGATGAAAGAAGATATTACAGTATAAAATTGCACGGTATCTGCGGACCTCTATAGTCAAGGGGTGGGATGTTGTTGCTAGTCGGATGGGTCAGGGGTATAGAGTTGAGGAGGCACAAGTGAAGAAAGACCAGGAAGCATGTTCCAGGGAAGTACTTGAAAAACAAGCGTAGTGATGCAACACTGCGAGGATGCGACACAGGCTGAAGCTTGGTAAGCTGAGGATTTTAAACGTTGAACTCTCGGGAAGATTGTTTTCTTGGTAAGGTTTCTTATAGTTGTTAGAGTAAAAAAAAAGGAGCTTTGTCTTGGCAGCATTTGAAGTGATCCTATTTAATTGCCCTCCACGTAGGAGAGGTAGAAAAGGCCAGTTATTAATGTGAAGAAAATGAGCCACTCTGGATCGCGATAAGAAAATAAACTTGCCCCAGTCTAGAACGAGTTATTTAAAACAGAACAGATACTACACTTTGCTTATTAGCATTGTATATCTATTAATATCTTTCTCTCTCTTTCCCTGTTCTTTCTTTTCATCTAATTCGTATTCTTGTTATTCACAGATCTATACTCTCTTATATTTCTCCTTTACCAATAAAAAACAGAAAAGATAAAGTGTAGTATGAGAAACGATACTACACTTTGTTCGTCATGACGTTCAAGTTTGAAATCGTTATTAGTTTTTTAAGCTTCAGTTTGAGATACGTAGATCAATGTACTGTTTATTCGTTTCTTTACTATATGGGTCAAAACTTATAAAGGTCAAAGGTCACTTGAGAGTAAAGGTTAATTAGATAGAATTATTGTCAGTTAAGAGATTAAGAATATTACGAGAAGATTGATTAGAGCCGACGGGAACGGTTCATGACAGGAATCTATTGGCATTATCGATATCCTTCTGCAAACTCTGGGGTGGGTAGGATAGGGCAAGTCATATATATATATATATATATATATATATATATATATATATATATATATATATATATATATATATATATTGGTACCGTCGGGGTCGACAAAGGAAGAACAGCACGTGACCGTCTTTTGTGTACCCTCAGCCTAAGTTGTCCACAAAACGAGGGTCACGTGCCGTTTTCTTTTGTTTAATTCGACACCGACGGTACCAATTTTGTCTTGGTCTTGTGTAATATATATATTAGAACACATTTTACGCTCTTTTTAAATAAAATTTTTTCGTAATAATCCAGCATTCTGCTGGCATTCTCTCCCACTGATCCTATATGTACATTTAAGAAAGGCATATCCAAGTTAAAACTGAAATCCATTTGCAGATAAATGTGTAATCATACATAAATGTATATATATTATATATATATATATATATATATATATATATATATATATATATATATATATATATATATTAGGGGAGTTTGAATAGCCTACTGGACATCCTTGAGTGTCTTCGGTCTCCCTATAAATATTTTGTTAGTAAAACCTGACATAGAACATACCGTACCTTACACGTAAATCCTGATATTCAAAATAACATAGAATTAACCCCCCAAATAAGATTTCCTCGGTTTGTGTACACGCCTATACGAGGACTGGTGCAATTTCTCAACGGTATGTTACCTCAACCAGATCCGAAGATTTTTTGTCTTGGAATCCGGTAAAATTAAGAGATAAAAAAATGTCTGCTTTAAAATAATCAACTGGTCAATTGGGGAGAGGAAAATAAATGTTCTTAACTTATTTACTAACTCAACGCTTGAGAAGTAAAGGAGAACTGTAATGGAACATTCGAATAGACATGTATCTCAGATATATATCAAGTGTTAACCCCAGGAAAGGGGTACTTTGATTTCTAAGAACTTCGATTGAAGTAAAATGAAACAAAAAATATGTATATATATATATATATATATATATATATACGTATATATATGTGTATATACATTTATACATATATATGCATACATATTTTATGTATATATATATATATATATATATATATATATATATATATATATATATATTTATATATATATATATATTTAAAGAATTGTGGTTACCAACGCTAGTAAAAAAACTTTTTCAATAATTATTTATTACTTTATCATTTTAACATTTTAAGTGTTTTTAAATATAATTTCATAACGCGTTTCGAGCATTTATCGTTTATCCAGTATGCTCTCTTCAGATGTGTATTCCATTTGATAAAAATGTTTCATTTGAGAAAACATTTCATTTTTCTTTCATTTAAAAGTGTCTGTTCCATTTGACAGAAAAATGTTCTGGAGATTGACTTGTTGAGATAAAAAATATATTCCGTTTGGCAAGTGTTTGGTCATTTGAGTACATGTGTGTATTTGGTTTTATTACTTTGATTGCTTTTATGGTGCCGGTCGATGTGTATGGTATGTGTGTGTGTGTGTGGTCATTCCCGGTCATCCATGACGGTGTCCCTGGTGAGTTCACACATGAATGTGGATTTGTGGGTGGTTGGGGGTGAGGATGTTTTCTTGGGTTTGGAGAGATAGATGTAGAGTGAGAGAGATGAGTAGAAGAGAAAAGAGGATGGGTGAGTAGATAGAGAGGGAGGGGGGGAGGAAGAAAGATAGACTGATAGAAAGAGGAAATGAAATGTTTTCTCAAATGAAACACTTTTATCAAATGGAATATACATCTGAAGAGAGCATAATAAATAAACGATAAATGCTCGAAAAGTGTTATGAAATTATATTTTAAAAAACTTAAAATGTTAAAATGATAAGATAATAAATAATTATTGAAAAAGTTTTATACAAGCGTTGGTAACCACAATTCTTTAAATATACTTTTTTCTCTCGTTAGAACTGCACTGATGCTACACAACCCCCTTCTCTCTCTCTCTCTCTCTCTCTCTCTCTATATATATATATATATATATATATATATATATATATATATATATATATATATATATATATATATATATATATATATTCTTATATTCTCTAATATATAAAGTAGAGACGATTTTCCCCTCTACCTTCTCGGGGTATAGGAAAATAACCGAATGCATCACAGGCTATGAAACTCACCACTATACTACACTTATTCACTCGATTGTGTTTTAGTAAATTTGTTATTATTTTTTCTACCTAACATTTAATATTACATTTGGCCCACCATAAACGTCTCTCCGAAAAACCAACTCCATATAGGTGGTAGCAAAAACATTTCCCCCTAACAATTGTGTTCTGTGACTACACTCATCGACACCGGGAAGTAATAAACACAGTTTAATTTTCACAAACCACCGGTTGTCATTTGCCTGGTATAAATTTAACACGCATGCCAATAATGAAATTTAGGTTAATTCGCCTATTTACACACGAATTTGGGGTCCGAAACCTTAGCGCACACGGTAAGAAGGTAGGTTTCATTATCGCGAGATTTAGCGTTCGATCCCAGTCTACTCTGACACTTTTTTTTCTTTTTTTTTTAAATTTAAAACATTCGCCAACACGGTTAGACGGGGCAGAAAAAACAGTAGGCCGTTCCTTTTTTTATTCGACGTCATGCAATAAGTAGTACTTTCTCCCGTGCAAGGCCGGGCAACGGATTCCGCTAGTATATATATATATATATATATATATATATATATATATATATATATATATATATATATATATATATATATATATATATATACTTCAATCCTACCTATACAGCCATAGAAAACGACTCGCATAGATCAGATATATCAATGTAGATACATGCATACACGCACACAGTGACAGACACACACACACATACATACGCATACACACAAATTCACACACACACACACACACACACACATATATATATATATATATATATATATATATATATATATATATATATATATATATATATATATATATGCTATAATTTGATTAAACATAGTGAATACGATAAACATTTTGGATGGATAATTAGAGGAGGAATTGTGACAAATCAAATTACCTGCATTGTTCGGTAAAGGTGTTCGTTTGAAAGTAAATGCAATTAGTGTTGAATACTTTCTTGACGCTCATTGCAAGACAAATGAAGATGGAGACATCAACTTGCTCGTTTTACCGCTACTTCTTCTAATACTACTACTACTACTAATAATAATAATAATAATAAAAATAATTATAATACTACTACTACTACTACTACTACTACTACTACTAATAATAATAATAATAATAATAATAATAATAATAATAATAATAATAATAATAATGGTAAAATTTAAAATGTATGCTTGCTGCATTTCTGCTTACCATTGTGTATATACTCAGGTTTCATCTTTTGAACTAGAAATCTTGAGCTTTCGTTTGTAAAGGATAAATTAAACATGACAGAGACAGAAATTTACTGTTTTGTGTACGAGAGGGAGAGAGAGTCTCGAGTGAATTGGGGAGAGATACGATAACGACTATTTGCCATCAGTACCCATTGTGACATATATTATTTGATTTATCCGCATAAAAAGCTATAATGACCTATAATATTTTATGTATTTAAGTGAAATAGTTTAAAAAATAAACACATGGTGCAATTTAAATGAAAAAGAAAAATTTATTTAATTTTTTTGCAAGCTTTCGTTTTAAAAAAACTTTGTCAGTGGAGAGTGTCTTATAGTTTATTCATTTTCTTGTTCTTCCTAATTTTGATGGTATTAACCCCGAGGGGTCGAACCATTGTAAAGGCAGAAAAACACGTCAAGTTGTAAACGACGTTATAATAAGTGTAGTTCGGTCGATATTTGGCGCAAATCGGCGCTTTTTGAATAAGGATTTTCAACAATATTTCACGTAAATATATATTCATGAGTGCTTCAAAGATGTTGTCAATTCCCTTATAATATTTTATGTATCGATTTTCAGTATATACTTCAACAGTGCTCAATTCGTTAGTAGATCTAGGTAGTGATGAATAAAAAATATATCCATGGCAATTAAGCTACACAGAGGCTTCCCCGATGCATCCCAGTAGAGAATCGTCAGGGTAAAATGCAGGGTATTCATGTTACCGACAATTTTTATATATACACGATGTGTTTAGCTAGCTAACTAATCAGATTCTTTGTTATTTCCTCTCACGGGTTAATGTTTCCATTAGCCAATGACATAGCTTCTCATAAAGAAAGGTTCGGCTGACGTTTACTTTCTATTCTGTTGTTCTGTTTTCTATTAAGATGACTCACTTTTTGTGAATCTGTCGAATTAATAGGTGACCTTATTTTAACATGTGCGTGCTTTGTCTATTTCTATTCTTAGGTTATGGATTAGTTAAGTTTTTCATTTAGTTATTTTATTTTATTTTTTCAATTGTGTTATCCTAAAGTAAAATTTATTCTGTGTATACAGTTGTTTACTATTTCACTTCTACAGTTTAATAGGTTTTGGGTGTCTTTAATGTTTAGAGTTTCAAATTTCTCATTCAAACTTTATCTACATGGGTTGTCTAAATTTCTACATGTACTGACCTGTGGTACTATTCTTCAGCCGATTATTGGCGATCGTCCGTTTTCTGTGAGTTCTCAGCAATGGGTCGCTTGTTCTGTTTTTAATCGGCGTTTTTGTTATTAAATGTGTTTTAGTGTTCGTAATCCCTGGTTTAAAAGTCTAGGGAGGTCATACTTACGTAGTACTTTTTTTATTCGGGCTTTTTGGTGCAAATATTCTGGCTTGGTAAACAACGTTTTGTGTTAGGCATTCATTTTGTAGTTCCAACTTTTCTCTTCATTATAAACTTATTTCTATGTGGGTAATTGCTATTACGGTTTGGGTTATTGCAATTTCTAGTGGTTATATTTTGTTCTGCTTAGTGTTATTTTGATAGCTGCGATATTGGTCACTTTTATACGCATTTTGATATTATCTTTTTCTTTATTTTAGTATTTCGTTATTGCGTAATTTAATTAGCATTTGTAAGTTTTCGCAGTAACTGTAAGACAGTTTTAGGTTACTTTTATTGAGTATTTTATGCAAGGGATTGGTTACGAGAAAGTGGTTTGAAATTAGATATAGGGATTTCTTGCCCAGTTTAGTTTTTAGCATCTGATTATAGAGCGGTGTATACCAGATTATATTTCGTTTTAATTTATATTTAATGTTATTATACTTTTTAGTGTTCTGTTCTTTATATTTAATTTCGATATTATGATACTCATTATGTTTAGAGCTGTGTTGTAAATGTTGATTCACTTCTTAAAAATAATTCGTTGCTAGAGTTGTGGTAAAGCCTATGTTTGATAGAATTAGGAACCTGTTTTATGATTGATGGGGGTAATTGAACTTTGGGTTTTCGTATATTTGATTAGCGTTATCCTTTAAATATTGTTCGTACGTATTTTTATTTAAGTTTAAAGTGACATCTAAAGTGAGAGTTATTTTTATGTTAACCAATACGTCTACTCTTAGGTCTTATTATTTTTATTTCTATGTATATACTTCTCTTGAAATTGTCTCCTTTGATCTTGTTGAAATCCATTGTTATAGATAATTCTATAAGCCGATATCTGTATTATCAAATATATTTGTAATTGTATATAAAATAAATAACCCCACAAGATCTGATGCCTCCGCAGAGTCCAGGATAACCATGCACGGCGATTCCTTACGGGTATGAAACGCGGAAGCCTCTGTGTAGCTTAATTGCCATAAATGCACTTTTATAACTTACTATATATATATATATAGAGAGAGAGAGAGAGATATATGCACAAATAAATACACATACATACATTTATAAATATATATATATGTGTGTGTATGTGTGTTGTGTGTGTGTGTGTGTGTGGGGGGGTGTGTTTTGTGTGTCCTTTTTCATCGTTCCGTCTGTATTTATATGGAAACTTATTGAGCGAAATACATCATAGTATAAATGAGATTGGAAGGCAATTTTGAACAACATGTCCGCCTATTCTCGCGAGGCGCTCTAGCGAATGAAATATTGTTGCGAAGCGTGTTTTGTAAACAGATTGTGCCATCGACGCATGCGTACAGCTGTCATCTTCTGTGCAGCGCTAATGCATTACGCGCCATTCACTTTTCTACGGACGCCTTTCACGTTCTGACATCCTCCATTCACAGCGCTTAAACGTTATTCAATTTTATTCTATTTGATTTTATAGGTTATCTCCCCTTTTCCATGGCCGCCATATTGTTCATGTTTTTCGACTTATTTATCTAGTGTGTTTTTTTTTTACATTTTTCTTATTTCTGTTCTCGTCCTTTCAGCTTTATTTAATGCGGCACAATTTGTATACTTTTTGTAACTTTTTTCTGCTTCTGTAAACTCTTATATTTGTTCCTTCTTTCTTTTCTTTGTTCTTATATATTTCTTATTTGTTATATATATATATATATATATGTATATATATATATATATATATGTGTGTGTGTGTGTGTGTGTGTTAGTGTGTGTGTGTGTGTGTATCTTGGAAACATTATTCTTTAAATGTATTCCGTTAAATACGACGAACATTTATGTCTGCATATTTTTGTCTTCATCCTTTCTAATCTCCTTATATATTTTCTAGTTTCAAGCAGGAACTGGCAACATATGCAGACATAAATTGTCCGTCGTATTTAATTATATATATATATATATATATATATATATATATATATATATATATATATATATATAACGTGATTTTCTGACCCAAAAGTCCATTACCATCGAACGATGAAGAAAGAGAAGAAAAAGAAAAACACTCTTTGACAAGGAGAATTGTAATTCTCGAAAACTAAGATTAAAATGAATGTTATTTATTTAAACACTACACATTGTTATGGTTTTTTTATCAAAAAATATATAATACTATTACGAAACAATGGTTTAAAAATATGTCTAAATACCCTTTCTAATATATATATATATATATATATATATATATATTTATATATAATATATATATATATATATATATATATATATATATATACATATATATATATATAATGGTACGAATGTTTATGTATATGTAGTAAGTTATGACAATATATTTATGGTAAAGTAATTTAAGCAATATGTTGAGCTATTCAAAAGCGACACTAGAAATTGAGGATTGCAACAAATCGCTATGTTTCGTCTTGTTCGACGAGTGGACCTTACCACTTCTCACCACTCTAGCGCATTTTCAAAAGGATGAGCACGGTTCCAGAATATAACGTGACTATAAAAGACACGTGACTATAACAGACACGTGACTATAACAGACACGTGACTATAACAGACACGTGACTATAACAGACACGTGATTTCTTGTCTTCCAAAACTCGTCACCTAAAAATATTATTGTTTCCTCTCTTCGGATAGACAAAAAAAAATACTTATTTTTACTTACAAAGACATTTTGTTTCAGTCACTGTTAGCTGTTTTACATGAAATAGGTGCTAACTATTGCCAAATTTTATTAATCAGATTAGAACATATATTTGAAAGGAATAATTAACATAAGCAATTAAGATTTATCGTTTTTGTTTTCCCCTTTTTTGCGTATCACAGTACAAACTTGTTTTGCTTCATTGGCCGTCTGCACACGGCACTATAGCGATGGAACAATTTGTTTACAATGCAGACAGTCGCCACATCTAAATATTAAACATATTAGATGAAAGTATTAAATGAATTGTTAATTTAATTACTGAAGTATTCGACTTGCAGTTGTCAGATTAAAAGTATAGCCGATGATGAATGATAAGCAAAACAAATAGATAAAACATGGATATAACGGGATCATAATTCTATGTGAGAATATATATATATATATATATATATATATATATATATATATATATATATATATTATAATATAAAATGAAGTAATAAAATAAGGTGTCAATCAAATTTTATTAGAATTCAAAGTTCATGCAAAGCATCCTTAAGTCCTTAGCTCATGAGTTTTCAAAGATAATTCTTCTCTTCAGAGGACCATTACCGCAGTTATACTACTACAGGCAATAAAATTACGCTTTGAAAATATATAAAATTATATACACAAATATATATATTTTTCGCTCTTCTGGCTAGATGTGATGGGAGTCAGTCTTATTTTGCTCAATTCGGATTTAACGGGTTTTCTAATTAAACAACGAATTTGGATTTGACTTGGGTTACACTTGTCGGGATTTCGGAACTTTGATTGGACTTTTTGTATTATTTGGATTGATTTATTTATCATTAACATTGAATATGGACACATTTCGCGACTGGATAACTTTGCCGGCCCCTTCAATTTCACGTATTTGGACTGCTGTTTGTATCTTGGAGTAATGTCCTTCCTGATTATGCTTCTCAACTTGTATGACCTGGATGGACTGTATGGATTCAACAAAAGTATGTTTTTGGATTGATATGTTTGATGTTATGTATTTTTATATATTTGTGTATATAATTTTATATATTTTCAAAGCGTAATTTTATTGCCTGTAGTAGTATAACTGCGGTAATGGTCCTCTGAAGAGAAGAATTATCTTTGAAAACTCATGAGCTAAGGACTTAAGGATGCTTTGCATGAACTTTGAATTCTAATAAAATTTGATTGACACCTTATTTTATTACTTCATTTTATATTATAATATTAATGCTCTATCCAGTATATTGAGCTTCAGTTTTTTTATCCGGATGTTTCACTAATTATAAGATATTAGTTGACGCTTATATCTTTTGTTGGATTGCTTCATATATATATATATATATATATATATATATATATATATATATATATATATATATATATATATATAAACATATATATATAAAGATAGATGAAAGAAGAGAGATAAACATGTTTGAATGACAAATTTATTTTAACTTCGATTGTTCAATGTAAGGTGTACTCGGTAAAAACATGTTTATTATTCTTTCCTTAAGCCAAGGCTTTTCAAAGATTAAAATTTTATCATCAGAGGAATTACATAGATAGATAAGTTGGCAGTAGAAAAGCCAAAATTCCAAAATTTGAAAAAAAATAGTAAGTAATGAAGAGTGAGAATGTGCGTGTAAAAAGATATGATGTCTGTTCAGTTGGTAAATGTCGTTTTATATATATATATATATATATATATATATATATATATATGGATATATATATATATATATATATGGATATATATATATATGGATATATATATATATATATATATATATATATATATATATATATATATGGAGATATAGATATATATATATATGGATATATATATATGGAGATATATATATATATATATATATATATATATAATGTGGATAATGAGTACTGATTGAGATTTAGGCTCTGATCGCCTAGTTTTTCATGTGTTGTGCGCTTTTGCTTTGTTTAGTACAATAAGCACTGAAGATACCCACACCAAGAAATCAATACACAAGAGTATTTTACAAATATATTGGTGTTTGCTTAAACAATCGTATGCTAAATAATTCCCACGGTTTTACTAAGTCTTACATATTATTAGGAGATATGAAATCCAATCCCGAATCCGAAGAACATATATAGGTTAGCGATCGATTATTTATAGCGTTCTGAATCTCTGACAATATAGTCAATAAAGAAAAATAATCCACACATGAAAGTCCAGAAGATTTGTACAGGCAGGTCTACATTGTACGAATAAATCTCTCCCAAATACTTCCAAACCAGACGGGGTGTAGAGGAATCGTCAAATGTTTTATATGATAAGTTTCAAACGAATCAATGTACTTAATTTGAAAAGCATACTTCTTTCAGGAACTTTCCAGCAGGTAGAAAAGTTTTGGCATTATTTCTCGAGATGTCGTATAAGTTGGTGAATTGTATAAATGCCAATACGAAAGAACGTACAGTCACGTCCTGTGACAATTCCACATGTAAGGCACGAATACTTAATCAGATGAATATCAACAGGTACATTTTACGTCTTCTCAAGTTGTGTTTACCCAAGTGTAACCAGTAAAATCCACACTCGTATGTAAATAGGATCTTGTTAATTTCACTCTTTTCGGGGGGGGGGCAGAATTTAATTTCCTGCATAATAGGTACTTTGATATTACAGTTTTAATGGCCTTCCTAGCCTGTCTAGCATGTGGAATCCAAAATCACAAAAGTTGCACTTTATTAAATTTTATAATATTTATTATATTTTATTATATTCTATAATATTTATTATATTTTATTATATTTTATAATATTTATTATAGTACATTATATTTTATAATATTATAATATTTTATCATATTTTATAATATTTATTGTATTTTATTATATTTTGTAATATTTATTATATTTTATTATATTTTGTAATATTTATTATATTTTATTATATTTAATATTTTATAATATTCTTATATGTTATTATTGTTACACCGGCCGTTCTAACAGAAGAGAAACTACACCGGTTCTCACTATAAATAGTGCGAGTAGACAATCACCAGGGAGAAAAAGGACAGTATTGTAACTGTTTAGCAGAGTGCCAGTCAGTTTCCTCACCTTTGTGCCTTTTATGTTAATACACTTGTTATCTTAACCTAACCTCGACTTGACTTCTTTTTACTGTTGGACTACTTCACAACAATTATATTGGATAATATGTATTATATTTTATAATATTATTATATTTTATTATGTGCTATCATATTTATTATATTTTATTATATTTTATTATATCTATTGTATTTTATAATATTTTATAATATGTATTATATTTTATTATATTTTATAATATTATATAATATTATTATATGTTATTATTGTTACACCGGCCGTTCTAACAGAAGAGAAACTACACCGGTTCTCACTATAAATAGTGCGAGTAGACAATCACCAGGGAGAAAAAGGACAGTATTGTAACTGTCTAGCAGAGTGCCAGTCAGTTTCCTAACTTTGTACATTTTATGTTAATAGACTTGTTATCTTAATCCAACCTCGACTTGACTTCTTCTTTTACTGTTGGACTACTTCACAACAATTATATTGGATAATATGTATTATATTTTATAATATTATTATATTTTATTATGTGCTATCATATTTATTATATGTTATTATATTTTATAATATCTATTGTATTTTATAATATTTTATAATATGTATTATATTTTATTATATTCTATAATATTATTATATTTTTCATATTCTATAATATTTATAATATTTTTTTTATTTTATAATATTACTATATTTTATAATATTTTATAATATGTATTATATTTTATTATATTCTATAATATTATTATATTTTTCATATTCTATAATATTTATTAAATTATTTTATATTTTATATTATTATTATATTTTAATATATTTTATAATATTAATATATTTTATTATATTGTATAATATTTATTATATTTTATTATATTGTATAATATTTATTATATTTTATTATATTGTATAATATTTATTATATCTTATTATATTTTATAATATTTATTATATTTTATTCTCTATAATTATTAAAAATCATCTTTTTTGCAAATTCTTAGATGATTGCATTCAACGTGACAATTCAAGATTATAAGTTTAGTCAGAGTATTTTTTTGCAAGCAGAATCGGAGGTTTAACTTATTATTCATAAATATCACATTTATGTATTTCTTCTTTAGAACAAACTATCCGCTGATCGTCACGTGAGAAATTCCAATTTCTCAGCAATTTCGGAATATGGTTGGATTTGACAGATAATTTATTTTCCTTTTTAAAGGACTGGTGCTGCATAGTTTCTATCAGATGGAGCCACGCACGCTTCTTACTGTCAACAAGCATATGTCTCAATTTATTTTTAGAATGTTATCACTCACGGGGTCACTTTCAACAATTTATCGAGAAAGGAATATCTCTCAAAGTTCACCACAGAGTTTATCTTTTCAGTAAGCGAACCAACAAATACATCCAGTTGAATTGCTTTCTTGTTTTTCGGGCTAAAACAATGAAGAGCACTAGCTGGCCAGTCTATGGGTTGGCTAGATTACCACTTCGGTCCCTTTAACGAAAAGTCAACATTGATCCTGAAGTTGTCAATCGAGATCCCCTGAGTCAACATTTCAGCAGGATTAGTATCCGTAGGCAGATATTTGAATACATTTTTGACGGAAAACCTAGCCTCAATTTCTCTTTCCATTTCTCCAATGTCCTTAACTCTGTTCTTAATTAATATACTTGTGATCTTTAAAACAATCTGAGAATTAATGGCGACAATTATTTCTCCAATATGTACACGGGAAAAGGTACATAATTGTGTAGCGAGACATTTAAAGCCCCCCCCCCCCGACGATGGATTTGAGAACTTGAAGCTGGGTTGAATTATTAGTCACACTGTTAATTTAAATTACCTACAGTATTGTAGGTTTTCTTTAAATTAATGTTATGTACGATTACATGGATGGCATATATTCAACAAGTATACTCATATTGGCACTGCTCGTTTAGTTATGTAAGTTAGTTAAAACACTTGTAACTATCAAACATCTTATTGATGATTGATGTATTTCGCTATGTAATTTGTCCTTAATATTAAAAACCAAAATTGTTTGAAAATATTTTTTTTATTTTATGCGTCGTAAACGCGATGATGGCGCCGGAAGAAAAGAAAATTTGAGATGCAGATACTAAAATAATCTATTCAAATAGAAAAATAAAAATAGATCCACAAATGCCGGCAGAAGAAGAAAAAATAAAAATGTAATCTAAAACTGGTGACGATGTTTGAGTGGCAAGAACAATGGCCGAAAATAACAACGAAATACGAGACATTACGAGAAAAGGCGACGCTATTTTACCAAAACATGACGCTGAATGGTCGCCATTTTTTAAAAAACATTTTTATCTAAAAATGGCTGCTGCTTATCAAATCATTCTTCTTTTGTATTTTAACCTTTATTTTATTTATTTCGTTTTTTTTATTCTATCATTTCTAACTTCTGTTTTTTTTTTTTGTTATTCGTTTTTTTTTCTTTTTCTTTCATTCATTTAATGTACTACTGGCAAATATATACTCCCTCCGGTCGTATCTTCGAAAGCCTGTATGGGTGATATCATGCTGAACGAACGTATTCTACACTGACCCTCAAAGGAGGAGGTATGACTGAAAGCATCGTATCATGACGAACGCCCACCACGCACACAATGGAAGAGGTAATGCCTAGGAGGAGGATACAATGACAGCAGAACATATAGTTCACTACCCCCAAACGGACAAAACCATGATTGAAGGATGGTATCATGAGAGACAAACATATACTATACTGCCTTTAGCCCTTATAAAACGAGAAGGCAATGCCTGTAATGATAGTATCATGTAAACAGATACTACACTATCCTCCCAGCCAAAGAAGAAGAAGGAAGACATTCGGAAGATGATCCCATGACACCAGAACAGATTTTATATTACACCCTTCCCCAAAGGAGGATGAAATACCTTGGAGGATAACCCCAGCCCCTTAAAAAGAGGAGGTAATACCTGGAAGAACAGTCTTATGACAACATAACCGTTAACCGATACTACACTACCCACCGTCATTAAAAAGATAATACAATATTAGATTACATAATTTATTTAATTCATTTAAAAATGCTTAGCAATTTACAAAACATTATTTTTATGGATACTTGGCTTTTTAGATCATATCAAAGTGTAGTATCTGTTCTCAAAATATCTCATCAGCATCCTAGCGACCTCAGACGTGTTACTATCGACGAAAATATTGCGTATATATATATATATATATATATATATATATATATATATATAGAGAGAGAGAGAGAGAGAGAGAGAGAGAGAGAGAGAGAGGTAGAAGAAAAAAGCGTGATAAATATGCAACGATTGTCCAAATTTATTTCAAATTTCAATTGTTCAATGCAAGGTGTATTTAGTAATAAACTAGTGTTTATTATTCTTTCCTTAAGCCAAGGCTTTTCAAAGATCGAAATCTTATCATCAGAGGAGAAATACAGATGGATAAGTTGGCTTTCGAAAAAACCAAAGTTCAAATATTTGAAAAATATGAAAATTATTATTAAAGGAATTTTTGTTAAAAAAGACGCAGTGAATGAAAAGAAAAATTCCGTGAAAAATATATGCAGATTGTCCGGGTGGTAAATTTCCGTTGAAAAGAAGTCAAATGAATTGTAGAATGTGAAAGTGAAGAAAACTCTTTGCGTGGAAGCAGTGTGGAGAAAGTGCTCAAAATATAGGTGAGTCCAGACGCACTTAAAGGGGATTGAAATAATAATTTTCATATTTTTCAAATATTTGAACTTTGGTTTTTTCGAAAGCCAACTTATCCATCTGTATTTCTCCTCTGATGAAAAGATTTCGATCTTTGAAAAGCCTTGGCTTAAGGAAAGAATAATAAACACTAGTTTATTACTGAATACACCTTGCATTGAACAATTGAAATTTGAAATAAATTTGGACAATCGTCGCATATTTATCACTCTTTTTTTTCTTCTACCTCTACAATTGCTCTATCTCGTATATTGAGCTAAACCTCTTCACAACAGGTTCATTCTACTAAAAGTTTTTACTTTAATTTATATTTGATCCTACTATATATATATATATATATATATATATATATATATATATATATATATATATATATATATATATATATACATATATATACATATATATACATATACATATATATATATGTATATATATATATATATATATTTATGAAAATACTGCATAATCACGTTGACGCACCGGTTCTCGCCAGATCACCGAAGTTAAGCGACGTTGAGCCTGGTCAGTACTTAATGGGTGACCATTTGGGAATACCAGACGTTGTATGTGGACACCTAGCTATGGGCAAATAGCGTCGCCAACCCGCAGTGCCAAGCGTGGCGACTATGGCAAAATCTCCTTTAATGACAGTTATTAATAAGGTGTCAGAAACTAAGAAGGAGTTCCTCCCTCAGAAGTAATCAAAAACCCCGATGGTGATGGTGAATGTGTTGAACCATGGTGGTATGGCTGGTGCCATATTCTTTTAATTTTCATGGCGAACCTCCTTTTCAGAAAGAAAGAAATAACAACTCAATCTCAATCTCAATCTCAATATATATATATATATATATATATATATATATATATATATATATGTATATATATATGTATATATATATATGTATATATATATATATGTATATATATATATGTATATATATATATGTATATATATATATGTATATATGTATATATATATATATGTATATATATATATGTATAGATATATATATGTATATATATGTATATATATATATATATATATATATATATATATATATATATATATATATATATATGTATATATATATAAATTGGTTCTCGTTAGATCACCGAAGTTAAGCAACCTTGAGCCTAGTCAGTACTGGATGGTTGACTATTTGGGAATACCTAGCTATGGGCAAATAGCGTCCCCAACCCGCAGTGCCTAGCGTGGCGACTATTGCAAAAAAAAACCTGAATGATAGTCACCAATGACGTGAACGTAAACCAGGGAGGTGTTCCTCCTCCAGTTGTGATCAAAAAACCTGATGGTGATGGTGATGATAATATGACAATGCAAAATTAGAACTGTATATTAATTTATTAGACGCTGTTTATCTAATAAATATGCAAATTAAGTAGAACTAAATGTGTGTGAGGGATTTACACTTTAATATATATATATATATATATATATATACATATTTCTCTTGTCCTGTGCAGTTCTAGGAGGTGCACCCTCCCAGACTGTGGGGAGGAGTAAGTTTATTGCTTACTGTCTGAGGTTCCCCTACCGGGGAATGCCGACGGGGCTGCCCAGGCAATTTTTAAATGGCCAGAGTGCTCACCTCTCGAGCGCTGGCTTTTAACCCCACTTGCTTGACCCGATCTTAGGTCACATCTTACTTGTGGGAGTAAGATAAAACTGGCCTTGTGCCTAACTCCGCGCGGAGTAAATAAACATATTTCTCTTGTCCTGTGCAGTTCTAGGAGGTGCACCCTCCCAGACTTTGGGGAGGGGTAAGTTTATTGCTTACTGTCTGAGGTTCTTTTACCGGGGAATGCCGACGGGGCTTCCCAGGCAATTTTTAAATAGCCAGAGTGCTCACCTCTCGAGCGCTGGCTTTTCAAACCCCACTTTCTCGACCCGATCTTGTGTCACATCTTACTTGTGGGAGTAAGATAAAACTGGCCTTGTGCCTAACTCCTGGGGAGGAGTAAATAAAACCGTGCTGTACTATGGTAATTAAATATGCACGACGTGTTTTGATGTTTATATAGTTTGGATGGACGCATTTATTTATTTAGATATCCGAACATTTGTTTATATCGTCGTTCAATAATACGTACTTCTGGACACGACGAACAAGATTGACAATAATTCTGGTGCACTCCAGCCTTGACACTTACCTGATGTTTGCCTATGATTTCAATGTTTAGTTCAGAAATATTCTGGAATTTGCTTTGATAGACGTTATCTTTGAGATACTCTATATATTTGGCTAGGAAGAAAGTGTAGTATCTGTTCCGATGGATACTGCACCCCATAAATTGATATCGTCTTGGCCTTCGGGGCTTGATGACGCCGGTCTGTGGGTCTGTCCTGTGCAGTTCTAGGAGGTCCACCCTACCAGGCTTTGCCTCCCCTCTTTGGGGAGGAGTAAGTTTATTGCTTACTGCCTGAGGCGCCCCTACCGGGGAATGCCGGCGGGGCTGTCCAGGCAATATTTAATGGCCAGAGTGCTCACTTTCTCGGACGTTGGCTTTTAAATCCCCACTTTCCCGACCCGACCTTGGGTCACATCTTACTTGTGGGAGTAAGATAAAACTGGCCTTGTGCCTAACTCCTGGAGAGGAGGTAAATAAATACTCCATATATTTGTAAGTACAGTATTGACTCCTAAAATAATAATCAATCATTATGTATTTTAGACCCATATATTCTAGGCGTTATGGTGGCTAATATGGGTTGTATTTAGTTTAATTTATTTTTACAACAAAAACGGTAAAAAGGAGATTGGACGGAAACCGTTTTTAAAAATTCAGATACATCCGATTTTCGTGAAATTCGAACAATAAAAATTCCCCAAATTTCACTTTCTTTTGAGTATGTTAAAGGGTTTTCAACCTCTAATTAAAAATTCAACTATGTTAATTTGAATTAAATTGGTTTCATAGTAATTAAACACGAATTAAGTCCACATCAAATTCTGGTTGGTTATCGCCCATTCTATATTGTCTTACTTTTCTTTCTTTTATTCTTTGGTCTATTTTCGCAGAGCTTTTTTTAAATCGCTGTTTAATAATAAGTGTAATATATCTTCTGTGTTTAAGAGAATGACGACACATTGATATATAAAAATATTATAATACATCTTTATTTTCGATGGCGATGAAGGAATGTTGGTTAGTCAGAAAGGATGACGCATTCACAAGTAATCGTCGGGTGTTTTTTCTCAGGCCTAATCGCTAACAAACTGTCGATATCAATTTCGGGTTGTTATTATATAACTATTTGTGACCCTACACCTTCAGCTGCAAAATCCCACTCTGGGACCTCGCTGTCAATGAAACCACGCCCGATGACGTTTTATTTGGCGACGGGGTGTTTCCTCCTGTCGCTTACATTTTGTAGGTGTTTACAATCAGCAATTATTTTATTTTCATCAATCTACCATATTTGTTTTCCCAGACTGTGGCCCGACTTCAACTAGCAATTATTTTATTTATGGCAATCAATAATGTTATGCTGTTTTTTTTCCGACCGGGTGCATGTTCGTGCTAAGTGTACTTATTTCTGTCAAATGTTATTTGGAATACACTCGGCCTGGATTTTTAACATGAGAAAATCTTAACATAACGAAAAAAAATAACAATAACTCTGGCACACTCCTGCCTAAGCACTGCAAGGATTTTTGCGTGTAATGGCAATCTTTGGTTCAGGTATATTCTGAGAATTATTTTAACGAACGTTATCTCTAAAATACTCTCTATATTTTTATGTACAAGATTAAGTCCTCAACTAATGAATTAATAATTATGCATTTTGGAAAATATTATTAAGCACTGATTATTGATCTCTCTCCCTCTCTCTGTCTCCCCTACCAACCCTACTTGTCAGTGATTTAGAACTCAGAACAAGGCGAATATACCTCCTCTGTCGTCAATAGATTTATCTTGACTTAGTCCTTTTTCGAGGTATGAAAGTGCTTATTTGCAGGCGATGTTTTCACCAGTCTAGAATAACCACGTAGAAGCACGTATTGGAACAAGCTGCTAACAAAGTAAGATTATGAACTTTGATGTATGGCACAAGTTTTAAATTACAACTTTAATAATATTTACAGCACAAAATCATGTGGGGTTTAATAATTTTTATGGCTATTCTTCATAGT
The DNA here is from genome assembly GCA_963556195.1 of Sepiola atlantica. Lineage (NCBI taxonomy): Eukaryota > Metazoa > Mollusca > Cephalopoda > Sepiida > Sepiolidae > Sepiola > Sepiola atlantica. The sequence continues at coordinate 36,609,679 of OY744553.1, forward strand.
TTACAGTGTACATACAAACATTTTATAATTTTCGACTTAGTTGATTTTATATTATTTGGATTATTCGGACTATTGTTCTCATTTTGATGACCCGTAGCGTAACGGATGAAGTACTAAATAAAATTCAGTTCTACGTAAGACTCTTCTGGGTGTTGAAGGTTCAATCCTCAATGCGGGCGATACTAAGAATACAATTGCAAATTACTTAAGACTTCTACCCGGTCGTGGCTGACAGAAAGAGCGTACGCGACCCCCGTTAATTAAATAAAAGAGTTCTGTTCGAAATTCTGTAACGGTTCCAAAATTCGACTGAAAGATTTCCGAGTTCGACAAAATACATCTAAAGAAGGTCGGAGGTTACATCGGCCGAAACCTTGTGAGAATCACACTGAAGATGAGAACAGTAGTCTGAATAATTCAAATAGTACAAATCATCAATCCTCATCTAAAAATTTCTGAAACATAAGCTGGTTTTGTTAAACGGCATGTGATTGGTTCTTTCTCGACGAAACCCGAACATCGTTACAAAGGGGTTCCGTTCAATCGCAGGTGACTCTGAAAGTCTTGTAATATTTTTTCATAAGAAAACGGATAACAAGTCGGACTACTGAACCCTAACCTTCACCGCCGTCTTAAATAAATTATGAGATGAATAATTCATCAACCGGCAGTTTTAGTAGAACACAAAGTACGCAAAATAAAAACGAAAGGTAGCAGGATTTGAGCATAGAAATCGTTTTTTTTTCCTTTCATAACTTCAACAAAAAGAATAACATTTTATCATAGAAATGTCATCATACACGTGAAACGCCGAAATGAAAACTAGGCCGGAAAAATACTGTATACAAATAAACTTTCAGTCGAATTTTGGAACCGTTACAGAATTTCGAACAGGACCTTTTATTTAATTATCGGGGGCCGCGTGCTCTCTTTCTGTCAACCACGACCGTGTAGAAGTCTTAAGTAATTTGCGGTTTGGTTGTTTTGTTTTACGGCATATCAACCCTTTTCAGGTTATTTAATGCCGAATGCAGTCATTTTGGTGAAAGTTTTTATGCTTCAAGTTCTTTATATGTTCAAATATTTATTGATGGTGTTTGGTTTGGTTGTTAAAGTATATTTGTTTTCTTCTCTTTTTTGTTTCTTTCCCCTTTTAATATCTGTTTCTATTTAACCCATAGTTGGGACCCTAACAGGTACTACCACTCCGGGTCAGGGTGGACCTGGGAGCAATGGTAATTAAGAGGAGGCTCCACATTCCCCAAAGTCCGTAAGCCGGATCTCACCATCGGATGTAGTTTAAGGTCATATCCAGGACCGGGAGTAGGGTAGAAAAAATAAAATAAAAAAGGGGAGGGAGAAAGGGAGAGGGGCTGTTGTTTTTGTTTTTGGTTTTGTAGAACATAATTAAGTTTTACAAAAAAAAAAAAAAATAACGTCAATGTAGGTGAATTTCGTCTCAGGGAGCTACAGGGCAGCCTGATCTGGTATCACCAGAAGTAATTTGCAATTGTATACTTAATATCGTCCGCACTGAGGATTGAACCTTCAACCCCCAGAAGAGTCTTACTTAGAAGTGAATTTTATTTAGTACTTCATCTGTTACGCTACGGGTCCTTGCGGGTCCTCAAAATGAGAACAGTAGTCCGAATAATCCAAATAATACAAAACCAGTTTAGGTGGGTGTATCCATACACCAACCTATTTTATTTGTACACGGTATTTTTCCGGCCTAGTTTTCATTTTGGCGTTTCACGTGAATAATGAAATTTCTATGATAAAATGTTATTCTTTTTCTTTCTAAACGAGGAGCTGGTGCACCAACCACTAGTCTTCCCCTCTTGGACAGAGTCCATATAAGAGTATTTAACCTAATAGGTTCTACACTCTTTACCAAGCTCCTACCGATGTGGCATCGCCGCAATGTTGCATCCCTGTGCTGGTATTACAAGCACTTAAATCGAATGTGCTCCGATGAACTTGCTGCACGTGTGCCCCCTAAACGTAAATACACCAACAACATCACGCCTCTTAATTGTAGATGTCCCCAGATGTCGGACTGCTGTATACTTTAATTGGTATTTTCATTAAACCACATGTGAGGTGCCGGTGGATAAGTTGTTAACGACACGAACTCACAACCTAGGTGTGCCAAGTTCGAATCCAGGTGGTTCCACAGAAATACTTTCACTTAGGATGTTGGTAACCTTCACGTGGTCCCTCCCGTAAGTACCCGATGTCTTTTTAGAACAAATTCTAACTAGAAAGATATCGGGGAAACCAATGCTAATAATAGGATTATCTGATTAATACGAAGTGAATGAATCAATAAGACTAGTTTTCTTTTTGGAATCCC
>OY744553.1:36614534-36617034 GCA_963556195.1 Sepiola atlantica
TATATATATATATATATATATATATATATATATATATATATATATATATATATATATATATATATATATATATATATTATAATTTTATTTACACAGACATGTACAAAATCTGCGACACTGGCATATCGATGTTATCGATCAACAGTTATATAAACTGAAATCTCATCAGGCAGAGTTAGAATCCGATCTTAACCTCAGATCATATTTGGAGAGAATGGAGTGGAGGGATAGAGAAAGAGAAGAAGAAGAAAAGAAATTTAACATTTCAAAACTTAAGGCCGTTAAAAAATTAAAATTAAAAATAAAAATTAAAAAATCTAAAAATAAAAAACAAAAAATCTTTTTAATTTTAATTTTAATATTTTAATGATTTAATATTTTTAATTTTAATTTTTTAACGGCCTTAATTTTTGAAATGTTAAATTTCTTTTCTTCTTCTTCTTTTTCTCTATCCCTCCACTTCATTCTCTCCAAATATGATTTGAGGTTAAGATCGGATTCTAACTCTGCCTGATGAGATCTCAGTTCATAGTAACTGTTGATCGATAACATCGACATGCCAGTGTCGCAGATTTTGTACATGTCTGTGTAAATAAAATTATCATATATAAAGCTCTATTCTGATATTGAGCACTTTTTATAAACCCGGTTAAAATTCTCTGGATTACCACCCTGTGGATATTTTTCACTTGGATTATTACCATTATTATATATATATATATATATCGTTTAATATGAGAAACAACTTATGTCTGGATAGCTGTTATCTTTGTGAGGATCCTTTCGCCCCTAATATAGTTGAAAGCATTTATACATATGGTTTAAATTTCATTAAAATCGGATATACTTATTTAAAGTGTTAAGGGACACGCTCTTAATGGGTCACTTAGAGGTGGGGCACGTAGATATTCGGCAAATAGAAGGAGATGTAGAGATTCAGGACCACTTCCATTGTCTGCTCCGTGGAATTTTATACATATGATATAAACTACAGGATATATTTGAAGTCTTAAAACAAGGTTTGACCCCCATAGATCCTTGAGGTTAGGAGGGCAATAAGAGATTCGGGATCAATTTTATTTTTCCCCTGTCGAAATGAACGGTTATTACTCTGAAGGAGCCTCTTGTTTGCTAAGCTCATAAGAAATGGTGTTCACTCCAGATATAGACAGGAAAACATATATGCAATTCTTTGCTAAGGTCGCTGGAAAAAATAGTTCGACTAACCCCACCTAATAAACTGGTATCGTCCGGGCCTTTGGGTCTGGATTTACGCCGGTCTATTGGGGGTTGCTGGTCATGTGCAGTTCTAGGAGGTGCACCCTCCCAGGCTTTGCCTCCCCTCTTTGGGGAGGAGTAAGTTTAATGCTTACTGTCTGAGGCGCCCCTACCGGGGAATGCCGACGGGGCTGCCCAGGCAACTTTTAAATGGCCAGAGGGCTCACCTCTCGAGCGCTGGCTTATCTAATCCCACTTTCCCGACCTTGTGTCACATCTTACCTTGTGGGAGGTAGATAAATAAATCCAGATGCAATCCTCTACTTATATAAGCATTATGTACCCCGAAAGATGTAATAGTTCTGCTACATCTGGAGATGTGCCACGCAGAACTCGTTCTTCTCCTTACTTCGTAGAGTACGAAATCGAATTGAATCAAAAATCTAGTGGGAACTTTTTTCTCGTTGTTAGTCTCTCTCTGCTCTACCGTTATTTCCATTGGAAAGTGCGCGACTGAGACTAAATATTTGGTTCTTTTTTGTAAGACATTCACAGCAAAAGCTCGTATTTCTAACATAAATAAACAAAAAAGCTTTCTTTATTTCACCAATGTGTCAGCCATAATTTCTAGAGGCAGGACTTCTTTAGAAAGGCTTCCCGCCCGTGAAACATATTACTGTAAGACTGCTTCCCTGTAGATTACAACTTGGTCGGCATAAATCGAACATCAACAAATTCCTGCCATAAATGCTTCTACAGGGTGGGCCAAAATAAGGGTCATATCTTTAAATTTGAATAACTTGAATTTGAATAACTTCCACAAAATAAAAGTTAAACTCACCAAACTTTATGTGTGTGTAGACTGACCCTTCCGAGATTTTTTGAAATAAACAAAACAAATTTTAGCCGAAAAACACTTCTTAAAACTTACAAAAACTAAAGTATTGTTTTTTACACTGTTTTGAGTTTTTTACGCAAAAATAATGTTTTCTAAATGAGGGTACGTTCCTTAGGGCTAATACGGCTCATGCTTGCTTCGGAAGGGGTCCTTTACTTATTTTTAAAAAAAAAATTTTTTTAAATCAATAAATAAAAAAGTTATGAATTTTTAAAAATAGGACCCTTATTTTTGCCCACTCTGTATAAGTAATCGAACACGGTACATACCATTGATCAATGTTAGTACTCCCATAGTGTTCTTCATCGTCCGGCGTATGAACATGCATGTATGCTGAGGCCGTTGTGCCGGTCCAACGTTGTTGCTTGATTCAGTCAATGCTGC
>OY744553.1:36622034-36637034 GCA_963556195.1 Sepiola atlantica
CTGGCGAGTGGCTGACTGTAGGTTGTACCTATTCTTCTCAAGAAGGGGTGTAGTCATCCAACTACAAGAAAACAATGGCGAGTGGATGACTGTAGGTTGTACCTATTCTTCTCAACAAGGGTGTAGTCATCCAACTACGAGAAAACAATGGCGAGTGACTGACTGTAGGTTAACCTATTCTTCTCAACAAGGGGTGTAGTCATCCAACTACGAGAAAGCAATGGCGAGTGGCTGACTGTAGGTTATACCTATTCTCCTAAACAATTAGTGTAATCATCCAACTTCGAGAAAACAATTGCAGGTGGCTGACTGTAGGTTGTACCTATTCTTCTCAACAAGGGGTGTAGTCATCCAACTACGAGAAAATAATTACGAGTGGCTGACTGCAGGTTTACCTATTCTTCTCAACAAGGGGTGTAGTCATCTAACTACGAGAAAACAATGGCGAATGGCTGACTGTAGGTTGTACCTATTCTTTTCAAGAAGGGGTGTAGTCATCCAACTACGAGAAAACAATGGCAAGTGGCTTACTGTAGGTTGTATCTATTCTCCTCAACAAGGGTGTAGTCATCCAACTACGAGAAAACAATGGCGAGTGGCTGACTGCACGTTTTACCTATTCTTCTCAACAAGGGGTGTAGTAATCGAATTACGTGAAAACAATTGCGAGTGGCTGACTGCAGGTTGTACCTATTCTTCCTAACAAGGGGTGTAGTCATTCAACTACGAGAAAACAATTGCGAGTGGCTGACTGTAGGTTGTACCTATTCTTCTCAAGAAGGGGTGTAGTCATCCAACTACGAGAAAACAATGGCGAGTGACTGACTGTAGGTTAACCTATTCTTCTCAACAAGGGGTGTAGTCATCCAACTACGAGAAAGCAATGGCGAGTGGCTGACTGTAGGTTATACCTATTCTCCTAAACAATTAGTGTAATCATCCAACTTCGAGAAAACAATTGCAGGTGGCTGACTGTAGGTTGTACCTATTCTTCTCAACAAGGGGTGTAGTCATCCAACTACGAGAAAATAATTACGAGTGGCTGACTGCAGGTTTACCTATTCTTCTCAACAAGGGGTGTAGTCATCTAACTACGAGAAAACAATGGCGAATGGCTGACTGTAGGTTGTACCTATTCTTTTCAAGAAGGGGTGTAGTCATCCAACTACGAGAAAACAATGGCAAGTGGCTTACTGTAGGTTGTATCTATTCTCCTCAACAAGGGTGTAGTCATCCAACTACGAGAAAACAATGGCGAGTGGCTGACTGCACGTTTTACCTATTCTTCTCAACAAGGGGTGTAGTAATCGAATTACGTGAAAACAATTGCGAGTGGCTGACTGCAGGTTGTACCTATTCTTCCTAACAAGGGGTGTAGTCATTCAACTACGAGAAAACAATTGCGAGTGGCTGACTGTAGGTTGTACCTATTCTTCTCAAGAAGAAGTGTAGTCATCCAACCACGAGAAAACAGGCCGATTTAGGATTTTACAGTAACTATGCTATCAAGCAAAAGTGAACCCAGCGAGCAAATCGGCGTTGTCTTAGATAATCGAAATAATTATATTGCATTCCACATTAAAACTTTTATATTAATTTGAAGCGTGAAGGGGTAGACGAAGAAAGAGAAAAAGATAAGAAATAGAAGAACAAGGACAATATTGACAAGAACAATGAGAATGTATAAAAAGAAAACGGAAAAAGAAACAGAAGACAAAGAAGAACATTAGTATACAGAATAGTTTTTTCTTCTTTTATAGACCCCTTCTGTCGAACTGGTTACTTTTGGAATTCCCTTGTTGCCCCCTGTTTTCTACGACTATGGATCTGTCCCCTAATTCACAGTTGACTCTTACGTATCAGTGGCAAACGGAAGAAAAAAAAAAAGAAAAGAAAATAAAACAGTAGAAGAAGACAAGGAAACAAAGAAGAAAAGGAAGAAGAAAAAGAAGAAGAAAAAAAGATGAAAAAGAAGAAAAATAAGAAAAGGCAATAAAAAGAAGAAAAATAAAAATGAATAGAAAACAGAAGAAAAAGAAGAAGAAGAAGAAGACGAAGTAGAATAAAAAGAAGAAAAGGAAATAAAAAGAAGAAAAATAAAAATGAATAGAAAACAGAAGAAAAAGAAGAAGAAGAAGAAGAAGACGAAGTAGAATAAAAAGAAGAAAAGGAAATAAAAAGAAGAAAAAAAAGAAATAGAAAAAGAAAAAAAGAAGAAGAAAAAGAAGAAGAAAAAGAAGAAAAGAAATAGAAATGGAAAATAGGAGAAGAAGAAGAAGAAGAAGAAGAAGAAGAAGAAGAAAGGAAATAAAATGAAGAAAAAGAAATAGAAATAGAAAACAGAAGAAGAAGAAGAAGAAGAAGAAGAAGCAAAAAGAAAAAGATGAAAAGGAAATAAAAAGAAGAAAAAGGAAAGAAATATAAAACAGAAGAAGAAGAAGAAGAAGAAGAAGAAGAAGAAAAAAACTTTTAAAAAATAACACGAAAGATGAGGAACAAATAATAGAAAGGTAAAGTTGATGATTGACTTGACGAAAACAAAAAATAAGTTGGCAAAAATAACAAAATCATTTAAATCAGGTTTCGGGTATAAGAACCGCTGTACTAAGGAACAATAAATTCATTGTGTTATTTTTCTTCTTTTTGTTTTCGCCTTTTGCTAGCTTGACTTGTCTACTCCGAAACAGATATCGATTTGTCTTCGATCTTTGAATGTCGATGGTGTTCTACTTTCTGATTTCTTCAGAGACTAGTCGGTGTTCGATCAAGTCTATCAAAGAAAAGCCAAGACATAAGAAAAAAAACATAACTCAGACAGACAAGTACACACCAAACTACATCAACAACACCAATTATGCTTGTAGTTACAGTAGGAAAATAGTTGCTGTTTTAATACAAGTAAAATATGATAATCAAGAATAAAGGTCAGCCGAGAGATTGCATACATCCGCCTGACGACGGAAGGATGGCTCAAAGTTTTATCTGGATTTTACTTCTGTATATTATATAAACTATTCCGAAGAAGTGATGGAAACGTTCATGACTTAACCTTGAATAGTGTATGATAGTTACTGTTTTCAAAGAGCATAAGATCTATTAATCAAATTTGAAATTCCGTCAAAATTTCGATTATGGGCGTGTATTTAAAAGTCAACGGGTGGCACCATATGAAATGTGCGAGACTTCATTCACTACGATATGAACCAAGTAGTGAGTGTCCACAATGAACAGAACCGAAAATATCGCCAAAAGCGTGGATTTCACTTTTTACGTGACCCTGACTTTGATCTCTGACTTAGATATCTAAAAATTAAATCATTTCTAAGTAGGAACATGACCAATATTTGGACTAAGTTTCGTGACGGTTAACCAAGCGATATGGATGCTAGTTTATACACACACAAACTAGACCGAAAACATAACCTCCTGAGTGGAAATTCAAGGAACATTTCCCGGCGTATCCTGAGTAACCAATTAGTAAAATCAAATGTCGTAGAAAGTAAATATACATGGGCGACTGATTGTCGTCTGTATTCTTATATAGAAGTAAAGTGACTTTTTATTTTGCCATCTAATTTACATACATGTGTGTGGTGCATACAGATACACTTATGTTAAAATTACTGAGTTCTTATCAGTTAGCCACGGATTATATCCTGTCGTGTATATCTTTAGCAAATTACTGAAACCTATATGTCACGTGTCAAGCAACAATTTTGTGCGATATTGATTCATTGGAGAAAGTCGGACTGGAAAAATAAGGACTCGAGGATAGAGGTTAATAAGTTGATCAGGTGGACGGTAAGAAAAGACTCTGAGGATTGGTTGAAACTGGGCAAAATTTGATTATTTAAAATAAATGCTTGACAAGAATTTGCTTACATTAGACATAAAAACGACCATGTTGTAGCCAGCTGGGAAGTAACCCCGCGGAATTGTTTTCCACATGCGGGTGGTTCTTAGAGAAATTATCATGGAAGTTCCGGTTTGTTTAATGCAGACAAAGGAAGAAAGGATAATTATTTACAGTGGTTGTAGCTAGACGAGTTTTGGCTGTGAATGTTTTACAAGATTCTTGATGAAGTCCTAACTTTGCGACTTATGAGAATAAATCCACTATTGTCCAAGTTATGACGTTTGTACTTTCTGTCCAAAATGTAAATTCTGTCCCGACCACCTAGCACTTCCGTTGAATGACCTGCGACCTCCCTTTATAATATGATTAATAGTTTCCTATCATTGTCATGATTCATTTGTAACTCGCGCGTTAAATCTACGACCACCAACATTCTCAGCCCCCCCCCCCCCGCTTTACATCCCTCCACTTCTCTCTTTCTCTCTTTGAGTGGGATGTTTCTCTTATATCATCAATCTTTCCAATTCGTTCGCCAACCATTCTGTCCAATAATCAATCTCGAGCCATTTGATTAATGTTCAAGTAAATATATACCATTTTCGAAACGATATTGCTGTTGACCATTCAGTCTGGAAGTCTCTTTATTTCAGTAATGACGTAGACATGTTGTAATCTTATTATAACATACATTTGGTGTCTGTCAGTCTAGCTGTAACTGATACAACGTCAAATGTCACATGTTATGAAAAATTTGCTTTGTCTGAGATATTCTGACTGTGTGATCGTATGTTTCTGATTTTTTTAGTTAAGGATTTAAATTATTTGTATTATTCGGACTACTGTTCTCATCTCGGTTTTTAATGCATTACTATATATAGAATATTATTATTAGTATTACTTAATAAATACTGGCGGCCGTCCAGTCTAGAGAGGCAATGGATACCCCCTGTAATTCTGGCTGCGCTTGAAGCAAGTGTTGCGAATATATATATATATATATATATATATATATATATATATATATATATATATATATATATATATATATATATATATAATCCAGGTAAAACATCCACAGGGTAGTAATCCAAAGAATTTCAACCGGGTTTATAAAAAGTGCTCAATATCAAATAGAGCTTTTATATATGATTATTTTTATTTACACAGTCATGTACAAAATCTGCGACACTAGCATGTCGATGTTATCGATCAACAGCCATTATAAACTGAGATCTCATCAGGTAGAGTTAGAATCCGATCTTAACCTTAGATAATATTTGGAAAGAACCAAATATGATCTACGGTTAAGATCGGATTCTATTTCTGCCTGATGAGATCTCAGTTTATAATAGCTGTTGATCGATAACATCGACATGCCAGTGTTTCAGATCTTGTACATGTCTGCGTAAATAAAAATAATCATATATATATATATATATATATATATATATATGTGTGTGTGCGTGTGTGTGTATATATATATATATATATATATATATATATATATATATATCATGTGTAAATTTGTTTGTTATTCAATATATGCGTCTAGTAAAGTGTTTTAAGAATGATTAGTAATGTATGAAGGATAAAACGATGTTGTTGTTTTTGTGAATATTATATTTTATTCTGCTATTTCGAGCAGTCCTCCGCTCTTTGTCGAAGAATGATACGAAATGAAGAAAATGAAAAAAAAATTTGTTGAGAAAACTGAAATTTTCAAAAACGTTCAACGTTCATTCCTTATTCCAGTTTTGCGTGTTTTTACTTCGATGTTTTTTACGTTTCTTTTTTTTTTATTTTTCTTCCTTTTTGCTTTAGACCAGTGTGCTTAGTTTTTATTTTTATATAAAGGTTTCTGCTGAGCAGCTTTTTGCGTGTTGTGAAACGTTCGTAAGACAGAAAATATAGACAGTCGCCGAAATAAGAAAAATAAATAAAAAAATTATGAACTGACGTTTTTTCTTTGGTCAGTTGCAACGAATCAACATATAAATATTCTCTGAAGCCAGAAACATAACTTCATTGAGTTTGTAATCAGAAAAACATTGGATACTATAATACAGAATATATACCTTTAAAATATATATTCTTTATATAATCCCGTATATATATATATATATATATATATATATATATATATATATATATATATATATATATGAATGATTATTTTTATTTACACAGACATGTACAAAATCTGCGACACAAAATCAAAATAAAAAAATAAAAAATAATTTTTATTATTTTTTATTTTTTTACTTTTTATTTTTTATTTTTTACTTTTGATTATAATTTTTATTTTTTGATTTTGATTTTGATTCATAAGGGTCCCAACCACGTGACTTTCCAAAATTAAAATTTTAAATTTCTTTTCTTTTTTCTCTATTTTATTCTTTCCAAATATTATCTAAGGTTAAGATCCGATTGTAACTCTTCTGGATAAGATCTCAGTTTATAATAGCTGTTGATCGATAACATGCTAGATCTGGTTCAACGCACTCAGAGTGAAGGCGATGAACCAGATCTATTAACCCTTGTCACTGCGTCCCTCATGAAGGCCGACCAAGCCTGGCGGTTTCAGATCAATGGTTGGGTAATCTCTAACCAATTACTGTTCCAATGGGGAAATCCGTCGATACGAGGGCCCAGGTTTGGTTCGAGGTTAGCTTTAACCGTCATCATCCAGGTTTTACTTTGTCCACCACATAGCTTTTTCTAAACCCTGTAAGGGAGCTGGGACAATTGCTTCGTAGATTAACTCTTCTGGTTGACGACGAATAGCATGACATAGTCAGCGCAGATGTTTTGAGGGAGTTCATAAGGTCTGATGACATTATATTTTTATTTTAATTTTCGTAAGGCGACCAGAAAATGATTCAAAACTTATTTGCTATATTACCCGCCCGATGACGGACATTCTTCTAGTATATATATATATATATATATATATATATATATATATATATATATATATATATATATATATATATATATATATAATCATCTATGTGTAAGTAAGTATCTCTATTCGTGTGTGTTATTCAGGGGTACGAAATATGTATGTATGTTATTTAAAGTATTCTAGCCGATACATTCGAAGGTTGATTTAATTCCCCTGAAGCCTATGGCAGAATGAAAAGAATTAATTAAGTTAAAAAGTTGAGATGATGTTAATCGAATTAAAATTATACAAAGTCTGACAGAAATAAACACCAAAAATAATAAAATTTATCTCGACTTTTCTTTTCTTTTCTTTTTTTTTCTTTTCTTTATACACCGAAGACTTATTTTCCATAAACAATTTTTCATACGTTTCATAATTTCTTTTCTTTTTACTGACAATATTTCGAATCAAATAATCATATGTATAAAAACGTAGATAATGTGTGTACACGTTTACACACCTGAATGCGAATTGGGCAACTCTTTGCCGGTAAGTATTGGGAGATTTTAATTTCTTGCTAGCCAATGATGCAGGATATCAAAAATGGAGAAAAACTTTGTCTATGTTTAGGTATACATAGAACATTCCTGGTTAAAATGAGCAGCTTCAATACAGCATCTCTTCACGTGCATCTTTACAAGATGAAGATTGTATATATATATATATATATATATATATATATATATATATACCCTCACTTTTCCATACCCCCTTCTTAAATTCCCTCATTTTCTCAAAACGCTCTCTAAGACCATAACTTTCTCCCATCCACCAAAATCACAGCCCCCATCCTTCTCTACCCATCCTCCTTTTCCCTGCATACACCCCCCACACACAAACATTCCAACTTACTTTTTACCCTTCAATCTCGACCGCAGCCATCTGGTCAAACACCTCCCTCCTCCACTCCCTCTCTGCCATCCACTTTATCCATGCTCATCCCCCCACCTTTTTCTCTTACTACCAGCCACAGTAGTCCTTGCTCACCCCCATCTTTCCACTTCTTCCCCACTCATTTTCTTCAACATTCATTTTTATTCTCCAACAAGTACGGACGTCCACCCAGTAGTGGCCATTATTTCATTTTATTTTTCCTCCCAATATGTCTACCCTACATGTATTTGTACTTGCATGACATTTTTTCTCTACATTATCATCCTGATGAAGTCTTATAAATAAAAACGAAACGTTGAAGTACACATAAAAAACATCCATTTTTTGGTTTTCCTTTTTCATTTTCCCATCACGTCGGATTACCTTCATCCTTCTCTTCCTATATATATATATATATATATATATATATATATATATATATATATATATTTATTTATTCTGGTACAGAAAAATTAGTACAACATTCGTACCGTCGGTTTCAAGCACGGAAGGTCTTACCCATCCGGCTCTCTTCAGCTTCTGTTGTCATCTGTTTTGGAAATGTGAGGTCACATGACACTCTTGTTGGGACGCGTTATTTGCTCAGTGTGTTGTGTGTGTTTGTTTAAATTTGAATTTAGTGTCATAAGACCGTTGAGATTTAAAACACGGGAGAAGAAAGAGAATTCGAGATTAAAGGGAATAAAAAGGGGAATAAAAAAGGGGGGTAAAAAATAAAAAAATATATATATGAAAAAATATATATATATATATATAAATAAATATAAAAAAACATATATATGTATAAAAACATTTTAATACTAAGAATAAAGGAATAAAAAAAGAAGAAAAGAGAAAAAGAGTATAAAAAGGTATAAAAAGAAGAAAAAAAGGGGGTTAAAAAATATATATATATATAGAGAATAAAATGTAGAGAATAAAAAAGAGCGAGAGAGAAAGAAAGAATAAAAATAGAAAGAATAAAAATATATAAATAAAATATATAAATAAAAATAATAATAATAAAAAAATAAAATTAAAAATTAAAAATTAAAAATTAAAAATTAAAAATTAAAGATTAAAAACAAAAATAATAAAAATGAAGAAAGGGTTTCTCTGAAATTCCCGTGAGCCAAATTATGAATTTGTATCATTAGCCGTTATATTTTTGAAGGTATGCGTTCTAAAAACCGTTCTAAAAACCTTTTCTCCAGATTGGAGTGATTTTTAATGAAGAAATTCGGATCTAAGGGAGGTAACTAAGATGGAAATATGAAATATTTGAGTTTGTTAAAATGGGTTTGTATATTAATCTGGTGGTTGATAAAAGATAAAAAATAAAAAATTAAATATTTTTGCATTTTGGTGAAAGTCGAAGTTATTGCTCTTGGAATTTATGTGGATATAGTTTGTTTAAATGGATTTGTAGAGTAATCTAGTGATTGATGATTAATTAAATTAAATATTTTTGTATTTTTGTGAAGGTCGGAGTTTTTGCTCTTGAAGTTTAAGTGGATATAGGTTGATGAGGTGTTTGTTCGTTTTTATTGTGTTTATATTAGTAGAGGGGGGGGTAGTTAGACATTATGTGAATCGGTCAGACCAGTTTATAAGCAATGCTTGTCTCTTGTGTACACATCCCTTGAATATTTCATCGCGGACATTTAAACAGGCTGTATTCGGATCGATGATGGCTTTTGAAATGTGGTATTTTTCAGCGTCACATAGAGGACATCTGTTTATGGCTGGAGAGAAGGATGGTTTTCTCTCAATTATTTTCCATTTGATGGTGAAGGGTGTGTTTTCTTCTTTAAGCTGCCATATTCGGGTCGCGAGTGCCGTATTAGCCTTGTTTTTGTATCTGAAGGAGTTTCTGTGTGCATATAGCCTAAGAATTTATATATATATATATATATATATATATATATATATATATATATATATATATATTTGTTGTTTGTTTTTGTTTTCATGAATAGTTGCGTACTCTCTATAAAAACCACACGGGTTCTTTTTTATATAGGAACGGTTAATTAAATTGCAAGCCCTGAATCACAAATAAAACTCCATACGCCGACTGTGGCAACGCACGGTTTTTTTCTGGTTAAAGAGATTAATAAAATGATGTTGTTATTCCAATCAAAAAATGTAAATGGAATCGGAACCTTTTATTTTCCATACACACTTGTCATTTAATTGAATCCCTCGACAACGGGTCCTGGGTATGACCTTAAAAGACATCCAGTGGTGAGGCCTCCATTTGGGAGCTGTGGGGAATGTGGAGTTGCCCCTTAGTTGCCATTGTTCCCAGGTCCACTCTGGCCCGAAGTGGTAGTACCTGTAAGGGCCTCATCTATGGGTAAAATAGAACCTACTGGCGCTACCAGATCAGACTGTGAAGTTATTGACTTCCTGACTCAAAATGCACCAAACATTGATGTTTTATTGTTTTTTCTTTGCAAAACTCAATCATGTTCTGCAAAATCTAAAACCAAAAAAAACAATTTTCCTCCCTCCCCCTTTCTCTCCGCCTCCCCCATACCCCTCTCCCTCCTCTCATTTCACTCAACAAAACATGAGGAATAGATACTTGAACATATGAAGAACTTGAAGAATTATTTTTTTTACCAAAATGACCGGATTCAGCATTAAATAACCGGAAAAGTGTTGATATGCCGAAGAACAAAACATCTGGCTGTCTAAAGATACTGGCTTCCTGACCAAAAATGCACCAAACATTGATGTAATTTTTTTTCTTTTCCCTTTGCAAAACTCAATTATGTTCTACAAAGCCAAAAACAACAATGTTCCTGTACAAAACAACCAAATGAAACACCATGTATAAATATTTGAAAATATAGAGAACTGGATGCATAAACACTTTTACCAATATGACGAAAAGGGTTGATATGCCGTAAAACAAAACAACCACAACCACAACCAAACCCTCGACGACGTTCGGTATAAACGAATTACTATTTTCAACTGGTGTATCTCGTTAACTGTTTTACCACCTTCGACCAAGAAGTAATTTTTTTCTTTTGTTTTTTGTTTTTTCTTTGTCTAGTTTTTTTTTTCTTTGTCTAGTTTTTTTTTCCTTGAAGAATTGCAGAGCAGAAAGATGAAGCCAAATTGTTTTGTTGAAAATCCTTTTACTCTAGTAATGAAACGCGCGTAAGGATGATTTCTTTTTATTCAAATAAATAAATATACATCAACGGACAGAATTCTGTTTTGATGGAGCTATATCGAATAAATGTTTCGGTAACATCAATGAACACACACACACACACACACACATATATATATATATATATATATATATATATATATATATATATATATATATATATATATATATATATATATAATCTCGGAAGTTTCTCAACCATTAAAACTAAAAAAATTAAATAAATAAATAAATGAATAAAATTTTTTAAAAACCCCGAAGTCCCAAGTCGTTCAGTGGAATATATATATATATATATATATATATATATATATATATATATATATATATATATATATATATATATATATATGCCGTCTCGTGAAGAGACAGATAACAATCAGCAAAGATCATCTAAAAAAATCTCCATATCGAAGCGGAAAAGATACGTACGAAACTCAAAAACTACCTTACTCCAGAAAAACTCCAGGAAGTTGAATTCCGTCGCTCACAAATCAACACTAAAAACGTTGCACAACATAAACTCCAAAAAAAAAACTAAACAACATTTACAAAGGTTTTCTACTACTGCCAAATCACGACTATATATATATATATATATATATATATATATATATATATATATATATATATATATATATATATATATATATAGTCTCGGAAGTTTCTCAACCATTAAAACTATATTAAAAAAAAAATTTGAAAACTAATAGTCCCAAGTCTTTCAGTGGAAAATCATTCATGTAAGTCAATTTATTTTTTACAGTTATTATATTAGTTTGTTTCTAACACTATTTTAAAGGATCATCAGTTGTTTACCATGAAAAACTGTTTCGGGAATTTAAATATATATTATATATAGTACATTCCTTTTAGACATGAAGGGCGACTGTGAATTAGCGGCCATACATACAGGGGCATCCTAAGTGGAGACTAGTACAGCAAGGTGTTTGTTAATATTACATTTAAATGTATGTATGTTGGTACAGTCTGGGAAACAGTGAGCAGGGATGCAATCACAAAAGCGATAAGTACAAGGAACAAAACCATCAGAGGAGAATGACTTCCTACATCTAGCGACATCTTCAGTGAAAAGGTGGGGTTTTGTGATTGTCGAGTCTTTCGGGTGTATTTACGTCGAGGGGACACAAATGCAGCAAGTTCGTCGGAGCATATTTCATGAAAGTTCTTGTTTAACAAGCACAAAAGTGAACATTACGTCGATGGAAAATGAGCTGGGGCTTGATAGATAGTGTGGGACTTATAAGATTAGAGACTCTTTTTTGGACCCTATCTAAGGGGGGGGGGGAATAATAGTTGGTGCACCCGCCTAGATGTGACAACACTCCATGCATATCAGCGAATGGTGGCTTTGTAGAGCTACACGATACTGGCAGGTGTGAGAAGTTCTTTAGCACGGTAGAGGGAGCCCATCTTTTTGGCGCAAACATTGACAATGTCTTCTATGTATTTGTTCCAGTCATGTATGTGAGCCAAACTACAATAAATGGAGAAACATGTAAAGATGTTGGTCAGTCATTCTCCAGAACATCCTCCCAACAGTAGTTCTGATTTGTTTACAGAGGAATTTACACAATTGGGTTGTCGGTCTGATCCTTTCTGCTATTCTCTTTCTTTTTAAATAACTCTTCTTATAAACAATACTAGGGGTTTCCTTGCAGGCCCTCTGTATCAGCTCCTGGGCCAGCTTGGATTTAAAGGTAAAAAAAGAGCTGCGAACAACAAACGACTTATAGTAATAACCAAACAATGTGCAATATTGAATATCACATGGTGATATAATAACAAGTGTCCACTGTACAGTTATCTCTGGTAGAGGAAAACATTATGTTGTTATTTCTTTCTTCGATAAGAGAACGTTTTCACGCAATGAATACGTGAGACGCTCAGCCGTTAAACGATACGTAAGACGATAAGCCGTTAAACGCTCAGTTGCTTTTATTTTATTTAACAGTTCACCGGATTCAAATGCAATTCAGATAATGGAGCCTCACATTACTGAGGGAGATGGCGATACGCAAAAAAAAGCTGTTTTGAAAAAGACCCCGAAACGGTGCGTATTATCTCCTGATGACTCAACATTATCTGGAAGCTGAAAGTAAATATCCCACAAATGAAAATGTATGCGGAAACATGAATACATATACAAGCCTAAAAAGTAGCTGTTTCTTCCAAACAATAAAATCTTCTGTTGTCCTCTCGCTTCAGAGCGAGTTTCTGCTACTGTTCTTGTAGTACTGTTCTTTAAGAGAAATCGACTCTGAAACTTTCTTGGAGTTCATACATTAGACCTATTGCTCTTTCTGCTTCTCGTAAGGTCGATTCTCTTTATCGCTCCAACCACTTTCTCACACCTCAGGCTATTCTCTATATCTACAAATCTACTATCAGACTATTATAAAGTAATGTTGTCATATTTAAGCTGGTGAATCTCTGTTCCATTTGAGGGTTATTGATGAGGTGCACAGACGTATCTGTAATTTGATTTGCCCCATCTTTTCTTCTTTTCCACACCCTCTCACAGACATGATGTTGCTAGTCTCAGTCTTTTCTATAAGTACTATTATGACATGTGTCCTTCGGAATTGTGTGATCCATTTCCTGCTTTTTTTTTGTTCCAGCTCGTTTGACTCATTGGTCTAGTGGTCTCCATCTATTTGCTGTTTCGATACCTCATTGTAATACAGCTACCTATTCCATTAGCTTCTTTCCAAGAACCGCAGGCTTGTGGAACTCTCTTCCTGCTGACTGTTTTTCTTCATATTAATAGTCTTGGTCTTTACAAGAATAAGGCTAATAGGCATCTCCTGTCTTTGCGATAATCATCTTTCGTTCTTGTTGGCTCCTTATATCAAGTGGCTTCATGCCGTGTCTGGAACGATTTCATAAAAGAGAATTTTTTTAAGTTTCGTTCTGACCGGCAAAGAGTGTGAATTTAAAGAAGTGCAAACTAGTATGTTACAGAAAGACTGTTGAGAGACTTCTTCCATTTATTAATGGTTTGTTAACAAACAGAACTTTCGATATTGTCGCTCGTGGACTCCACAAATTATGACAAGGTTACTGTCGCGTGTGCAATGGATAATTTTGGCTGCTGGGTCCTTATTTTATTTATAACGTTTAGCCACCTTGAAGAGCTGTGCTACAGCGAAAACGATTGACTGTTGATGACTATATATTCTGATCACATTGTTTTTGTAGCTGTCAGTAGGAATTACGTTTCTCTGTTTAAGTGTCCTTCTCGTAGTCATGTGCAAGTTTTATCGTGCAATTTCTTTGGTCAGTGTTATAAATAATTCATGCCGCTTTTTCTTTCCTCGCATTGTATTATTATAGGTAGGAGGGAAACGGTCAGCAGGAAGAGAGTGACAAAACAGTGGATTGGTGAAAAGCACTAGACCAACTAATAAAACGAGCTGGAACAAAGGTAGTAGGAAATAAATTCAGACAATTCCGAAGAACAGGCCATAATTATACTACTAGAAAAGACTGAGACTAGCGAAACCACGTATGTGAGAGAGAGACGGGGAGATACAGAGGGAGTGCAGAGACGAAGAAAGGGCAGGGCTAATCAAATGATCACGATGATGAAGATTATGATAATGATAGTGATGATTTGAATAAACGATTCATTATTATTACCATTATTACCATCATTATTATTAATAATCGCCGCTATTCTTATCATTATTATCATCGTCGTCGTCATTGCCATTATCTTTATTATTATTATTATTATTATTATTACTACTATTTACTCAATAAGATTTATCACACAGGCCATTGATTGCTCACTGACAATAACATGTTGTGTTCCCTTAAGTCTTAGTGACAACAATTCTCCTCAAATTTCCAGTACTCCTCACCTTTATCGGAAACAAATGTCAAATGAGTTTGCGTTATCGAAACAGCCGCTTACCATTGATTTTTCCCCGGACATACCATTAGTCTTCTTTGAGATTTGGGTGTCAATAAACCTCCTAAAAATCAAAGTACTCTGCGCACCGTTACAGTGGATGTTTGATTAGTACCCTTCTTCCTCGGTCTTTCCATCCCCCCTAGACCCCTTTACGAAACTTGTGTGTTATATCAGCCGAGCATGATACCTTTTCT
>OY744553.1:36642034-36662034 GCA_963556195.1 Sepiola atlantica
CAATTGGATTTGGTATTTTCTACTAAGAGTTTTCTGAATTCCGATCGGGGGCAGGAGTGGTCGTTAATTAAGGGTTCGACTATGGCTCTAGTATCAGACAAATGCATCGTCAATCTTCTCGACGAAGTCATGGTAGTTAAACATATGTATATTTTTTTTCTTGGGTCCGAAATTACTTGGGAGACAAATGCAAATTATGGCAAATTCATCAGCCAATTCCCCTACGAAACTAAATCCTAATTTGGATTTTGGAAGGATCTACTAAAGGATATCCAGACATGAGTTGTCTCTTATATTCAACAATACTTGCCTGCAAGAGAAGATGCTGCCTAGATATACACACACATGTATATATATATATATATATATATATATATATATATATATATATATATATATATATCTTATTAATTTCAAAATAACATTCAATCATCAGAGTTGACCAGTATTGAGTCATTTTTTCATCAACAAACACAAAGGTTATATTTTTAACGTGCATACGGACTTTATAATTTTATAATTTTATAACGCGTTTCGAGCGTGGTGCGCTCTCATCAGATATGTAAACCTATTTCAAGAAATGGCTTTCAATTTGAAAGAGTTTTGTTTCATTTGAGGAAATGTGTTATTGTTAATTCCTTTACATTTCCTTTGGAATATGTATATATATATATATATATATATATATATATATATATATATATATATATATATATGTGTGGGGGTGTACGTTAATTTCAATTACTGTATGTGGGTATTTCAATAACACATTTCCTAGGGTGAAACAACACTCTTTCAAATCGAAAGACATTTCTTGAAATGGATTTACATAATTGACGAGAGCGCACCACGCTCGAAACGCGTTATATAAAATTATAAAATTATAAAATTATATTATGATAAAATAACAAAATAATAAATAAACGTTGAAAAAGACTTTTTATAAATGTTGGTAGTCTTACTCCTTGATATATATATATATATATATATATATATATATATATATATATATATATATATATATATATATATATATATATATATGTATAGATTTCTCGCGGCTGTGTGGGCATAGGCGCTAGGCTCGTGATTCTATGCTGAATATACCAACTGCATTCGAGCACATGCGACCACCTGTAACCGCCACTCCTGCACTGATGAGGATAGACACCCCGAAACTACATCGTCTGTAAGTATAAAAACACTTTAATTTTTTTTTTAAATATATATATAGTTAATGCTTCTTTAAGATTTAATAGTTTGAACAGTAGAGCCCTGTTTGGAATTACAATATTGTTGTCACTAGCGATGCGATTATGTAAAGTTCCGCTCGAGCGTCGAACACTATCGACAACAGTAAATACACTTACGTGTTAAACTACGATATGTTAATTGTTTGATGCAAACAGATTACCTAAACGGCGGCCCATCACGTATGCAACTGGAGTTGTGTTGTGTAGATAACACGGTGTAGTAGTTCGTTCTCTCTCTTCTTCTAGCTTGCTGTCTTCTTTTTAACAAGAACAGTTGCAAAAGTTATACATAATGACAGCAGACTATCATTTTGGGTTAAACAATGCTTATTAACCCGTTTCCCATAAAATATATGATTAAAATAGCAAATCATACTTCTTAATTTTTTAGATGAGGATTGATAATTTGTATTATTTGTATTATTCGAACTGCTGCTCTCATCTTGGATGCTACTATAAACACCATTTCGGTCAATGTAACCTCCGTCAAACTTCGGAATCTTGATGTCGAACTCGGGAATCTGTACGAATGTTCGAACGGAAACATTTATTTAATCCACGAGGGTAGTTTGCTCTCGTCCCATCACCCATAGCCAGGCAGAAGTATTAAATAATTCGTAATATATATATATATATATATATATATATATATATATATATATATATATATATATATATATATATATATAAATTACATGATGAATTAACATATTTAGTTTTATAAACCAACCATTTAAGTGGATCAACACAACTGCTGCACTACCTTTAAACTTTAGCGCTTAAGCTTTCGAGAGTCCGTGTCAACCACAGCATTTGACAGCTGAAGCAATAGACGCGCGTACTAATCCGATTAAATCACACTTCTTAATTTCGTTTGGATGGCGACCCTGGGGCCATATCACTGCGCCGGACAAAATCGTGACGTTTCAGTGTCGACAATGATGGATCGTGTAACCCGGTCGCGGCCGCCACCTAACACCTCCACCCTTGCGTTATTCGAGAAACAGTGGGCATGTGATTTGTCAGGCAGCTACAAGGTATTACATTCTACAATGGCCGAGGCAGACATGGACAATTTTAAAATTGACAAGAATGGGGAACATGTACTTCTAAGTTAAAAGTGCCGCAATGATATAGCTTTATCTATATAAAGTTAAGTATGTGCATATGTATATAGTCTTTGAACATGGATCAATATAAAAAATTGGTTTCCGAATGGACAGAAACGATCGTATGAATAAAAAAAATTTAAAGTAAAAAAATTTTAAGACAGAAATTTAAAAAAAAAGATTTTTTTAAAAATGAATTTAAGAAAAAATTCAAGAAAAAAATTAAGATAAAAACACAACTTTTCAGGATGAAGACTTTTAGATAAACCCGCGCTTTTGGATTTTCAAAGCTACAAATTACACAGTTGTGGCGGTTAACTAAGCCGTCAAGTGAGAAATAAGTATCGTCTGACCACAGCACATCTTTAAACACCAATTGATTTTGCAAAACCCAATTTGTGAAAGCAAGTCGTCGTGGTCTATCTGCATCATAAATAGATTGGATGAAGCTGATGCGGTAAAGCTGCATACCTTGGTGATGAAGAATCCATGTAACACTGCGTTGAGAAATACCTGTGAGTTTAGCTAGTTGATGTCCAAGTGGATCAGTAGACTGTAAGCTTGTGATTCCCTATAAAAAAGCACACACACGATTTTCCTATAGTGACGGCCTGCCGATTGATAGTAAATCATGGAGTGTTTTTGTGCTTTCGAATTTTTTTATCAATCGTATCAGAGTAGATGAAGAAAATGGATTATTTCGCATGGCTTTTATCTATTTGTATACTCTCATTATTGCAGCTGCATTTTCATTATTCTTATAATACAATTTTACTAACTCCAGTCTAGTTTCCAAATCAAGTGGCATGATGTAAATAATGACCTGTAAAGTATAAAAACATCAATCATACAAACGCCATGGATATATCTATAACATTTACAAAAGTAATGTAAACTAATACATGATTGGTGGAATCATTTTGAACAATATAAATGAGCGTGCATTTGGACTCACCCTGTATATAGAAATAAGTAGCAATATATAGTGATAAGTGATAAGTAGCATTGCTCTACATCAATTACAAATCTAAATCTGAAGAAATCTCAGCCATTACGATTTGTCTGTATATTTCAATAATGCTTTCTAAAATAATAAATAATTCTACTTAGCGTTAAGGCAATACTCTTTCTATACACAGAATTGAGCATTTTCTAATATCGTAATATCTATCTATCTATATATCAATCTATATATCTATATCTATATATCTATATCTATATATATATATATATATATATATATATATATAAATATATATATATAGTAAATGTATTGCATTATTTTCTGTAGATGTAAATCCGTTGAAACACAAGTGTTTATAAAAAGTACTCAATAACAAGTAGATTGTCTGTCTTCTTTGGTCTCAAGAGGTTCACTCTCTGTGAAGAGTACAACCAAAACATGTATGAACATATGTAACCAATAATGTTTGTATAAATAAAAAATGATATATATATATATATATATATATATATATATATATAGAGAGAGAGAGAGAGAGAGAGAGAGAGATAGAGAGAGAGAGATAGAGAGAGAGAGAGAGAGAGAGAGAAAGAAAAAGAGAAATGATAAAGATGATAAGGAAGCGTTCCGACGTAATGGAAATTGAAAAAAGAAAACCCAAAAATATTATTTATGTATTCATCAACGTTTCGTTTTTATTATAAGACTTCCCCAGGATGATTCTTCTGAAGTACTTGAATGATGTTTTCTTTAAAAAAATCATTCTGAAGCAGTCGTATTATAAAGACGAAACGTTGATAAATGCATAAATAGTATTTTTTGTTTTCTTTTTTCAATTTTCATTCATAGATACACACACAAATATATATATATATATATATATATATATATATATATATATATATATATATATATATATATTATTGATTCATTCCTATGACTATGCAGTAATCAATCCAACGTCATAATTAGTTATGAGATCCGTCAATTTTTTAATAGTTTAATTTTAGTTTATTTTTTTTTACAATTCTCTTAACAATTTGACGGATCTTTATTATTTACATCTTATATATGAAAAACATTGTTTTTAATCTATATATAAATAGGTACTTATCCAGATTAGGACACAAGCTAACTAACGCTAACCTTAACCCTAACCCTAACCCTAACCCTAACGCTAACCCTAACCTTAATCCTAACCCTAACCCTAACGCTAACCCTGACCCTAACCCTAACGCTAACCCTGACCCTAACCCTAACGCTAACCCTAACCCTTACGCTAACCCTAACCCTAACCCTAACCCTAACGCTAACCCTAACACTAACACTAATGCTGAGGTGTAGTTGAAAGACGCCGCTTACTCCCCAGGAGTACCCTACTTGCCCTTCATCCTCATCTTTTAATGCTGAGTGTTTAGCAAGGGGGCATCAAGCACCATTTATTTAGTCTTTTGTATGACTCGACCGAAGATTGAACCCTTGTCTCTCTGTTCATTACAGAGCAGTTTAACAATTATGCTACATGGGTCGTGAATATGCATGGGCCGTGACTATTCAGATTCATCTAAAATAACGTCTAAATCTGGAACGTTTATAAAAGGAAAAAGAAAAAAGTATTTATTTTTATAGAATAAAGTAAGAAAAAGAATAAATATCTCATTATAAAAATAGAGTGAAGGATTTTTTAGAATTAATTTAAGACGTGAAGAGGTGGTCTGACTTGCTATTGTTTCTGTTCCCCCTAAACACTTGAAACTGTTTCGTCTTGCACTTTTCTACTCACTAACATTTAGTAACGGGACAGATATATTCTTTGTTATTTGTATACAAATAAACACACATTGGTCTTTATTATATAGTAGGGGATGAATAGCTTAATTCATTGATATATGATATAATTTCTTGCAATACCACTAGTTGTCGTTAGCTCACTTGATAGAGCACCGGACGTAAATAATTAATGTCCCAGTTTCGAATATTGCTAGGTCTACCCAAACTAAACAGTCGTAGAGACAAAGGAATACGTGTCTGTGGATAACTATATATAATTTTTTGTACGTAAAATTTGCGAGGAAGAAATGGATTTTAATTACTAAAACAAAAAACACAGGAAGAACGGATCAACTAATCTATTTATTTAAATAAAAAAAAAAGATTGTATTTCTTTTAGCAAACTATGTTTAAAGAAAATAAATTAATCAACAGAGGAAGAAAAGAAAAAGTTATTCCTACCAAGACGTCTTTCTGTCAACCATTTGTCAAGGTAGTCGGCGACAATATAATTGGGTGCAATCACGGATGAAAGCGTGGTAAAAAAAAAAACATTAAGGAAATTAGCGAATGAGGGTAAAAAAATAAAGTATCTCAACGTGCCCTTATAAGTTCTAAATTGTGAGGGTACTCCTTCTGTTTGCGTAACTAAATGACAACCGCTTTCGTGAATCTTCAGATAGTTTCTCAAACACTCCCCTATGAGTAGAGTACTTTGGTGAAGGAAATGATATCTACTTAGCAGTACTCGATCATGAAAAACAAATTGAGCACTTTCGGTTATCAATAGCGTAAAAAAGATAAATCAATATATTAGCTTCATTTAAATGCGATATTATGTCTTCCAATTTTACCAACAGTTTCGTAGCCAACATTCTAGAGCACCGTAAATCAAACACTGTGGTCCCAGTTTCGAAGTTCGTTAGGTCTAACCATACTGATGAATCGTATAGACGACGAAACAAGTGTATGCGGGTAACAATATTAATAATTCAAATTTAGTGGACACATCAGGAAGAGAGTGAAGTTTGGTTGTAGAAAATATGGTTGGATTACAGATAAGATTTTGTATTTTATTAACGACTAGACTTACTCATGACCCGTTGGGTCACAACAACTACCACTATACCAATAAAATAAATGACGCTAATGACCAAGAGAGAGAGAAAGAGAGACATGAGATTGAGTGAACTCTTCTTATAACTATCAGCCTTCTTCGGTTTCTGTCTAGCAAACTAAGATATATATTTTTTTTTAAAGATATTTCACCCCAAACAAGGCAGGTCGCCACTCTAGACGTAAGGGGCTACTGAGAATTAGAGAGTAGGTTTTGGGTGTCATCCTAAGCTGGGAGATGTGTAGCGAGATGTGTTTTTACATTAGTTTTAAACATCAGTATGTCAGTAAAGTTGGGGAAACAGGGAGCAGGGAGGGAGTTCCAATGCCGGCAGCTCGAGGAAAGAAGCTGCTGGTGTAGAAGGCTCTCCAGCAACTGGGCACCTCCACAGTTAATGAATGTGATTTAGCTGATTTTCGGGTTGTTCTAGTGTATTTGCGTCGAGGGGGCACTAGAGCAGCTAGTAAAACAAGCACAAGGATGCATCATGGCGGCGATGGGACAGGGGCTGGAGCTTGGTAGATAGTGAGGAACCTATTAAGTTGGCGACTCTTTTTTTAACCTTGTCTAAGAGGAAGAGACTAGTAGATGATGCACCAGCCCAGACGTGATAACAATACTGCATACATGGGTTGATGGTTGCATTGTAGAGATACAAGGATAATGTCAGGTGTGAGGAGTTTATTAGCACGGTATAAGGAGCCAACCTTCTTTGGAGTAGCCTTGGCAATGTCTTCAATGTATTTGTTCCTATTCATGTTACCTGTGAAGGTTAGGCCGAGTAGTTTGAATGTTGAACTCTCAGGTAGGGTGTTATTTGTTATGGCAATCGATGGTTGAAGATATATTAGTTTTAATAAATCACCTCCCATTAAAATAATAAACCTAATATTTTAAGAATGGTTTCGGTAATTTATCCTTTTTTATTCAAGTACTTTAATAAATGAGTGTTAATATCGACAGAACAATTGCATATATACAGCAAAATAGGAAAATAAAATTACAATATGAATAGCACCAAACAGTTATTTATTATAAACTATTTAAAAAATTATTATGCAAATTAAGAAAGCAAATAGATGTGATTGGGACTTTGTTCTGTACTATATATACGGTATTTCAGAATACCATCTTTTATTTTTGATTTAAATAATAGTGAGCCGTTTTGATAGTAGTATAGGCATGGGGAAAATTGGGCGTGCAGCGCCGATTCTTATATATATATATATATATATATATATATATATATATATATATATATATGTGGGGGGGGGTGTTTAAATACAAGCATGTACTAATTAAACAAAGTAATAACTCAAAAACAATTTTTAAAAATCATTTATATTTCGGGAACACAACTGGGTTCGCTATAAAATTGTGTCCACGAGAATATATATAATAAAGTCTGCAAATAATGTGTGCGTGTACTTTTGGGTGGAAATCTTACATACCGTGTAATGCGTGTTTGTGACCGCGGGCATAATGACTAAGTGGTTTCCCAGCAGCTAGCAGGAAGAAGAGAGAGCGACGGTCATTGAAGTGGTGTCAGCTGTCAGTTTTGGAGGAACAAAGAGGTTGAATTTGCTGTGCGATGTTGTTTATACTACCGATACAAGGACTCTATACGAAATCCAAAAGGGAGATAACTTAGGTCTGAAAACGCTTTCTGGTAAGTGTCTGTCTAGATGTATTGAGAAGTGTTGGTAATTATATAGGTATAATAAATAAAAAAAACTTCCCCATTTATTCATTTAGATTCTCTGCTTAATATTGTTGGAGTCACCGTGTATTTGACGACAAATATTCGTCCTTAATTAATAACGACTGACAAATCGATGAAAAATCTATAGAATTCTCTAATATGAAAACAAAAAGAAAAATAGAGTCAAATTTTATATTAAATAAAAAAGACAAGTAAAATATTTTTAAAGATCTTATAACTTTTTTATGAATCTCTCTTTGTGTGTCATTATATTTGTCGTGTTCAATGGTTGATAATTCAATGTTCATTAATTTTTCGATATTTTCTCACTCTAACAAAAAGAAGAAATCATTGTATGTTCATGTATTTACTTTTTGCCAGTGTTCGTGTAGCTGAAATAATCACTTTTTTTTCTCTCTATATTATTCCAATATCAATATCGATGAGGTCAAAGTGACCAGCGATTTCTTGATTCTTATTGAAAACAAGTAATGTGTTTACTTTCTTTCAACTTTTTTTTCGATATTTGATCATTTATTGTTTATTAGTCTTTAGATATATTGTGGCTTAAGTGATGAGAGCATCGAAGTCAGAGTAGCTATATGATAACAAGTTGGGTTCTGATCAATAGAGGATGGTTCCTGATGTTCAAAACCCCGAAAGGTACATAACTGACGATATGTCCAGAAACATAAGAAACTGTATGGTCACATATATATATATATATATATATATATATATATATATATATATATATATATATATGTGTGTGTGTGTGTGTGTGTGTGTGTGTGATTTTTTAAAGGCTTACCAAAGCATTCCGTTCAGGAGATCATTCATCACCACGAAAGACTTTTCCTTTCAAAGATTATTAATTTATCATATATATCCAAATTAAAGAGGTTTTTCTTACACGTGTTTCACTACCAAGCAGGTAGCTACATGGTAACAAGTTGGGTTCTGATCAATAGAGGAGGGTGTCCGATTTTCAAAAAACCGAGAGATTTGATGAGTTCATGTACATCACTGACGATATTTCCACAAACATAATAAACTGTATGGTCACAGCCATATATATATATATATATATATATATATATATATATATATATATATGTGTGTGTGTGTGTGTGTGTGTGTGTGTGTGTGTGTGTGTGTGTGTGTGATTTTTTGAAGGCTTACCAAAGCATTCCGTTCAGGAGATCATTCATCACCACGAAAGACTTTTCCTTTCAAAGATTATTAATTTATCATATATATCCAAATTAAAGAGTTTTTTCCTACACGTGTTTCACTACCAAGCAGGTAGCTACATGGTAACAAGTTGGGTTCTGATCAATAGAGGAGGGTGTCTGATGTTCAAAAACCCGAGAGATTTGATGAGTTCAGGTACATCACTGACGATATGTCCACAAACATAATAAACTGTATGGTCACAGCCATATATATATATATATATATATATATATATATATATATATATATATATATATATATGTGTGTGTGTGTGTGTGTGTGTGTGATTTTTTTAAGACTTACCAAAGCATTCCGTTCAGGTGATCATTAATCAAAACAAAAGATATTTTCTTTCAAAGAGTATTTATTTATCATATATATCCAAATTAAAGAGTTTTTTCCTACACGTGTTTCACTACTAAGCAGGTCCTTGCTTTGCAGATCATCAGAGGGAATTAAGTACCTGGAGTAAGTGTTTCAACAACTGACAATACACAATGTGGTATTGCTTTAATTGAGCTCACTTAAGAAGAGGCAGAAGAAAAAAAGAAAAAGAAAAAATATAAAATGTCTTTAAAAAGTAGCTCGTAAGATTTTCGCAGTATTGTTGCTACTAAGCAAAACGGCAAAGAATTAGTCCCAAATGCATTCGAAAGAAACACAACGGCACAACGATGAAAAGCATCCCCCAACAAAAATAAAACAGTCAAACCACAGTTCACAAGTTATATATATATATATATATATATATATATATATATATATATATATATATATATATATATATATATATATATATATATTTATATATACTAAGGCAGCAAGTCATTATCCAAGCAAGCGTTGTTGAATGTCACGGAACTTTCTCGTTTGTAAATCTTCTTCGTGAGGTTCTCAAATTTAAAACAAATAACCTAACGTTATATATATGTTCTGATGCCATTTTAAGGAATGTCTCCCTACAACCCAAACAGAACAAGTACATAGCACCTATATTGGCCACACTACAACAACTCTCTTTCTCGACGTCTAACTTACCATTTATCCGATATCAGCGCCATCAAACGTCACATTACTACACATAACAAAAGACTACAATCGGTCGATATACGGAAAATATTAACATCTAACACCAATATAATACACAAAAATAACTGCATAAACAGACTTAAAATACTAGAAGTTATATGCATTAGTAACAAAATAACTTTCAACACAGGTACTAACATATTAAAAGTATTCCATAATAAAATTAAAGTAAAGTAATAAAAATAAACAGATAAATAATGCTAATAATAAAAATAAATAATAATAAATAAATAAATAATAGTAATAATAAAAATAAATAATAATAAATAAATAATAGTAATAATAAGAATTGATGAAATAAATATATAAACAATAAAACCAAATACACAAACGATAGAATTGTATGAACTCAACCACACACCCTCTCTTTTCTTTCATTCGCCCTTGACGATATCTAAAATATGGTAACTCAAGCCTTCTTATGTAAAAAAAAATCCTGAAGACGACTAGGAAGGTCGAAAGCGCTCGAAAGAACAACCGGGACAATACTGTACAGACCGCCACCTGAAACGAGAAGGATAGCTCGACGGTTTGAGATCCTCACGAAGAAGATTTACAAAGGAGAAAGTTCCGTCACGTTCAACAACGCTTGCTTGGATATATATATATATATATATATATATATATATATATATATATATATATATATATATATATACTTATATATATATATACATATATATATATATATATATATATACTTATATATATATACATATATATATATATATATATATATATATATATATACTTATATATATATATATATACTTATATATATATATATACATATATATATATATATATATATATATACTTATATATATATATATACATATATATATATATATATATATATATATATATATATATATATATATATATATATATATATATATATAGGATCAAATATAAACCAAAGGTAAAACTTGTAGTAGATGGAACCTATTGTGAAGAGGTTTAGCTCAATATACGAGATAGAGCAATTGTAGAGATAGAAGAAAAAAAAGTGATAAATATGCGACGATTGTCCAAATTTATTTCAAATTTCAATTGTTCAATGCAAGGTGTATTCAGTAATAAACTAGTGTTTATTATTCTTTCCTTAAGCCAAGGCTTTTCAAAGATAAGATCTTATCATCAGAGGAGAAATACAGATAGAAAAGGTAGGCTTTCGAAAAAACCAAAGTTCAAATATTTGAAAAATATATTAAAAATATTATTTAAAAAAACGCAGTGAAAGAAAAGTTCCGTAAAAAAGATATGTGGTTTGTCCGGGTGATAAATTTCCGTTGAATAGATGTCCGATGAATTGTAGAAAGCAAAAAAAAAACCTTGTGTAGGAGCAGTGTGGAGAAAATGTTCAAATATAAGTAAATCCAAACGCACTTAAAAGGAATTGAAAAGAGAAAAGCTAGTCATTCTTGATAACTTCCTGGGCCATAAAAAAGGCAAGAAAGACATCTAGTCCAAAAAGAATCCAAATCCAAATGGAACTTTTTTTTCACTGCGTTTTTTTTAAATAATATTTTTTATATATTTTTCAAATATTTAAATCGAAAATGCTAAACTTCTTTCTGACCGACAGGAATGATGGTGATCGTGATGCTGATGATATATATATATATATATATATATATATATATATATATATATATATATATATACTTGCCTTTCTGGTACATAATGTACTTAAGCTTTTTTTTAATGCAACTTTAATTCCTATATAATTTTATTGCTAGCTACCATATCGCAGAATGGTTTATGGGTGTAGTGTTTGGATAGGAATAGTAGGGTAATATATTATTATTATTATTATTATTATTATTATTATTATTATTATTATTATTATTATTATTATTATTATTATTATCATTTATTTATGTATATATTAGTGAAATTTTAAGCTGAATTATTTCGACACTTGATTATTGGGGAAATGGTACTTTGATTAGTACCGTTGGAAAGCCATAAATATTATAACTGTCCTGTTTTTAAATCTCCGAAACAGTTACATGGTAAACATCTGATGATCCCCGTGTTAATATTAGACGCTTACGATAAGGTAATAATAAGAATAAATAATAATAAATAAATAAATAATAGTAATAATAAGAATTAATAAAATAAATATATAAACAATAAAACCAAATACACAAACGATAAAATTATATGAACTCAACCACACCCCCTCTCTTTTATTTCATTCGCCCATAACGATATCTAAAATATGGTAACTCAAGCATTCTTATTTTAAAAAAATAAAATCCTGAAGACGCCTAGGAAGGTCGAAAGCGCTCGAAAAAAATGGCCGAATAAAGAACAACCGGGACAATACTGTACAGACCGCCACCTGAAACGAGAAGGATAGCTCGACGGTTTGAGATCCTCACGAAGAAGATTTACAAAAGAAAGTTCCGTCACGTTCAACAACGCTTGCTTGGATATATATATATATATATATATATATATATATATATATATATATATATATATATATATATATATATATATATATATATATCTACTTGCCTTTCTGGTACATAATGTACTTAAGCTTTTTTTTAATGCAACTTTAATTCCTATATAATTTTATTGCTAGCTACCATATCGCAGAATGGTTTATGGGTGTAGTGTTTGGATAGGAATAGTAGGGTAATATATTATTATTATTATTATTATTATTATTATTATTATTATTATTATTATTATTATTATTATCATTTATTTATGTATATATTAGTGAAATTTTAAGCTGAATTATTTCGACACTTGATTATTGGGGAAATGGTACTTTGATTAGTACCGTTGGAAAGCCATAAATATTATAACTGTCCTGTTTTTAAATCTCCGAAACAGTTACATGGTAAACATCTGATGATCCCCGTGTTAATATTAGACGCTTACGATAAGGTCTCTTGTTTTTGTTTCACTGTTAGATACTTAATCCACCTTTTTATTTTACTTACTTACTATTATATTTTTTAATTTATGAATTTTCCAACGAATGTTAAGTCTGCCACATTTTGGATTTAGTTAGTTTCTCTGGGAATTTAAACTGCATTTTCTCTTTTTTTTGCTTTTTGTTTTAAATAACTCAAAACTTCTTTAGACTATATATATATATATATATATATATATATATATATATATATATATATATATATATATATATATATATATATATATATATATATAATTAACTTGTTACAAGTATCCAGGGGGTATAAATCCGAAGGAAGTTGAAACCGGGTTTATGAGAGTGCTCAATGAAAATTCAGAGCAAAATATATTTTTTGTTGGTGATTTTATTATTCCATTAATTGCGATAATATGCTAACGAAACAACATATATATTGTCGCAATTAATGGAATAATAAAATCACCAACAATATATATATATATATATATATATATATATATATATACAAAAAAAAAACAGAGATAAAACAGAAACGTTTAAAGCTTAATTGATGTGTTCCTATCTCCAATATCTATTATAATCTTTCCTCTTTTCTCTTTTTTTCCTTTTTGCGACACGAATTTCCGGCAGTCAAACACAAGTGTAACTTTGATTGAGCACCGATTCTGTATTCAGTCGGGAAACAACCAATCAGATTCCACAGCCAACGAATCGTTTGATCTGTAGCAAAAAAACAAAACAAATAATAATCTCCCGTTATTTTGCATAGGATATTTACTGGCACAGAAAGATGGAACAAGTCGCTAACCAAGAAGAAAAATTCGAAATGAATCAGACATTTTGATTATAAAGAATTTATGAAGGCATGACACGCACCTCGCGATTTTATATCCACAAAACACTTGTTCTTTTCTAATTGTTGCTATCGTGCACCGCGTCTGCTCTTGTCTGATCGTCAACTGTAAACTCAAACACCATTTCTCATGTTAAAAGGGTAGACTTTTCATCGAAGTGCAATTCTATGTAATTATGACTTCGTTGTGATCGACTTTTGACGCGGTGCATTGTCTTGGTGAAAGAGCACGGTTTTCCTCCTCTATGTGTGGCTGTTTTTGACGATTTATTCCTACCGACAATCCTATATAATATTTGTTATTGGTGGTTCTTTATTTCTTAAGGTAATCGAGTAACAAAATACTGTTTTCACCCATTGTCACATGTTGACACAAAAGCTCATTTTTGTTGCGCTGAAACAGTTGCAAACAATGCTCTTGATCAGGGGCGGGCAACCTCCGGTCCGCGGGTCACATCCGGCCCGTGAAGGCTTAGCGTCCGGCCCGCCACCCTGCTAGGCTTTATTATTGCAATCCGGCCCGAGGACCTCCTAGTAAAACTGATATCATTTTGTGACATAGACGTAAAAGTAGGTTTCAATTAAGATTTACAGTGGGATAAAAATGTATAAATATCAGTTATCTGTTGTCTACCTCAACCATCGAGCCAGACATGGAAATACTTCTTGATGTCAAACAGCACCAGCAGTCTCATTGATGTGTAGAGTGTTTAATGCAATTTGTGTACAATTTATTCATGTAATTCTGAGATTTCGTTTTTCACTCCGACCCACGATCTCCTTCCAATAGTCTCATCTGGCCCTCACTCTAAAAAGGTTGCCCGCCCCTGCTCTAGATCGTCGACGCTTTGTTGTTTTTGATCAACTGTTAGCTAACGCGGCACCCACTTTGAACACAGGTTTCTCATTGACAAATGTTCATGCAAAATGGTGAATACACTGCTTTCTCATATATTCGACTCCTCTTCTATCTTACGCAACTTCAATTTACCATCGGTCAAAACGAGTTGTGGACTTATTTTTAATGTTTTCAAGGACAACTGCCGAATTCGGTCTGAGCGTTCTTTCTTAATTATTGAGCTGTTGAAAGGCTTACTTTTTGGATAGATTGTTTGGAACCCAGGTGTCTGGACGCGGCTGTTAAGGGTCTCTTTCAGTCTTGGTTTATCTTGAAGTGATTCTACCTTCCTTTCGGCGAGACCTAGAATTCGCTGCCTAAAACTCCGTGCAGAGGTGTAAGAACCCCCCCAACAACAACAACACCGAGCTGGTGCTACCAGATCACGCTGTCTGAATATAGTTTCTACCTGAATTTAAATGCACCAAACATTGATGCTATTGTTTTTATTTTTACCTTTGCAAAACTCAATCATGTTCTTCATGTTCAATAACAAAAACAACAAATTTCCTCTACAAAACAACCAAATCAAACACTATGTATAAATATTTGAAGATATAAAGAAATTGAAGCATAAAACATTTACTAAAATGAATGGATTTGGCATTAAATAATCCGAAAAGAGTTAATATTCCGTAAAACATAAAAAACAAACCAACACAAATTAAACCAAACCTCCATCTTCTCTTTAATTATCATGAATATTTCTTTATATATATATATATATATATATATATATATATATATATATATATGTGTGTGTGTGTGTGTGTGTGTGTGCACTGCGTGCCAGAATTATATGTAAATCGATTTTTTTTGTTCTAACTCCGATAGTTTTTAATAAAAATTAGTGAAACTTGGCACGTTATATGGCAACACTAACACATGCGCAGATCCATAATTCTTAGTTAATCTGCGCAATAGTAAATAAATGACAGCCATTTTGGTGACTTGCAGCCGGTTTCAGCGTGCCAACTTTATACGCAAGATGGGACGTAAAAGTGCTTTGTTCTAACTGTCTTTTATCGATAATTAACTAATGGTCCATTTCGCGGAGGGAGTTGCCTCCATATTACATGCGCATGAGTGTTCTCCCCTGCTTATTCCTTATTGACCCACTTTAAGGGGCGTATACATATATATACACATATATATATTTTTTTTAATGAATTCATATAAATATATATCGTACGACGGATTCGATGTATTATAACATCGAATCCGTCGTACGATATATATGTAAAAAATCTCCATATTTTGTGCGAACGTTTTTGACCGATATCAGACGGTTGCAAAATGAAATAAATTGGTAAATCTATTGAGAGGTCGAATACGTTCGCACAAAATATGGAGATGTTTTGCTCTCCTTGGATTATAACATCAAATCCGTCGTACGAAGACTAGAAAAAACGGATCAAAAGCTGAATAAGCAGAAGTTGGCACTCTTTTTTAATCAAACATATATATATATATATATATATATATATATATATATGAGGAAGGAAGGATGAAGGTAATCTCCCTGCTCCCCCATTTCACACTTCGACTACGTATCTCACACTCTTACCTACCTGCTCCTTCCACTTTCAAACCACCTTCATGTTTTCAAATCTTTTCTAAAACCATGACACTACACACACACCAAAATCACAGAGCCTCTCCCCTCCCCTCGTCTTTCCCCACCCCTCCACTTCTTCACTAACAGTCACCCACATTATTTCCGTTCACCCCACCCCTCCACTTTTTCACTCAGAACCATCCTCATTAATTTCATTCCATGCTACTGACTTCACTAAGCCCGGACCTCGGGCTTGCGCACCCAGTAATGGCTACTACTTTTTCTCATCAATCAATCATGTCAACCCAATATTTTCACGTACTTGCATGACATTTTTCTTAAAATTATCATCCTGAGGAAGAATTACAAATAAAGACGAAACGTTGATGAATATCATCCTTTTTGGTTTTTCCTTTTCATTTCCCATATATATATATATATATATATATATATATATATATATATATATATATATATATATATAAAGAGGTGTACTAAAAGCGAACTTTTAGGAAAGGTAAAACCTATTGCGAAGAGTATACAGCTCAAATTGCTTGCATTCGGGCATAGTTTTGCCCTGCGTTTCTTTCCCTACAACTTTTATTTCATTTTTTCAAATTTTAAAGCTTGGCCATTGCCAACTTATCTATCCCAGCGACTTCCTCTGATGATAAGATTTTGATCTTTGAAAAGCCTGGCTTAAGGAAAATTTAACTTGAATAAATTGCCTTTTTGCGGATTATACCTTGCTCTGAGCAATTGAATTTTGATTTGGCTTTTGCTCCTCTAATTCCTTTCCATTCTTCTTCATATATATATATATATATATATATATATATATATATATATATATGTATATATATATATGTGTGTGTGTCTGTGTGTGGGTGGGTGCGTGTGTGTGTATGTGTGTGTGTGTGTGGGTGTGTGTGTGTACTAGCGGGCCCGTGTTCTGTCGTTACCCGTGTAGTTATACTATCCCAAAAGTATCCTGGTCCAAACCCTTGACAGCAAGTGATTTAATAAATCATTTGCTGTCTACATCGACATGAAGGTTTGTTAGTTGAACGCATTGATTGTGAATTATTAATGTTTGCTATTTCTCTCACAATTCCGTGTCATCGGCAACTGAGTATGTTTTTTAAAGAGAACGCACAATCACAAAATCTCGAGTGACACACTAGAATTGCTCGCTGGGGAAACATCGAGAATGAATCAAGAATTCTGATTAGTCAGCTATTTTATCGAACACAACTCATTCGTCACGATCTTATCTGGATCGAGCGTCTTCTTGTTTCTTGTTTCTTTTTCTTGCATATCGGCACATTGTAATTTGCAACTGGCTCGAGGTAGACTCAAATTAAATAAGTGTGTTATGCTTACGTATGTATGCCTCATTAGCAATGCATGTCACGAGAGCATAATTAGCAAAGACGTAAATTAATTTCAAATTCGACATACATACAGAATACCTATTTGTATCATGAATGAATATATTGACATATATACACAATGATGATAACATACCCAGTTACTTATACATATATCGAAATACAAACATATATACATATAGATAGTTATATATATATTTATATATATATATATATATATATATATATGTATGTATGTATATATATATGTATATCAACGCAGGTCGTTATTAATTACCTGCAAATGTACACTTATATAGACATATAGATACACGCACATATATATATATATGTATATATATACATATATATATATGTATATATATATATATATATGTATATATATATATATATATATATATATATATATATATATATATATATATATATATATATATATGTATGTATGTATGAATCAATTGATTGTCGATAAAATGTGGATAGTCCAGCGGATATTCGTTAATAATAAGATGCACAGAAAGACACGTGTGTACACACACAAACGGGCATATACACTCCCACACACATATATATATATATATATGTATATATACATATATATATGTATATATATATACATATATGTGTAAGTTATCAAATAACTATAGCAAAAATTTTAATAGCCAAGCGAATATGCGTCAATAATAATATGCACAGAAAGACAAATGTGTACACACACAAACAGGCATATACACTTCCATACACACACACATATGTATATATATATATATATATATATGTATATATATATATATATATATATATATATATATATATATGTATATGTATAATATATATATATACATATATTCGTCAGTTATCATACAACTATAAGCAAAAATGTCAATATATATAAAAATTATATTCATAAGAGAAATGTCGTAAGTAGCTTTTTATTCATTGCAACGTGTAATCTACATTAGCATCGTATACTCTTGTCTCGGAAGTTTCTCAACCATTAAAACTAAAAAAAAAAAAATTTTTTAATTCAAAAAATTACGTCCCAAGTCGTTCAGTGGAAAATCACTCATGTAAGTCAATTTAGTTTTTACAGTTATTATATTAGTTTGCTTCTAACATTATTTAAGGGATCATCAGTTGTTTACCATGAAAAACTGTTTATATATATATATATATATATATATATATATATATATATATATATATATATATGTATATATATATATATATATATATATATATATATATATATATGTTGCAAAGAAGGTGGGCCCCCTCGATAGTCGGAGCTAAAAAACTACTTACGCCTGCCAGTATTGTATATCTCTACAAAGCCACTATTTTCTTATTCATGGAGTATTGTTGCCACATCTGGGCTGATACATCTACCACTAGTCTCTTTATATTAGATAGGGTAAAAAAAAACTCTCCAATCTAATAGGTTCCGCACTGTCAACCAATCTCCAACCCCTGTTCCATTGCCGCAATGTTGCATCCTTGTGCTTGTTTTACAAGTACTTCAATGGAATGTGCTCTGACGAACTCGTGGCACTTGACCCTCCTCGACGTAAATACCCCGACTAACCCGACAAGTAGAAATATCACACACCATCACTCTAATACTTTATTCCTTTCGAACTGCTTCATTTTCGAGATCCTTCCCTGTTTCTTGCTTCCCTGACTGTATTAACATGCAGAAATTTAAATGTAATGCGAACAGACATCTCGCTGCTCAACTCCCTACTTAGAGTGGCTCTGTAGGCATATTCTTGAATAGTAGCCTTTTTACGTCCATGTGGCAATATACCTTTTTGGAGGGACGAACTAGAGTAAAAATATATATAAATTAATAAATACCAAAGTTTTTATCATTTATCACTCCTATATGACAGGTTACTGTTATTCAAATCTATAATACAACATCTTATTTTTAAATAGTGTTTATATAGTATAGATAAAATATGTCAATTTGAATGCCTAATCTGCATGACTATGAGTTAAATAGATCTGTGACTATACAGAGGAACATTTACTAGCTGAGAAGAGAATGCGATGCTTCGCATGTCGTGACTGTTCATCTTAGTAACAGGAATAAACATCTCGGTAGTATCACTAATCAGATAATCTGGACCCTTCA
>OY744553.1:36667034-36722034 GCA_963556195.1 Sepiola atlantica
TTTGCTTCGCTTTTTTGTCTCTTTGATATTCACTCTGCGGGATGCTGGAACGGCGTAGTCTATGATTTTACAAGATGTTTCCTTTTTGTTGATTATAACATCTGGTCTCCTTGCTTGTATGAGTTTGTCTGTTTGTATATACATATCCCAGATGATTTTGTGTTTTTCGTTTTTCAGTACTGTTTCTGATTTATTGTTGTACCATTTGTTTGCGTATTCGAAATTCAATTATTATTATTATTATTATTATTATTATTATTATTATTATTATTATTATTATTATTATTATTATTATAATTATTATTATTATTATAAGTTTTTCACTAGAAATCTTTACACAAGTCGTTCCTGACAATAACCAGTGATGTTTTTTGGAGTAATAGTAACAACAAGTCTCCTCAGATTTCCAACACTCTCCACTCATTTCGATAACTTGTGCATATTATTGTGTGTTATTACAACAGCCGTTTACCATTGGTGTTATGCTAGTAACGGTTGTTGGTCTTCTTTGGAATTTGAGTGACAATAAGCCTTCCCAGGAGTCCAGTCCTCTCGCAACCTATCCAGTGAAGTCTGGTGTGTGTTCTGTGTCCTCGGGATTTCCATCCTTCTTGGATCTTCACGCCAGTGTTGTGTGATATCAGTCGAGGCTGGTGTCACTATTATCATTAGTATTCACTAGGGGTGCTTACACATGTCACCATTAGTGAGTTCTTACTGATAATACCCGATGGTGTTCCCTGGAGTCTGAGTGCCGACAATTCAATTCAATAGATTTGGCAGAAAGAAAAACAAGCCTGCTTCAATAACCATTTAGCGAAAGGGTGATAGAAATTTACACAGTAGAGGATATAGTTGCCCGCATCTGTCCAATTTCGCCTTTAATTGCTGCGCCCTTGCTACTTACCAGAAGCTGGTTGGTATTATTACTATTATTTGTAGTAGTGTTTATCTATTATGGTCTTGTTACGTTGTAACTCTTAAAATTCCCTTCAAAAGTTTTCTTGAAACTATTTTGTGTTCTCTTCTCACTTGCGCGGTTTTCGCGTACCTTAAATTCTGTATGCGTGTGTGTGTTCATTCATGAATTACTTTTACTCGACTTTCGCGTACTCATCATTTTAGTTCTTTTAATTGAGGTGCATATTTAAACTTTTTTACGCGTGTGTGAGAGTGTGCGCGACAAGCGACAAGCCCAAATGTCTATTTTAATATTAGTGTGCAATTAACCTTAGATTCTCTTTGCCGTTTTTTCGTCTACTCTTTCCTCGTTGACGGCATTGCATAGTTCTATTTCCTTGTCGGTGCATCAATTTACTCGTCCATTCCTTCTCTATTTGACTGTGGTCGTGATTCTCTAGCGATTTCTGCTTCAGTGTGGTTATCTGTAATAAACTTTTCTTCGTCTAGAAAGAAGACTCAACGACTTTAACTTCTAATTTAAGGGTTTTTATTTTTCTGGAGAGAAACATTAATTTGTATAAGAGAGAACAGATTTCTCTTAACTAACTGTCTATTTTATACACTTGCCAAAGGTTGGGTACATAATATATCTTATTAGAGGATAAATGAGATAACCCGACGAACAGACATCTTGGGGGCATATATTCGCTTTACGGCTATTTTAACTGTTTCAAAGTTTTACAGCATATTATTTGCACGTCTGCCTATTTTCGCTTTCACACAGAACTGATCTGAAAACTAATTTTTTTGTCAACAACAAAAAGGTGACGTCATCGTCATTCTGCTTGGTGCCTCTTTGTTTTTTAACCTTTTACTTTGTGATTTAACACGCGGGTCATCAAATCTGATTATTCAAACGTTGGAAAAAATTAATGTTCCAAGGTCTGTCATTGTAACCCGTACTTGGGTATACTCTTGTCAAAATCCAAACTAGTTGATTTACTCTTGTCATGAATTGTAATGTAATATTATCACGCGGGGCATTATCAGTCATTGCCTAGTGGAAATAATAAGGCGTATCACCCGTGGAAGAGTGACAACCAGTCAACCACGATTTCATAATTTTTCTATTTTTCTTTTCTTTTCTTTTTCTTTTTTTTTCTTCGTTATTGTTTTTCTACGTAAACATAGTTCACCCCAAACAAGGCAGGCCGCCACTGTAGACGTAAGGGGCTACTGAGAAAAAAGGAGAAGATGGGGGGGGGTCAACTTAAATTGGGATCTGCACAGCGAGATGTCTGTTTACATTAGTTTTAAATTTCTGCATGTCATTACTGTCGGGGAAACAGGGGGAAGGAAGAGAGTTCAAGAGGCCAGTAGCACGAGGAAAGAAGCTATTTGTGTAGAAAGCACTCCGGTATCTGGGGATCTCCACAGTGAATGGATGGGTTTTTTTCCTTTCAATTCCTTAATTTTTTCCTTTTCTCTTTCCTTATTTAAAAACAAAATAATTTTTAATTCTTTTTAATTTTCATTATTATTATAATCATTATCAATGTTATTATCATTATTATTATTATTATTATTATTATTATTATTATTATTATTATTATTATTATCATCATCATTATTATTATTATTATTATTTTCATTATTATTATTATCATTATTATTATTATTATCATCATCATTATTATTATCATCATCAGCATCATTATTATTATTATTATTATTATTATTATTATTATTATTATTATTATTTTCTACTTCTTCTTCAAATACTTTTCTTTCTATCATCATCTTCTTAATATACTTATTGATTAACTTTCCATACATCACGCTGTCCTCATCCGTCTTTTCTTCCGCATCTATCGAATCCCGCGCACAAAGCCCTGAAATACCGATACACACACGTACGCATCGGCCGTGGAAAACCCTCGATAGAATAAAAGCTAATCTCGCACGTTTGCGCAGTTCGTGCGAATGATTAATATTAATCTTCTTTGATGCCTTATCGATGTTCCATAGACCACGTAGCTTGTTGTGTGCCCTATGCGAGAGGCATCTTATAAAACTCGATAGAAGCAGTCAGCAAGTACAGTATTTACGGAGCCAGCGAGTGCAGGGCCATGTAAACGCGTGCGGATGCAGAAAGGCGTGCCTTCTTTTGATTCCCAAAATATGAGGGAATGCATATATTATGCATCAATTTTTACGTGGCCAGCTTCCTTCCGATAAGCGTTAATTTTCGAGCTGAGAAAATGTATAATGTATAATGCTCGGAGATGTATAATGTATAATGTATAATGTATAATGCTCGGAGA
The DNA here is from genome assembly GCA_963556195.1 of Sepiola atlantica. NCBI lineage: Eukaryota > Metazoa > Mollusca > Cephalopoda > Sepiida > Sepiolidae > Sepiola > Sepiola atlantica. Next base: position 36,670,262 of record OY744553.1, read on the forward strand.
TGTATAACGTATAATGTATAATGCTCGGAGATGTGTGATGAATGATGTATAATGGTCTGAGATGTATAATGTATAATGCATAATGGTCGGAGATGTATAATGTATAATGGTCGGAGATGTATAATGTATAATGTATAATGCTCGGAGATGTATAATGTATGATGTATAATGCTCGGAGATGTATAATGTATAATGCTCGGAGATGTATAATGTATAATGTATAATGCTCGGAGATGTATAATGTATAATGTATAATGCTCGCAGATGTATAATGTATAATGTATAATGGTCGGAGATGTATAATGTATAATGTATAATGCTCGGAGATGTATAATGTATAATGTATAATGCTCGAAGATGTATAATGTATAATGTATAATGCTCGGAGATGTATAATGTATAATGTATAATGCTCGGAGATGTATAATGTATAATGTATAATGCTCGGAGATGTATAATAAATGATGTATAATGCTCGGAGATGTATAATGTATAATGTATAATGCTCGGAGATGTATAATGTATAATGTATAATGCTCGGAGATGTATAATGTATAATGTATAATGGTCGGAGATGTATAATGTATAATGTATAATGCTCGGAGATGTATAATGTATAATGTATAATGCTCGGAGATGTATAATGTATAATGTATAATGCTCGGAGATGTATAATGTATAATGTATAATGCTCGAAGATGTATAATGTATAATATATAATGGTCGGAGATGTATAATGTATAATGTATAATCGTCGGAGATGTATAATGTATAATGTATAATGGTCGGAGATGTATAATGTATAATGTATAATGGTCGGAGATGTATAATGTGTGATGTATAATGATCGGAGATGTATAATGAATGATGTATAATGGTCGGAGATGTATAATGAATAATGTATAATGGTCGGAGATGTATAATATATTATGTATAATGCTCGGAGATGTATAATGTATAATGTATAATCGTCGGAGATGTATAATGTATAATGTATAATGCTCAGAGATGTATAATGTATAATGTGTATAATGCTCGGAGATGTATAATATATAATGTATAATGCTCGGAGATGTATTATGTATAATGTATAATGGTCGGAGATGTACAATGTATAATGTATAATAGGCTAAGATGTACAATGTATAATGTATAATGTATAATGGTCTGAGATGTACAATGTATAATGTATAATGTATAATGGTCTGAGATGTACAATGTATGATGTATAATGTATAATGGTCGGAGATGTATAATGTATAATGTATAATGTTCGGAGATGTATAATGTATAATGTATAATTCTCGGAAATGTATTATGCATAATTCTCGGAGATGTATAATGTATAATGCTCGGAGATGTATAATGTATAATGTATAATGGTCGGAGATGTATAATGTATAATGTATAATGCTCGGAGATGTATAATGTATAATGTATAATGCTCGGAGATGTATAATGTATAATGCTCGGAGATGTATAATGTATAATGTATAATGCTCGGAGATGTATAATGTATAATGTATAATGCTCGGAGATGTATAATGTATAATGTATAATGCTCGGAGATGTATAATGTATAATGTATAATGCTCGGAGATGTATAATGTATAATGTATAATGTATAATGCTCGGAGATGTATAATGTATAATGTGCATAATGCTCGGAGATGTATAATATATAATGTATAATGCTCGGAGATGTATAATGTATAATGTATAATGGTCTGAGATGTACAATGTATAATGTATAATGTATAATGGTCGGAGATGTACAATGTATAATGTATAATGTATAATGGTCTGAGATGTACAATGTATAATGTATAATGTATAATGGTCGGAGATGTATAATGTATAATGTATAATGCTCGGAGATGTATAATGTAAAAGGTATAATGCTCGGAGATGTAAAATGTATAATGCTCGGAGATGTATAATGTATAATGTATAATGCTCGGAAATTTATAATGTATAATGTATAATGCTCAGGGATGTATAATGTATAATGTATAATGGTCGGAGATGTATAATGTATAATGCTCGGAGATGTATAATGTATAATGTATAATGCTCGGAAATTTATAATGTATAATGTATAATGCTCGGAGATTTATAATGTATAATGTATAATGGTCGGAGATTTTACCAGAAGCGTATGATTTTTGTTGAAGAACTACTGAGTCGCCGCTTACAAAGGATAAAGGCCACTTAAGGAAAAAGATTGATCAGGTTTTTAGTTGAGTTAAGAAAAAATACTTTTCTTTCTGCTTGTCTTTTTGGCTAGGATCACAGTGTAGTATCTGTTCTGATACTACACTTTTACTTTTCTGTCCTCAGACTGAAGCATTTTTAATTATTCTGCCAAGTCAGAGTTCCCCTTTTTTTGGGAGGGGGAGGGAATAGATTTTCCCCACATCAAAAATCGACCTTTTGTCAAACTCTGCCCTCGTTGGGAGACAAGCAATAGGGACAAAAACGTCTATACAGATTTCTAACACTTTGCAATCATGGTTGCAAATTATTTTGCGTTATTGCAACATCCGTTTACCATTCTTTTATCGCTGACAACAGCCGTTGCCCTTCTGAAAAACGTGAGTTGCAATATGACTCTCCAAGGTCCCAGTAGTCTCCGCCAACTTTCTATTCTCCTTGATCTATCACACCCTGTTAGTTTGATGTCAGCCTAAGCTGGTGACACCAGGTATGTACGTGTGTTTTGGGGTTATGTGAGTTTATGGGATTTCAAGTAGTTTTTAATCTCTTGGCCTCGTGTGGTGTTCTTTCCTACTTGTTGCCTGTTGGTGGTATTCAATGATTTTCCGCTACTTTTAATTGTGACATAGCGTTCCGGGAATGGGCCGTGGCAGTTCTCGTTTTATATATTCGAGGAGGGGTAAAAGAGATCTCACGCCTGCATTTTCTTATATTTATTTAATATATTTATATATATATATATATATATATATATATATATACATATATATTTAATAAATATGTATCAAATTTAATTAAATTTAATTACATTTGATTCATATTTATTAAACACTAATTAAATTTGATTCATATTTATTAAACACTAATTTAATTTGTTTCATATTTATTAAACACTAATTACATTTGATTAATATTCATTAAACACTAATTAAATTTAATTCATATTTATTAAAAGCTAATTAAATTGCATTTATATTATTTAAACACTAATATAATTTGATTCATATTAATAAACACAAATTAAATTTGATTCATATTAATTAAACACAAGTTATGTTTGATTCATATTTATTAAACACTAATTATATTTGATTCATATTCATTAAACACTAATAAAATTTGATTCATAATCATTAAACACTAATTTAATTGGATTCATATTCATTAAACACGAATTAAATTTGATTCATATTTATAAAACACTAATTTAATTTGATTCATATTCATTAAACACTAATAAAATTTGATTTATATTTATTAAACACTAATAAAATTTGATTCATATTTATTAAACACTAATCAAATTTGATTCATATTTATTAAACACTAATCAAATTTGATTCATATTTATTAAAAACTAATTAAATTTGATTCATATTTATTAAAAACTAATTAAATTTGATTCATATTTATTAAACACTAATTAAATTTGATTCATATTTATTTAACACTAATCGAATTTGATTCATATTTATTAAACACTAATTAAATTTGATTCATATTTATTAAACACTAATAAAATTTGATTCATATTCATTAAACACTAATTAAATTTGATTCATATTCATTAAACACTAATTAAATTTGATTCATATTTATTAAACACTAATTATATTTGATTCATATTTATTAAACACTAATTAAATTTTATTCATATTCATTAAACACTAATTAAATTTGATTTTTATTCATTAAACACTAATTAAATTTGATTCATATTAATTAAAAGCTAATTAAATTTGATTCATATTTATTAAACACTTATTAAATTTGATTCATATTCATTAAACACTAATTAAATTTGATTCATATTTATTAAACACTAATAAATTTGATTCATATTTATTAAACACTAATTAAATTTGACTAATATTCATTAAACACTTATTAAATTTAATTCATATTTATTAAAAGTTAATTAAATTTCATTTATATTAATTAAACACTAATATAATTTGATTCATATTAATAAAAAAAAATTAAATTTGATTCATATTAATTAAACACTAGTTAAGTTTGATTCATAAGTATTAAACACTAATTATATTTCATTCATATTTATTAAACACTAATTATATTTGATTCATATTAATTAAACACTAATTAAATTTGATTCATATTTATTAAACACTAATTAAATTTGATTCATATTTATTAAATACTAATTAAATTGGATTCATATTTATTAAACACTAATCAAATTGGATTCATATTTATTAAACACTAATTAAATTGGATTCATATTTGTTAAACACTAATTACATTCGATTCATATTCATTAAACACTAATCAAATTTGATTCATATTCATTAAACACTAATTAAATTTGATTCATATTGATTAAACACTAATTAAATTTGATTCATATTAATTAAAAGCTAATTAAATTTGATTCATATTTATTAAACACTTATTAAATTTGATTCATATTCATTATACACTAATTAAATTTGATTCATATTCATTAAACACTAATCAAATTTGATTCATATTTATTAAACACTAATCAAATTTGATTCATATTCATTAAACACTAATCAAATTTGATTCATATTTATTAAACACTAATTAAATTGTATTCATATTTATTAAACACTAATTAAATTTGATTCAAACTAAAAAACTAATTAAGAAAAATTCCATGAATTTCACTTTCTCATTAAGACGCATTAAGCTTTAGCCTTAAATTTAATAAATTTTCTAGAAACAAAATCATATAATGAATTTTCTTCTAATATTGAAATAAGGATTCTAAACAAAACCGAATTACGTTAATTATTTTAAAATGTTACGACTTGCTTCATTTTGTTCTGTGATGCCATCCAGCGTTGCTGAATTTATATCGTCAACGACTTCTTGGAACAATGCGAAAAACGTTCCCGGCGCGTTTCTCCGCGGTCTTTTTTAAAAATATATATTTTCTTTCTTTAGTTTTTTTTTTAATTTGCTTTCGACACCTGAGGATGATTCGACGAAGAATCGAAAACGTTCGTGAAACGTATGGAACATTTATTTTTGTTTAATTATTTTAATACAATGGTATTATATATGTTTACAGCTGTTTACGGCAGTGTTTATTTCAAGTCATATACAATAATATATATATATATATATATATATATATATATATATATATATATATATATATATATATATATATATATATATATAATATATATATTTATATATAAACTTCTTTGTAATATAGCAGGAAAAATCCCAGCAGAGTGATCAATTAATTAAGAATAGAAGTTAAAAATTAAGAGCATAATATTCATTTATTTTGGTACAGAAAAATTAGTACAACATTCGTACCGTCGGTTTCAAACACGGAAAAACTTAGCCATCCGGCTCTCTTCAGAAGCTGAAGAGAGTCGGATGGCTAAGTCTTTCCGTGCTTGAAACTGACGGTACGAATGTTGTACTAATTTTTCTGTATCAAAATAAATAAATAAATATATATATATATATATATATATATATATGTATATATATATATATATAGGGTATATGACTTGAAATAAGCACTACCATAACACAGCTGTACACAACTATAATACCATATATATATATATATATATATATATATATATATATATATATATATATATATATATATATATATAGTATTCTTCCTAAATATGATCTAGGGTTAAGATCGGATTCTAACTCTGCCTGATGAGATCTCAGTTTGTAATAGCTGTTGATCGATAACATCGACATGCCAGTGTCGCAGATTTTGTACATGTCTGTGTAAATAAAAATAATTATATATATATATATATATATATATATATATATATATCCACAAGGCCACTTAGTATTTTACATGAGTCGTCACATGATTAATGAACGCACTCTTCGAACTTGGCGGGAAGAAAATAAATGCTACATTAAGTTAAGTTGGACTCAATATATTTAAGATATTTTAAATGAATTCGTTATTTTTTTGTTTTATTTATTCATTTTTTTGTTATAGCTTTCATCGTTTTTACTCTGGCTGTTTGATGAAGCTTTCGACTTAAGTGAATTCGTTTTTTGCCTTTCAACCGAAATTTGCCAAATGGCCGTATCCGCTTTTTTTATCTCAGAAAGTTTTATCTATTTCTTGATTTCTTTGAGAATGTTACATTTGAAAGCAGAGGAAACTAAAGTGCATGTCCGTTCGGAGCAAAGATTACTTTGTCTATATCGATTAGTTGCATAGACAATTTATCGATTGATCTACTAAAAAAGAAGATAAGTTTTATCAGGAATACATATGTATTGGCATGAAAAATCGATATCTGCAATAGGATCAACCGCACCGGGGGCATTGATTGTACACACACACACACATTATATATATATATATATATATATATATATATATATATATATATATATATATATATATATATGTGTGTGTGTGTGTGTGTGTGTGTGTGTGTCGCCCCTAAATATAGGCTGGGCTCTCTAGCGAGTAGTATTAACACAGCTGTCATCGTGGCTTTAATTCAATGTTCCTTTCAAAAGTTGAAATCTTTACGTCAGCTACATTTAAGCAGAATTAATATCTCACGGATTTACTGTGTTATTTAGGTTTTAAATATAACTCGAGTTCCGGAGTTCGGTCCCGGCGACCGGTGTGAATAATTCTTCTCTACACTGACGATTCCCATAAAGATAAAACTTATACGTACATAGATAAAAACAAATATTAATAATTATACCTATATATATATATATATATATATATATATATATATATATGAAAAATATTTGTTGTTGTTTATTATCTACGGACGTATACGTTTCGTCTCTTTTCAATCAAGACTCTTCAGCGTAGAAGTAGGACTATTCACTACCGGTCACTCGGTTCGAAACCCTGGATTATAAGTATTTTTCAACTTCAATCCAACGTCTTAAACCTCGCGGCCAATATCCGAACTGTGGTAATTTAAATACATTTATAAGCGGCGATGAGCGACACAGGCATTCTACTTATATTAAGGAATCATGCATTATAAAGCAAATGATGTCACGCTGTATTTGCACTACTACTAAAGTGCTCTACTAATTATTAAGGAGCGACAAATATTAAAAATATTTGTTGTTGTTTATTATCTACGGACGTATACGTTTCGTCTCTTTTCAATCAAGACTCTTCAGCGTAGAAGTATGACTATTCACTACCGGTCACTCGGTTCGAAACCCTGGATTATAAGTATTTTTCAACTTCAATCCAACGTCTTAAACCTCGCGGCAAATATCCGAACAGCTGATAAACTGTGGTAGTTTAAATACATTTATAAGCGGCGATGAGCGACACAGGCATTCTACTTATATTAAGGAATCATGCATTATAAAGCAAATGATGTCACGCTGTATTTGCACTACTACTAAAGTGCTCTACTAATTATTAAGGAGCGACAAATATTAAAAATATTTGTTGTTGTTTATTATCTACGGACGTATACGTTTCGTCTCTTTTCAATCAAGACTCTTCAGCGTAGAAGTATGACTATTCACTACCGGTCACTCGGTTCGAAACCCTGGATTATAAGTATTTTTCAACTTCAATCCAACGTCTTAAACCTCGCGGCAAATATCCGAACAGCTGATAAACTGTGGTAGTTTAAATACATTTATAAGCGGCGATGAGCGACACAGGCATTCTACTTATATTAAGGAATCATGCATTATAAAGCAAATGACGTCACTACTAAAGTGCTCTACTAATTATTAAGGAGCGACAAATATGAAATATATATATATATATATATATATATATATATATATATATATATATATGCGACCTCCGGTCGCATATTTTGGCTAGATCGGAAGTATAATATCACTATAAACGAACTACATATATTGACCCCTTGCTCCCACAGGAATAGGTAATGACAAAGAGAGTTATATCATGACGGACGAACATTAGACCCCAAGAAAAGAGGAGTTAATGCCTGGGAGTATGATATCATGACAACAGAATAGATAGTATACAATCCCGAACCCGTAAGCAAGGAAAAAAATTATCCTAGGACGATAATATCGCGAGGAACAAACATATATTATATCACCCTTCTCCCCCAAGAAAAGGAGGAGGTAATTTCTGGGAGGAATATATCAAGAGGAATGAAAATATACTACACTACCACAAACGGAAGAGGTAAAGCATTGGAGGACACCCCCCACACATACACGCGCGTACAAAACAAGGATGTGGTTATGCCTGGTCGGAGTGTATCATGACAACAGATTCACTCTCCAAAATAGAGGAGGTAATACCTGGGAGTATTTATTTACTCCTCTCCAGGAGTTAGGCACAATGCCAGTTTTATCTTACTCCCACAAGTAAGATGTGACCCAAGATCGGGTGGGGAAGTGGGGTTTTAAAAGCCAGCGCCCAAGAGGTGAGCACTCTGGCTATTAAAAATTGCCTGGGCCGCCCCGTCGGCATTCACCGGTAGGGGCGCCTCGGGCAGTAAGTAATAAACTTACTCCTCTCCAAAGAGGGGAGGCAAAGCCTGGGAGGGTGAACCTCCTAGAACTGCACAGGACAGACCCACAAACTGATGGAATCAAGCCCCGAAGGCCAAGACAACACCGGTCTATAGGGTGTAGTATCCATCGGAACAGATACTACACTTCCTTCTTGGCCAAAAGGCCAAGAACTGAACACTACTTGGGAGTAGCACCCCATAAAAAGGGAATGTAATGCCTGCAAGTATGGTATGGCAAGTTTTATTGTACACGTAAAATGTCGTAATGAAAAGTGGGCTGAAAACTATAGTCGCCCTCTGTATAAACAACGAGAAGTACGCAAGCTTACGAACAACAATAACTTCCTTTCATATTTTTAATTAAAAAAGACATGTGATACCTTGAGTTATCGTTATTCCTTAGCTAGCCTCTTACTTGTTTAGATGGCGACTATATTTTCCGACCTAATTTTTAGTTTGGCGTATCACGTGTACGATGAAACTTGACATAATTTAGGGTTTTTAATGATTTTTGTTTTATTTTGTTTATTTAGTAAAACATGGTTTCAGTAAATAAAAAAATGTATAAGTTCATTAAATTTAATTCCGAAACTTATTTACATGGCTGAAATAGGAATTAACGCCAAAGAAAGGAAAAAGTGGTTATTTAACTAAATCCAGTATGCCTGTTTTTTTGTTTTTTTTATTAATATTGGGGCAAGGACCAGAATTTATTAAAAAGTTGAAGAAAACTTTTAATTTTAAAATGACCAGAGTTCTGAATTAAGTATGTAAGTTTATATATTTCATTTCCAACAGCACACTGTTAAGAACAAAATTACTTAAACTGCCTTAAATTGTAAAGAATCGTTTGTAGTAGGAACACTACATTAGCCCATAAGGTTAAGACGCAGATTAGAATGTGACATTTCTATTGACAACTTCAATTTGACGTGTCACTCCCTTCGACCTACGTCACGCCGGGCGCCATTTTCTTTTTTCACTCGACATCTGCGTGACTCAGTGTTTCCCTTTTAATCACGATCATTCCGTGCTCAATTCCTTCTTCGTTCTATCTTCACAAAGCCTGCCTCCACTCCCTCATAAGTTGCCTAACGTATTGTCCTCTACGTGCGTCTGCTGAATTATGGTATTTATGGGGGTTGCTTTCGACGGACGTGCGTTTCCGCTTTTCGTACACGTCCTATTCGTTTATTGCGTTTGTATGCCTAATGCTATTGTCACTATCAATTGGGTCCAATGGCGACGCTGTTACCTTTCGTTAACTGAACATCACGTAGTGTCCAAAATCTTGCTAATATATCTTTTGATAAAGCATGTGCTTTGTTCAAACTAGTAATCACATATTTCAAGTATCCTTCATGCATAAATTGCTTCCATCATGATTTCTATGATGATACTTTTTAAACCGTCTCCAAAGTCTATAATAACTTTGTGGACGAGCTATCTTTACATCTCATGACTTGACTTACTTACTTGATTGATTTTCATACTTTAGAGAGCTTCGCTACATACTTGAAAACAAAAGTCCGCCACTTATCACAGTCTTAGGCCAGTCTTTCAGCCGTCAGGAGCGGTATGCCAGTCGTAGTCCCTATCTAGTCGGCCAATCTCTTTGATAGTCGTCTTCTGTGAATCAATCTTTCTTTAAAAATGTTTTTATATACCTAGTAGGTGGTAGCCGTGAAAATTTCCGCACGTCGTTAATCTCTTGTACGAGTATTTTTTGTTGATGGATCTATTAATATTATGCCTTTTTTGTTGATGGATCTGTTAGTATTATGCTTTTTTGGTGATGGATCTGTAAATATTATGCCATTTTTGTTTATGGATCTGTTAATATTATGCCTTTTTTGTGATGGATCTGTAAATATTATGCCTTTTTTCGTGATGGATCTGTAATATTATGCCTATTTTGTTGATGGATCTGTTAACATTATGCATTTTTTTGTTGATGGATTTGTTAATATTATGCATTTTTTTGTTGATGGATCTGTAAATATTATGCCTTTTTTGGTGATCGATCTGTAATATTATGCCTTTTTTGTTTATAGATCTGCTAATATTATGCCTTTTTGTTCATGGATCTGTTAATATTATGCCTTTTTGTTGATGGATCTGTAATATTATGTCTTGTTTGTTGATGGATCTTTTAATATTATGCCTTTTTTGTTGATGGATCTGTAAATATTATGCCTTTTTTGGTGATGAATCTGTAATATTATGCCTATTTTGTTGATGGATCTGTTAATATTATGCATTTTTTGTAGATGGATCTGTTAATATTATGTCTTTTTTGTTGATGGATCTGTAATATTATGCCTTTTTTGTTTATAGATCTGCTAATATTATGCCTTTTTGTTGATGGATCTGTTAATATTATGCCTTTTTGTTGATGGATCTGTTAATATTATGCCTTTTTTGTTGATGAATCTGTTTATATTATGCCTTTTCTGTTGATTGATTAGCTTATATTATGCCTTTTCTGTTGATGGATCTGTTAATATTAAGCATTTTCTGTTGATTAATCAGTGTATATTATGCCTTTTTGTTGATGGATCTTTTAATATAATGCCTTTTTTGTTGATGGATCTGTTATTATTATGCCTTTTTTGTTGATGGATCTGTTAATATAATGCCTTTTTTGTTGATGGATCTGTAATATTATGTCTTGTTTGTTGATGGATCTTTTAATATTATGCCTTTTTTGTTGATGGATCTGTTAATATTAAGCCTTTTTTGTTGATGGATCTGTTAATAGTATGCTTTTTTTGTAGATGAATCTGTTAATATTATGCCTTTTTTGTTGATGGATCTCTTAATATTATGCCTTTTTTGTGGATGAGTCCGTTAATATTATGCCTTTTATTGTTGATGGATCTTTTAATAGTATGCCTTTTTTTGTTGATGGATCTGTTATTATTATGCCTTTTTTGTTGATGGATCTGTTAATATAATGCATTTTTTGTTGATGGATCTGTAATATTATGTCTTGTTTGTTGATGGATCTTTTAATATTATGCCTTTTTTGTTGATGGATCTGTTAATATTTAGCCTTTTTTGTTGATGGATCTGTTAATATTATGCCTTTTTGTTGATGGATCTGTAATATTATGTCTTGTTTGTTGATGGATCTTTTAATATTATGCCTTTTTTGTTGATGGATCTGTAAATATTATGCCTTTTTTGGTGATGAATCTGTAATATTATGCCTATTTTGTTGATGGATCTGTTAATATTATGCATTTTTTGTAGATGGATCTGTTAATATTATGTCTTTTTTGTTGATGGATCTGTTAATATAATGCATTTTTTGTTGATGGATCTGTAATATTATGTCTTGTTTGTTGATGGATCTGTTAATATTTAGCCTTTTTTGTTGATGGATCTGTTAATATTATGCCTTTTTGTTGATGGATCTGTAATATTATGTCTTGTTTGTTGATGGATCTTTTAATATTATGCCTTTTTTGTTGATGGATCTGTAAATATTATGCCTTTTTTGGTGATGAATCTGTAATATTATGCCTATTTTGTTGATGGATCTGTTAATATTATGCATTTTTTGTAGATGGATCTGTTAATATTATGTCTTTTTTGTTGATGGATCTGTAATATTATGCCTTTTTTTTTATAGATCTGCTAATATTATGCCTTTTTGTTGATGGATCTGTTAATATTATGCCTTTTTGTTGATGGATCTGTTAATATTATGCCTTTTTTGTTGATGAATCTGTTTATATTATGCCTTTTCTGTTGATTGATTAGCTTATATTATGCCTTTTCTGTTGATGGATCTGTTAATATTAAGCATTTTCTGTTGATTAATCAGTGTATATTATGCCTTTTTGTTGATGGATCTTTTAATATAATGCCTTTTTTGTTGAAGGATCTGTTATTATTATGCCTTTTTTGTTGATGGATCTGTTAATATAATGCCTTTTTTGTTGATAGATCTGTAATATTATGTCTTGTTTGTTGATGGATCTTTTAATATTATGCCTTTTTTGTTGATGGATCTGTTAATATTAAGCCTTTTTTGTTGATGGATCTGTTAATAGTATGCCTTTTTTGTAGATGAATCTGTTAATATTATGCCTTTTTTGTTGATGAATCTGTTAATATTATGCCTTTTTTGTTGATGGATCTCTTAATATTATGCCTTTTTTGTGGATGAGTCCGTTAATATTATGCCTTTTTTTGTTGGTGGATCTTTTAATAGTATGCTTTTTTTTGTTGATGGATCTGTTATTATTATGCCTTTTTGTTGATGGATCTGTTAATATAATGCATTTTTTGTTGATGGATCTGTAATATTATGTCTTGTTTGTTGATGGATCTTTTAATATTATGCCTTTTTTGTTGATGGATCTGTTAATATTTAGCCTTTTTTGTTGATGGATCTGTTAATATTATGCCTTTTTTGTCGATGAATCTGTTAATATTATGCCTTTTTTGTTGATGAATCTGTTAATATTATGCCTTTTTTGTTGATGGATCTTTTAATATTATGCTATTTTTGTGGATGAGTCCGTTAATATTATGCCTTTTTGTTGATGGATCTGTTAATAGTATGCTTTTTCTGTTGATGAATCTGTTAATATTATGACGTTCTTGTTGATGGGTCTGTTTATATTATGCCTTTTTCCGATATCACACAAGGATATTCTTAGTGTATCTGGCCCTTACATGAGAAACGTTCTACAAATGAAGGAACTGTTTAAGAAAAATAAAGTCGAGACAATAATGAACTTTTTAAAAGCTGTTGATCTATATAAAAAATATAGTTATCTAAAGACATATAAATGAAGCTTGATTTGGTATGAAATCAACTGGGAATAATGATATGCTCTAAAAAAAGACAAAAAATACGGTTGACGAATGTTTTAAAAATATTTTTTTATGATTTAATATTTGTTTATTTTTGCAAAGAACTGTTTTTCAAAATACAATTGATTCGGAAGTAAATAACTTGAAAAACGTTTATATGCCGTAAAACAAAATAAACAAACAAACATATCACTTGCAAATACAGCAATAGGATCTATCACTTGCATCTACAGCAATATGAACTATCATTTGCATCTACAACAATAGGAACTATCATTTGCATCTACAGCAATATGAACTATCACTTGCATCTACAGCAATAGGATCTATCACTTGCATCTACAGCAATAGGAACTTTCACTTGCATCTACAGCAATAGGATCTATCATTTGCATCTACAGCAATAGGAACTATCACTTGCATCTACAGCAATAGAAACTATCATTTGCATCTACAGCAATAGGAACTATCACTTGCATCTACAGCAATAGGAACTATCATTTGCATCTACAGCAATAGGAACTATCACTTGCATCTACAGCAATAGGAACTATCATTTGCATCTACAGCAATAGGAACTATCACTTGCATCTACAGCAATAGGAACTATCATTTGCATCTACAGCAATAGGAACTATCACTTGCATCTACAGCAATAGGAAGTATCACTTGCATCTACAGCAATAGAAACTATTACTTGCATCTACAGCAATAGGAACTATCACTTGCATCTAAAGAAATATGAACTATCACTTGCCTCTACAGCAATAGGAACTATCACTTGCATCTACAGCAATATGAACTATCACTTGCATCTACAGCAATAGGAACTATCATTGGCATCTACAGCAATAGGAACTATCATTTGCATCTACAGCAATAAGATCTATAACTTACATATACAGCAATAGGAACTATAACTTGCATATACAGCAATAAGAACTATCACTTGCATCTACAGCAATAGGAACTATCATTTGCATCTACAGCAATAGGAACTATCACTTGCATCTACAGCAATAGGATCTATCACTTGCATCTACAGCAATAGGAACTATCACTTGCATCTACAGCAATAGGAACTATCACTTGCATCTACAGCAATAGAAACTATTACTTGCATCTACAGCAATAAGATCTATCACTTGCATCTAAAGAAATATGAACTATCACTTGCATCTACAGCAATAGGAACTATCACTTGCATCTACAGCAATAGGATCTATCATTTGCATCTACAGCAATAGGAACTATCACTTGCATCTACAGCAATAGGATCTATCACTTGCATCTACAGCAATATGAACTATCACTTGCATCTACAGCAATAGGAACTATCATTGGCATCTACAGCAATAGGAACTATCATTTGCATCTACAGCAATAAGATCTATCACTTACATATACAGCAATAGGGACTATCACTTGCATATACAGCAATAAGAACTATCACTTGCATCTACAGCAATAGGATCTATCACTTGAATCTGCAGTAATAAGAACTATCATTTGCATCTACAGCAATAGGATCTATCACTTGCATCTACAGCAATAGGAACTATCACTTGCATCTACAGCAATAGGAACTATCACTTGCATCTACAGCAATAGGAACTATCACTTGTATCTACAGCAATAGGATCTATCACTTGCATCTACAGCAATAGGATCTATCATTTGCATCTACAGCAATAAGATCTATCACTTGCATCTACAGCAATATGAACTATCACTTGCATCTACAACAATAGGAACTATCATTTGCATCTACAGCAATAGGAACTATCACTTGCATATACAGCAATAGAATCTATCACTTGCATCTACAGCAATATGATCTATCACTTGCATCTACAGCAATAAGAACTATCACTTGTATCTACAGCAATATGAACTATCACTTGTATCTACAGCAATATGAACTATCACTTGCATCTACAGCAATAGGATCTATCACTTGCATCTACAGCAATAGGATCTATCACTTGCATCTACAGCAATATGAACTATCACTTGCATCTACAGCAATATGAACTATCACTTGTATCTACAGCAATAGGATCTATCACTTGCATCTACAGCAATAGGATCTATCACTTGCATCTACAGCAATAAGAACTATCATTTGCATCTACAGCAATAGGAACTATCACTTGCATCTACAGCAATAGGATCTATCACTTGTATCTACAGCAATAAGATCTATCACTTGCATCTACAGCAATAGGAACTATCACTTGCATCTACAGCAATAGGAACTATCACTTGTATCTACAGCAATATGAACTATCACTTGCATCTACAGCAATAGGATCTATCACTTGTATCTACAGCAATAAGAACTATCACTTGCATCTACAGCAATAGGAACTATCATTTGCATCTACAGCAATAGGATCTATCACTTGTATCTACAGCAATAAGAACTATCATTTGCATCTACAGCAATAGGATCTATCACTTGTATCTACAGCAATAAGAACTATCACTTGCATCTACAGCAATATGATCTATCACTTGTATCTACAGCAATAAGAACTATCACTTGCATCTACAGCAATAGGAACTATCACTTGCATCTACAGCAATAGGATCTATCACTTGTATCTACAGCAATAAGAACTATCATTTGCATCTACAGCAATAGGATCTATCACTTGCATCTAAAGCAATAAGATCTATCACTTGCATCTACAGCAATAGGAACTATCACTTGTATCTACAGCAATAAGAACTATCACTTGCATCTACAGCAATAGGAACTATCACTTGCATATACAGCAATATGAACTATCACGTGCATATACAGCAATATGAACTATCACTTGCATCTACAGCAATAGGATCTATCATTTGCATCTACAGCAATAAGATCTATCACTTGCATCTACAGCAATAAGATCTATCACTTGTATCTACAGCAATAGGATCTATCACTTGCATCTACAGCAATAAGAACTATCATTGGCATATACAGCAATAGGAACTATCATTTGCATCTACAGCAATAGGATCTATCACTTGCATCTACAGCAATAAGATCTATCACTTGTATCTACAGCAATAGGATCTATCACTTGTATCTACAGCAATAGGATCTATCACTTGCATCTACAGCAATAAGATCTATCACTTCTATCTACAGCAATAAGAACTATCACTTGTATCTACAGCAATAGGATCTATGACTTGTATCTACAGCAATAAGATCTATCACTTGCATCTACAGCAATAGGATCTATCACTTGAATCTGCAGTAATAAGAACTATCATTTGCATCTACAGCAATAGGATCTATCACTTGCATCTACAGCAATAGGAACTATCACTTGCATCTACAGCAATAGGAACTATCACTTGCATCTACAGCAATAGGAACTATCACTTGTATCTACAGCAATAGGATCTATCACTTGCATCTACAGCAATAGGATCTATCATTTGCATCTACAGCAATAAGATCTATCACTTGCATCTACAGCAATATGAACTATCACTTGCATCTACAACAATAGGAACTATCATTTGCATCTACAGCAATAGGAACTATCACTTGCATATACAGCAATAGAATCTATCACTTGCATCTACAGCAATATGATCTATCACTTGCATCTACAGCAATAAGAACTATCACTTGTATCTACAGCAATATGAACTATCACTTGTATCTACAGCAATATGAACTATCACTTGCATCTACAGCAATAGGATCTATCACTTGCATCTACAGCAATAGGATCTATCACTTGCATCTACAGCAATATGAACTATCACTTGCATCTACAGCAATATGAACTATCACTTGTATCTAGAGCAATAGGATCTATCACTTGCATCTACAGCAATAGGATCTATCACTTGCATCTACAGCAATAAGAACTATCATTTGCATCTACAGCAATAGGAACTATCACTTGCATCTACAGCAATAGGATCTATCACTTGTATCTACAGCAATAGGATCTATCACTTGCATCTACAGCAATAGGAACTATCACTTGCATCTACAGCAATAGGAACTATCACTTGTATCTACAGCAATATGAACTATCACTTGCATCTACAGCAATAGGATCTATCACTTGTATCTACAGCAATAAGAACTATCACTTGCATCTACAGCAATAGGAACTATCATTTGCATCTACAGCAATAGGATCTATCACTTGTATCTACAGCAATAAGAACTATCATTTGCATCTACAGCAATAGGATCTATCACTTGTATCTACAGCAATAAGAACTATCACTTGCATCTACAGCAATAGGATCTATCACTTGTATCTACAGCAATAAGAACTATCACTTGCATCTACAGCAATAGGAACTATCACTTGCATCTACAGCAATAGGATCTATCACTTGTATCTACAGCAATAAGAACTATCATTTGCATCTACAGCAATAGGATCTATCACTTGCATCTAAAGCAATAAGATCTATCACTTGCATCTACAGCAATAGGAACTATCACTTGTATCTACAGCAATAAGAACTATCACTGCATCTACAGCAATAGGAACTATCACTTGCATATACAGCAATATGAACTATCACTTGCATATACAGCAATATGAACTATCACTTGCATCTACAGCAATAGGAACTATCATTTGCATCTACAGCAATAAGATCTATCACTTGCATCTACAGCAATAAGATCTATCACTTGTATCTACAGCAATAGGATCTATCACTTGTATCTACAGCAATAGGATCTATTACTTGCATCTACAGCAATAGGATCTATAACTTGTATCTACAGCAATAGGATCTATAACTTGTATCTACAGCAATAAGAACTATCACTTGCATCTACAGCAATAGGATCTATCACTTGCATCTACAGCAATAGGATCTATAACTTGCATCTACAGCAATAGGAACTATCACTTGCATCTACAGCAATAGGAACTATCACTTGCACCTACAGCAATAGGATCTATCACTTGCATCTACAGCAATAGGAACTATCACTTGCATCTACAGCAATAGGAACTATCATTTGCATCTACAGCAATAGGATCTATCACTTGCATCTACAGCAATAGGAACCATCATTAGCATCTACAGCAATAGGAACTATCACTTGCATCTACAGCAATATGAACTATCACTTGCATCTACAGCAATAGGAACTATCACTTGCATCTACAGCAATAGGAACTATCACTTGCATCTACAGCAATAGGAACTATCATTTGCATCTACAGCAATAGGATCTATCACTTGCATCTACAGCAATAGGAACTATCATTTGCATCTACAGCAATAAGAACTATCACTTGCATCTACAGCAATAGGAACTATCATTTGCATCTACAGCAATAGGAACTATCACTTGCATCTACAGCAATAGGAACTATCACTTGCATCTACAGCAATAGGAACTATCATTTGCATCTACAACAATAGGAACTATCACTTGCATCTACAGCAATAGGAACTATCACTTGCATCTACAGCAATAGGAACTATCATTTGCATCTACAACAATAGGAACTATCACTTGCATCTACAGCAATAGGAACTATCACTTGCATCTACAGCAATAGGAACTATCATTTGCATCTACAGCAATAGGATCTATCACTTGCATCTACAGCAATAGGAACTATCATTTGCATCTACAGCAATAAGAACTATCACTTGCATCTACAGCAATAGGAACTATCATTTGCATCTACAGCAATAGGAACTATCACTTGCATCTACAGTTATAGGAACTATCACTTGCATCTACAGCAATAGGAACTATCATTTGCATCTACAGCAATAGGAACTATCACTTGCATCTACAGCAATAGGAACTATCATTTGCATCTACAGCAATATTTACTATCATTTGCATCTACAGCAATAGGAACTATCATTTGCATCTACAGCAATAGGAACTATCATTTGCATCTACAGCAATAGGAACTATCATTTGCATCTACAGCAATAGGAACTATCACTTGCATCTACAGTTATAGGAACTATCACTTGCATCTACAGCAATAGGAACTATCATTTGCATCTACAGCAATAGGAACTATCACTTGCATCTACAGCAATAGGAACTATCATTTGCATCTACAGCAATAGGAACTATCATTTGCATCTACAGCAATAGGAACTACTATTTGCATCTACAGCAATAGGAACTATCATTTGCATCTACAGCAATAGGAACTATCACTTGCATCTACAGCAATAGGAACTATCACTTGCATCTACAGCAATAGGAACTATCATTTGAATCTACAACAATAGGAACTATCACTTGCATCTACAGCAATAGGATTTATCACATACATCTACAGCAATAGGAACTATCACTTGCATCTACAGCAATAGGAACTATCACTTGCATCTACAGCAATAGGAACTATCATTTTCATCTACAACAATAGGAACTATAACTTGCCTCTACAGCAATAGGATCTATCACTTGCATCTACAGCAATAGTATCTATCACTTGCATCTACAGCAATAGGAACTATCATCTGCATCTACAGCAATAGGATCTATCACTTGCATCTACAGCAATAGGAACTATCACTTGCATCTAAAGCAATAGGAACTATCATTTGCATCTACAGCAATAGGAACTATCACTTGCATCTACAGCAATAGGAACTATCACTTGCATCTACAGCAATAGGAACTATCACTTGCATCTACAGCAATAGGAACTATCACTTGCATCTAAAGCAATAGGAACTATCATTTGCATCTACAGCAATAGGAACTATCACTTGCATCTACAGCAATAGGAACTATCATCTGCATCTACAGCAATAGGATCTATCACTTGCATCTACAGCAATAGGAACTATCACTTGCATCTACAGCAATAGGATCTATCACTTGCATCTACAGCAATAGGAACTATCACTTGCATCTACAGCAATAGGAACTATCACTTGCATCTACAGCAATAGGAACTATCACTTGCATCTACAGCAATAGGAACTATCACTTGCATCTACAGCAATAGGATCTATCACTTGCATCTACAGCAATAGGAACTATCACTTGCATCTAAAGCAATAGGAACTATCATTTGCATCTACAGCAATAGGAACTATCACTTGCATCTACAGCAATAGGATCTATCACTTGCATCTCCAGCAATAGGAACTATCATTTGCATCTACAGCAATAGGAACTATCACTTGCATCTACAGCAATAGGAACTATCATTTGCATCTACAGCAATAGGAACTATCACTTGCATCTACAGCAATAGGAACTATCATTTGCATCTACAGCAATAGGAACTACTATTTGCATCTACAACAATAGGAACTATCATTTGCATCTACAGCAATAGGAACTATCATTTGCATCTACACCAATAGGAACTATCATTTGCATCTACAGCAATAGGAACTATCACTTGCATCTACAGCAATAGGAACTATCATTTGAATCTACAGCAATAGGATCTATCACTTGCATCTACAGCAATAGGAACTATCATTTGCATCTACAGCAATAGGAACTATCACTTGCATCTACAGCAATAGGAACTATCATTTGCATCTACAGCAATAGGAACTATCACTTGCATCTACAGCAATAAGAACTATCATTTGCATCTACAGCAATAAGAACTATCACTTGCATCTACAGCAATAGGAACTATCATTTGCATCTACAGCAATAGGAACTATCATTTGCATCTACAGCAATAGGAACTATCACTTGCATCTACAGCAATAGTATCTATTACTTGCATCTACAGCAATAGGAACTATCACTTGCAGCAAGAGAATAAGAAATACAACAAACCCAGAACTCAAATAGGCCAATCCATCACCACAAATGACACATTCACACCTCCAGCCACCGACATCCAACTTAATCGGTCCTCTCTAACCGGGGATAGCCCGACCGTGGTTTACCTGATATACTGCACCAAATACACAAAAAGCGACTATGTTGAGGAAACAAGCCAGCAGTTCCGCAAACGCATCAACAACCATAAACAAATGATTAGAGACAAATCCACACGATACCCGGAAGCTGAGCATTTCTATATTCAAAACTACACCATAGTCGACATGAGATGCGTCCGCGTAGGCTCCAAATTCGAATCACAAAAACACAGACGAAAATATGAGACAAAACTCATTCTGAAACTAAACACGCATACCTCCGGATTAAATATAAACCTGGGAATTCTCAATAGTTATTCTATCTACAAACATACGAACTGACCAACAACATTTTCAAACAGGCAAAGAACAAGTGTGTTACGGTTGAATGTTAACATATTTCGTACTTTAAGAGTCCCAATATCCACATATAGTTTTATTGACTTTTTTTTTAACATAGTTCACCCCAAACAAGGCAGACCGCCACTGTAAACGTAAAGGGCTACTGAGAAATAGAACGAGAGTTTTTTTTTGTTTCTTTTTAGGAGGGGGGCAACCTAAATTCGAAGCTGTGCAGCGAGATGTGTGTTTACATTAGTTTAAAATGTCTGCATGTCAGTACCGTCAGGAAAACAGGAATCAAGGAGAGAGTTCCAGAGTCCAGCAGCACGAGGAAAAAAGCTTTCGGGGTAGAAAGCTCTTCGGCATCTAGGGACCTCCACAGTAAATGGATGGGATTTGGCAGATTGTCGGGTTGGTCTAGTGAATTTACGTCGTGGAGGTACCAGAGCAGCAAGTTCATTAGAGCCCAATCCATTGAAGTACTTGTAAAACAGGCACCAGGAAGCAACATTGCGGCGGTGGGATAGGGATTGGAGCTTGGTGGATAGTGAGGAACCTATTAAGTTGGCGACTCTTTTTTGGATCTTGTCTAAAAGGGAGAGACTAGTAGGAGGATGCACCAGATCAGATGTGGCAACAATACTCCATGCATGGGCGGATGGTGGCTTTCTTCATACTTGCCAGGTCAACCAGTAAATTGTATCCATTCATCTGTCTATCCTCTCTCTATATATATATATGTATATGTATATATATATATATATATATATATATATATATATATATATATATATATATATATATATATATATATACTGGTGATACCAGATCAGGCTGCCCTGTGGCTCCCTGAGACGAAATTCACCTACATTGACGTTTTTTTTTTCGTTTTTTTTTTTGTAAAACTTAATTATATTCTACAAAACCAAAAACAAAAACAACAGCCCCTCTCCCTTTCTCCCTCCCTTTTTTTATTTTTATTTTTCCTACCCTACTCCCGGTCCTGGATATGACCTTAAACTACATCCGATGGTGAGATCCGGCTTACGGACTTTGGGGAATGTGGAGCCTCCTCTTAATTACCATTGCTCCCAGGTCCACCCTGACCCGGAGTGGTAGTACCTGTTAGGGTCCCAACTATGGGTTAAATAGAAACAGATATTAAAAGGGGAAAGAAACAAAAAAGAGAAGAAAACAAGACCAGATTCGGCATTAAATAACCCAAAAAGGGTTGATATGCCGTAAAACAAAACTACCAAACCAAACCTATATATATATATATATATTATATATGTATGTATGTGTGTGTGTGTGTGTATGTATATATTCGTGGGTGTGCGTATATGCATGTATATACCTATACACATGTATCTGTCTATGCCTCTCTCCTTCTCTCTCTAAATCAATGTTCGTGTATATGTGTGGGCACTTATATATATATATATATATATATATATATATATATATATATATGTGCATATATATATATATATATGTGTGCATATATATATATATATATATATATATATATATATATATATATATATATATATATATATATATATATATATATAAGTCAGGTTCATATTATATTCCAATAACAATTTTTTGAATTTTATTAATCTTTAGAACATTCATTTTCTATTAGTCTTACCAGATTTCAAGACCAGAATTAAACTGGTCTGGTGGAGTATCCAGCTAAGTGTTGTTAATTGAGGTAACATTACTTGGAGAACGTGCACCATGTCTTGTATGAGCCAATGTTTCGCCTTCAAATACTATGTTATTTTGAATATTTGATGAGGGTTAACTTGAAGAGTACGAACGCAAAACGCAATAAATCCGATTTGTTAAAATTGAGACCTTAAACAATAAAAAAACACGAATATATTAAATCTAGACTTCGAATGAAAACCGATTTTAATCGAAATCAAAAAGAAATTATTTCGGTATCATATTATGTAACATAGAGTTTTGGGGTGTCGTCGAGTGTTGAACCGACAACACTTTTTGTAGGGACAGTTTCGTGATTTTGAAAATGGCGTTTATCGTGTTTTGCATTCGAATTCTAACTTGTAGGGTTAAGTATCCTCATGTCAGGTTGTTCTGACAAACCCTTGTACATAGAGACCGAAGACACTCGAGAATGGTATCTATCAGGTAATTCAAACTCTTCTTGCATGTATTCTTACATCCGTTTTTTCCACTTTAAGTCCAACTTTACATCCCTAGATTTTTTTTATTATGTCTATATGCGTATGTGCGTTTGAATCTAGTGTGCTTGTATTTCGGTGTTGTCTTCACTCTCTTGTGATTTAAATCCAATGATTTACGTTATAATTCTAATGTAACCAGGTGTTCTGTGTTTTTCATCGTTTAGAGAAGTCGCAATTCAATTAAAATGAATGGCTTGCGATATTAACGCGCTCACAACCCTATCAGCAGAACAACACCTGTTACTGCATTGGCGTTCACCAAAACTGTATCTGATTGCATTTCTCTTTTGTATTTTAATCGTTTCTACAATATTTATCAATATCCGGTGCACATGCGCACATCTAATATTGTCTTTAGTTTAGGAATTTCGTTATTTATTCATTTACATGTGTCCCAAAAATATACATGAATGAATAAAACATTGTTTTATTATCATTTCCTTTATATTTGATACTAGATGGCTTTGCGAACTTGCTATCGCCTTGCAAAGCTCACGACTTAAAATACTTGAAACAAATATTTTAAATAATAAACATTTTATTGTTGTAAACACGAAACAAAAACTTTCGCATTTATTCATATCGATAGATAAACATTGACATTTTGGTAATTTGATACAAATTTATTCATTTTTTAAATGTAACCGTAAATAAAGAAAATGAAAGAAGAAATAAATTTGCCTGGAGGCGATTGTGGGTGAGTGGGCTGGATCGCAACTTGTTGAACATCAAGTCAGTTCCTCCAAAGAATAGGCCCGAAAGGAACACAGTAGTGGTTCATAAACAACTGTTCTCTCATCATCATCAAAAAAAGAACAACCCACCATCATTGGCATTTCTGAATTCGATCAAATTGCTAAATTCTATTAAATTGCTAAACATTTGTCCACGAAATAAAACAGTATTCCTAAACAGAACTATTTTAATGAATCTACGTTAGAAGCATCGCTTAGTGAACATATAAAAATGATTAAGAAACCAGATTACAATGCAAAGAGATTTCTTTTTGGAAATAACTGAAACCAATTCTTTAAATTCAAATATTTTGACTTAAAAAGCCTTTTTTCAGTGGGATACAGACAGTTTTCTTGTTTTACTGTTTCCTTCAGTCGAGATCTAACGATGTCGCTAAAAAAGAAAAAGTAATAAACATAATATTAATATGCACACTGCAAACCATTTACTGTCGTATGCAATAATAAAGCATTACTGCTCAAATAGAAAAAATATATAAAAATAAATTAATTAAAAAAATAATAAATTAAATAAAAATAATATTATTAATAAAATAACGCACTTAGTATATAGATCAACGTTAAAACCCTCCATCTTAAATAAAATCTTTACATTTTTTTAAATAAATAAATAAAAATAAGTAAATAAAAAAGTTAGAAATATTATATATAATAATAATAAAAATAGAATAGAATAACAGACTTAGTATATAGATTCAAAATTACCTTCCAACAATTGAATAGATATAAGTATACGCATGTATATGTCTGTATGTAAAAAAATGTTGTATATATATATATATATATATATATATATATATATATATATATATATATATATATAGTCTCGGAAGTTTCTCAGCCATTAAAACTATATAACAAAAAAATTTAAAAAATAAAAAATAAAAAACAAACAACTTTTTGTCCCAAGTTGTTAAGTGGAAAATCACTCATGTAAGTCATTTTATTTTTTACAGTTATTATATTAGTTTACTTCTAACATTCTTTAAGGGATCATCAGTTGTTTACCATGAAAAACTGCTTCGGGAATTTAAAAACAAGACAGTATTTAATTTTATAGCTTCCCAGCAGAGTAGATCAGACCCCACTTACCTTAAAAGACAAAAACATAAACGTTCCGTATACTAAACCTAAGTTGTGTTCCATATAAAAATTTTGCTAACTTTTATTAGTTATTAAAAAATTATTTTTTTTTAAATTAAAAGAGTCTTCCTTACCTGTGTTGTTCGTCTGTCTAATAAAATGTATCCGTTACTTACAAAAAAAGATATATATATATATATATATATATATATATATATATATATATATATATATATATATATATATATATATGCGTGTGTGTGTGTGTATACATATTATTGAATTGCACACTTATACAAGGTGATAAGTTACTAGTAAAAATACAAAGTGGTTTCATTCCATTGTTAAAATTGAATATTTAATTGGGAAAAAAGCGCTAACCAGTTTTATGTTGGAATATTATACAATTGACTAAAACAAAATTTAAAAACTAAATTGATTTAAAAGATTCAAATAATTGTAGCAAGAAGCATTTCACCATTTATAGATTTTAAATTAAAAACTAATAAAAAAATTTAAAAACTAAATAAAAACCTACCCCACCTCAAATAAAATCATTTAAATTAAACCCTCTCCCCCATGAAAAAAAAATGTTTTAATGTAATAATAATAATGATTATGATGATGATGACAATAATAATAATAATAATAATAATAATAATAATAATGATAATAATAATTATAATAATAAAAAAGAATCACATTAACCCGCACACATAATTAAATTTATATATATATATATATATATATATATATATATATATATATATATACATATATATATATATGTGTGTGTGTGTGTGTGTGTGTACCTGTATGTATTAATAGTGTTGCACACTTATATAAGGGAGATAACTCACAACATTTTTTATGGTGGTTATCTTTCTTTTATTAAAAGTTATTAAAAAATTTTAAAATCAAATTTTAATTTTGATAATTTCAATTTACTACAATAAAATAAACAAATTAAATAATTCAAAAGTAAGTAGATAAAATTAGCAGTAAGACATTAATGCAACAAATCTTTTTCATCATTTAATGAATTTAATGTTGTTTAATTTCAGTTGTTGCGGGCTACGTAAACTCTTGCCGTGGTACGAAAATGAAATATGATTACCCGTTAATTAGGAAAAAACATTAGAAAAAAATTAAATAAATATAGTTAAATTAAAATACAATAATAATAGTATATGATTTTCGATTACCCCAATATTAAAAACGTAAATATTAAATAGATAATATCAAAAGAAATTAATTGAATAGCACTTTAAGTATATAGACTAGCAGTTATCCCCAATATATATATATATATATATATATATATATATATATATATATATATATATATATATATATATATATATATATATATATGAAGCAATCCAACAAAAGATATAAGCGTCAACTAATATCTTATAATTAGTTATTTTGCTCAATTTTGATTTAACGGGTTTTCTAATTAAACAACGAACTTTGATTTGACTTGGGTTGCACTTGTCGGGATTTTGGAACTTTGATTGGACTTTTTGTATTATTTGATTTATTTATCATTAACATTGAATATGGACATATTTCGCGACTGGATAACTTTGCCAGCCCCTTCAATTTCACGTATATGGACTGCTGTTTATAACTTGGAGGAATGTCTTTCCTGATTATGCTTCTCAATTTGTATGAACTAGATGGACTGTATGGATTCTAACAAAAAGTATGTATTTTTATGTATTTGTGTATATAATTTTATATATTTTCAAAGCGTAATTTTATTACCTGTAGTAGTACAACTGCGGTAATGGTCCTCTGAAGAGAAGAATTATCTTTGAAAACTCATGAGCTAAGGACTTAAGGATACTTTGCTTGAACTTTGAATTCTAATAAAATTTGATTGACACCTTTTTTATTATTTCATTTTACATTATAATATATATATATATATATATATATATATATATATATATATACATACATTTATATATATATATATATATATATATATTTATATTAATAAATAATATAATTTTAACAAATTTTACAGGAACCATTTCATCACTCAAAAAAAAAAAAATTAATTGTAATTTTACTTCATTTGCTGCGTGAGACATTGATATATATATATATATATATATATATATATAGCGGGCACGCTTATAACTGATCAGCATGGCTAGAGATTTGAAATATGGGTCTGAGGTATAGCCCCAGACGAGAGTCTCTGGGGTCCCGAGTTCGAATCTCATTATGTCTAGTCCGTTGATTTGGCATAAGTGTCGGTGGATAATTAGATTTTATAAATATTTACGCTGTCATATGGGGGTACTATACTGGTGAAGGGGGCATTTATTCGAACTTAGCATTTAGGTGAATGATTTTCCATATAAATAGTTTAATATATTCAATTATCGGTATCGGAATTCGAGATAAAAATGTAAATACATTACCTATATATGCTATTTTATTTATTTTCTCTCTCTCTCTCTCTCTCTCCCTCTCCCTCTCTCTCTGTTTATATATATATATATATATATATATATATATATATATATATATATATATATATATATATATATATATATATATATATTGGGCGCTCAAATCATCAGCAAACTTTCGCAGACTTTATGTTATAGCTATTGGCACAACATGAATTTTCAACAAAATTCTAGCCAAAAAGTTCAAAGAGTCCAAAGTCGCAGGGAAACGATGATACAGGGATCCTACTCTTCCCTGTCGAATTTTAGATGCAACGTGCTGTCTTATGCGGTTCTGCAATTGCGAGGAAGTACGCCCTATATAGCTAGCATCACACTGGCATTTAAATTGGTAAACCACATTACTATAATTGGTATAGGGCACACTACCCTTACGAAAGGAAATAAAACAGTTATTTTTTATAACTGCCACTACTGTATAAGGCAATGTAGTTAGTGTAAACACATCGAGTTTTTGACATTTAAAAATGTTTATCATTGTGATTTTGCTTACTCACACCAGCCAAATGATGCCAAGTTGTTAAAATCCCTGACTGCCGTCTATATGGTCGAGTTTTGACTGTCATACAGCGAAACAGTCTGTCTGTGGATGACTATATATATATATTTATATATAGCATATATCATATATATATATATATAGCATATATCATATATATATATATATATGCCTTACGATCTAGCTCTAGCTCTCTCTCTCTTTCTCTCTCTCTCTCTCTCTATATATATATATATATATATAAACATATATATATATATGTATATATATATATATATATGCTTAAGGATCTATCTTTATCTCTCTCTTTCTCTCTCTCTCTCTCTATCTCTCTCTCTTTCTTTCTATATATATATATATATATATATATGTATATATATATATATATATATATATATATATATATATATATATATATATATATATATATATTGCAGGTTGCATTCCAGTGACCAGGAAACACGTCAGTCTACAATAAGAATTTTTTGTGTCGGCGAATGCTTATATTTTTTTCTCTTTTAAGAATTTTCACAACCCGTAAACAAAAAAGTATAGTCTTAGTTTTACAGTGGCTGCTCATCAGAGACCTTTGTTTACTAATAAAAAATAAAAAATAAAAAATAAATACAGTGTTCAAAATCAAAAAGAAGAAGGATGAAAAACGTAGAAATACGATAGAACAGTAAAGCTGATGATCTTCTTTGATGTGAGCTGCTTGTATTTGCCTTTTATTTCGGATAAGAAGCTCATGTAAAGTAAAGACTATTGTTATTTACGGGTTGTGAAACATCCGTAAAACAGAAAAATATAAGCATTTGCTAAAATAAAAATAAATCTTGATTGTGGACTGACATTTTTTATTGGTCATTGGAATGTAAACAATCAGTATATATGCTCTGAACCGAATACAGAAATTAAGAAGTTTTTCAAAATTAAGGCAGTCCAAATGGTGGAAACTAAATCCCAAAGTAAACCGAAATGTAACAATTCCATGTGTGATGTTCAAGACCTGTATTACATGTAAGCGAAACAATGATTAGGGAATCATGTTATATGGGATAACATTCAAAATACACCTCACTAGATGCAAGGGCCGCTAAGGCCAATTCGAACATTGTTAAGCTGACCT
Organism: Sepiola atlantica; assembly: GCA_963556195.1. Lineage (NCBI taxonomy): Eukaryota > Metazoa > Mollusca > Cephalopoda > Sepiida > Sepiolidae > Sepiola > Sepiola atlantica. Next base: position 36,700,182 of record OY744553.1, read on the forward strand.
GATGTTTTCGGCCATTATTTTCTTCCGGGTCCGATTAAGTTACTCCAATGAAACATTATATTCGAAGGTAATCGATACAATTTGTGTTGCATATATTTATTTTTTTTATATATTTTTTATTATTAATTTTATTATTAATTTTGTTTATTATTATTATATTTTTATATTTTTTATCTTTATGTTTTCAAAGTAAAGTTTTATTTACTCACTGTAATTCCACTGCGGTAATGATCCTCTTACGAGAAGAATTTACTTTGAAAACCCATGGGTTAAGGACTTTTAATTACTTTGCTTGAACTTTGAATTTTAATAAAATTTGATTCGCACCTTATTTTATTCTTTCACTTCATCTAATGCTATTAATGCTCTATCCAGTATATTGAGCTTCATTTTTATCCGTTCACTAACTAAAGATATTAGTTGCCTCGTATATATTTTGCTGTATTAAGCTTATATATATATATAAGGGTAGTATATTATTATTATTTTGATTATTATTATTTATTTATATATAAGTAACATTTTAAGCTGAATTATTTCGACACTTGCTTGGGGAAATGGTAGTTTGATCTGTACCATTGGAGAGCCATGCATATAACTGTCCTGTTTTTAAATCTCCAAAACAGTTACATGGTAAACAGCTGATGATCCCCGTGTTTATATTAGATGCTTACGTTAAGGTCTCCTGTTTTTGTTTCACTGTTAGATACTTAATTCCCCTTTTTATTTTATTTACTTACTATTATATATTTTATTTATTTATGAATTTTCCAACGAATGTAAAGTCTGCGCTGTTTTGGATTTAGTTAGTTTCTGTAGGAATTTAAACTGCATTTTCTTTCTTTTTTTGTCTTTTTGTTTAAAATAACTCAAAGATTCTTTAGACTATATATATATATATATATATATATATAGAGAGAGAGAGAGAGAGAGAGAGAGAGAGAGTATTGACTTGAAATTTATTAATTATTCTAGAGTCGATATTTATTAGTGTATTCTCAACCAATGTCATCACTCTACATTGACTCAAGCACACATTGAATGGAGCGTCTTTCTTTCCAGATCGCATGACACCCGCCCTGCACCGTTCATCAAATGCATTCCGTTACCCAGCGCAAACAATGCAACAACTCTAAGCTGCAGTGAATGCGGATCACGTGATCATGTCCTGCTTTTTCATTGGCTACTCGCTTCGCAGAAATTGCGGAGGTGTTTGCATACTTCCTTGCCTAATCAAATATACGGCACCCATAAACACAGGTGAAAAATGTAATTACACAAATGTACATCCCAGCAGATCGATACGGTGGCGTTTCATTTCGTTGATTACATCAATATAAGTTGGCTCACAACCATATTTCAACAGAATCCATATTCGGGTGCTATTATGTCTTGTTTTCGACAAGTAACCTTGCCGTATCAATACATATATATATATATATATATATATATATATATAAATCTTTCTCTTTCTCTCTCTCTCTTTATCTCTCTCTCTCTCTCTCTCTCTCTCTATATATATATATATATATATATATATATATATATATATATATATATATATACACTGAAGATTGCGTTAGCATGAAACATTGATGGCTGTAAGTAATAAATAATTAATATTTATTTATAAATATTATTTTAAGTCCCCTTCACTAAAAGCTGGGCACTCTGAGTGAGTTTAATAACAAGCTATACAAATAGCTTCATGCAAGATCCAAATACAGTTTGTTGATCACTTTAACTGCTCGTGTAAATTAGCTGCCGACTCGCTATTTACAAAGTTAAATTCCTCCTTAATTATTAGCTAATTCCCTATGGCCGAGGGGTTAACGCTCTTGACTACGAATCAGTGGCGATTTGTGATCGGAGTACGGTCTCACCGACCGTTGGGAATTAACTTCCTGCACTGAAGATTGCGTTAACATGAAACATCGATGTCTGTAGGTATAAAATAATTAATATTTATTTATAAATATTATATATATATGCATATATATATATATATATAAATATATATATATAAATATTTATTTATATATATATATATATATATATATATATATATATATATATATATATATATATATATATAATGGTAATAATCCAGGTGAAAAATATCCACAGGGTGGTAATCCAGAGAATTTAAACCGGGTTTATAAAAAGTGCTCAATATCAAAATAGAGCTTTATATATGATATCATATATATATATATATATATATATATATATATATATATATATATATATATAAATATATATATATATATATATATATATTTGGTTACATATGTGCATACATGTTTCGGTTTCGATGTCTTTCAAAATCCAACCTCATTGGGTAAATAATAAAAGAATTTATACTAAAATACAGATCTACTTGTTATGAAGAACTGTTGTATAAACACTGCAGTTTCATGTGATTAACATCTTGGAAATAACAACAAAGCGATAAGTATATAATTTTATACGCTAACTACCATATCGCAGAATGGTTCCGTGATGTAGTGTTTAGATAGTATTATTATTAGTATTAGTATTAGTATTATTATTATTATTATTATTATTATTATTATTATTATTATTATTATTATTATTGTACTCACTAGGAGTTCTCACACAGATCATCGTCAGTGATTGCTCACCGACAAAAACTAGTGGTATTTCCTGGTATTCTTCACCTATTTTCGATAACGATGCGGTATCGCAACATCCTTTTACCATTGATTTCTCGCTCGTAAGGACAATTGGTCTTCTCTGGGATTTGGGTGGAAATAAGCCTCCACAAGGTCCCAGCATTCTCTGCACTTTTCCAGTGGAGGTCTGGTTTGTTCTGTCCTTCCTCGGTCTTCTCATCCTCCCTGACCGTCTAAAAATATTTTGTCTGGTGTCAGCCTAGGCCGGCACCATTTAAAAACAATTTAATTATTAATTTTTTTTAATTAAAACATTTTTTTTAATTATTTTTATTTTTTCATTTTTTAAAATTTTTTAAAAAAATTATTATTATTATTATTATTATTATTATTATTATTATTATTATTATTATTATTATTGATTTTGTTTTTTACTTTATACTATATATATATATATTAAAGTGAAATTAAAACTGAATTGTTTCTACATTTGAATATTGGGGAAGTGGTCATTTTATCAATACAACTAAAGAGCCATGCATTTTAAAACTCTCCTGTTTTTAAATCTCCAAAACAGTTAAGTGGTAAACAGCTGATGATCCCCGTTTAATATTTCCATGTTCAAGTTAAGGTCCCAGGTTTTTATTTCACTGACATATACTTGAATCTCCCTTTTCTATTTGTACATTTTTCAGTGGGAAGTCAGTATGTGTATGTGCTAATTCTGCGATATTTTGGATTTAGTTAGTACTCCTCAGAATTTAAATTGTGTCTTCTTTCTTTGTTTAAAATGACTCAAAGCTTCTTTAGATTATATATATATATATATATATATATATATTTATATATATATATATATACATACATATATATTTATATATAGATGTATATATGTATGTATATGTATATGTACTATTATATGTCAAATATAAATCAATCCTCACTACTTTTAGTACATTGATGGTTGGTCTTCTGTTAAACGAAACAGAACCGTAAATTGTACCAAAAGTGACTGTTCTGAGAAAACTGTTTGCTAAGATAAATAAAATGTTGGTCTTTGAACTAAATCTTGGAGATATATATATATATATATATATATATATATATATATATATATATATATATATATATATATTGGTACAGAAAAATTAGTACAACATTCGTACCGTCGGTTTCAAGCACAGAAGGACTTAGCAATCCTGTTCTTTTAAGTTCTTAATTTTTAATTTTTTATTTTAATTCTTAATTAATCGAACAATCTGCTTGGATTATTCCTGCTAAAATTACAAAGAAGTTATATATATATATATATATATATTTATTTATTTATCAGCAACGATTTTATCTGCCACGATTTAAGTTCAAATTTAAAAGAGACATAACCCCATGAGTCAACACAACATCGGACGACACTTCCAAAAGACCAGGAAGGACTCTTACGAAAAAAAAATAAAGTTAAAACTTTTTTATTTTTTAAAAGGTCTGATGAGGCTTGTTGTACCGAGCGAAATTATTAGAAAAATAGTCAAGATGAAATAAAAATTATTTGCATTAACACATGTTTTTTTAATGCATTTTGTTATATCTTTAAATTATATATATATATATATATATATATATATATATATATATACTTAAATTTCTAATAGATGCTTACAAAAAAATATGGACTCTACTTTTGATACCTATCCCGCGAGTATACGCACCTTCATATTTAAAGGTGGAGGAAAAACAGTTGACGCCATACGTCCATTTTACACCAACAAGGACAGAGTAATCCAATAAGACCAGGATTTCCAAATACATTGATAACGACTATTTTACTTCGCGAAATATTGTAATTACTATAAACTAAAATGAAAATTTATAAAAAAATTTTCAAAATAAAAAAATCTGTTTCTATTTTTCTTTTAAATTTATATCGCATCTTTAATATTATTTTGAAGGTATTTTTTACCTCATTTCTTATACTTAAATTTCTAATAGATGCTTACAAAAAGAATATGAACTCTACTTTTGATATATATATATATATATATATATATATATATATATATATATATATATATATATATATGTTGGATAATGGTCCTATGGAAATGGACGTATCTGTTGGACGTCGTTGGTTTGACTTGCGCGAATTAGCGTGGGTGGACCCGTGCAGTCAAGTGCAGAATAGGGCCTGTTCTCACAGTCAGAGCCCACAGATGTGACGGGGTCACCGCGTGGCGAGACGTCAGATCAAGGGGCAATTCGCACCTGCGGTAGAGGCTCTGTGACGTCATGGGCTTTTGCGTGGGAAGCAGGGGGATCCGTGACGTCACTCGTTCTTCGTGAGAAGCGAGTTTTAACAGTCTCGGTTTTGGAGGCGAACCTATCAGACGTGATTTTTACCATGTAGTCAGAAACAGAAATAGGGGAATTATTTCCCTAAGGAAATACAGGCGAAAGATCTCTTTCCCTCCTCCACGAATGGTTACGACTTAATTGATGAGTAATTACGAAAGCAGTAATTTTCTCTCTCTCTACCTCTCTCTCTCTTTCTCTTTCTCTCTCTTTCTCTCTCTCTCTCTCTCTCTCGACGTTGGTGAATATCTCCAAGCCCATAAATAACTAACGCTTGAAATAAAACAGAAATTAAATTTAAAAGATTGTTTGTTTTCGGAGTTGGTCATGAAGTTTTTGTTGTAGCGGCGATGTTTCGGCAGGAAGAAAGAAGAAAGAATTCAACCACTAGACGACACGCCCCTCCACGCGACGAGGAAAGAAGAGAGGGTACGAGAAATTTAAAGGTATGCAAACTATATGATATTTGGTGTTAAGGAAATTACGAGTGTTTAAACGAGAACTGCCACGGCCCGTTCCGGGACGAGTATGCAAACGAGAAATTCCGCGGCTCAAGTCGAGGGCTATGCAACATATATATATATATATATATATAGAGAGAGAGAGAGAGAGAGAGAGAGAGAGAAAGAGAGATAGATAGATAGATAGAGAGAGAGAGAGAGAGAGAGAGAGAGAGAGAGATAGGGGCTTTTTATTGCCTAATTTTTTCAGCTATATTACTTATCTACAAGCTATGGTTATTTGCTGGTTTATTTCGTTTCTATTAAGAAACTCTAACGTATTTTCATTGACTTTTTATACCATTCCCCTGATTTGTCTTGTGTAAATGCAAATGTTATTGCCTCTTCTTAAATAGCTTGCCCGGAACATCATGCGTACAACAAAAGCAATACGCAGAAATAATGCTTCGAATTTCTCTCGGAATGGTAATTACGCTTCTGACAATTATAGAATGGTACGTTGAGCGCATAATCTCCCAGGTGTTAAAAGGTCAAACCCGGCCCTTGCGAGTTTGGCGGCCATCATCTACACGTGCGAATTATTTTATAGGCGATCGATCTACAACATTTTATTGACGGGATCAAAGGTCAGCAGAAATCATCGTCAAAGTATTTAATAATGAATAAAATTATCGCAGAACTGACTCCGTTCGTGATCTCCGATATAATAAGCAAATTTTTTTATTCCGTTATTCGAAGAATATATTAATCGTATGTTAAGTAAAAAGTATATTCTTACAATAATGAGCTTTTCGTGTCCGTCGATCTGCCACGCTTACGTTTCAAAGAACATTTCCATCGCTAAATGCGTAGATTGATTGAACATATCTATTACTAATGAAGATTTTGTATCCGTCTGTCTGAAGCCGAACCTATACTATTTCTTCTATTAATGTACTATTATACTTCTATTACTAATGAATATTTGGTCTGTCTGAAACCGAAACTATACTATTACTTCTATTTATGTACTATTGTACTATCTTTCAATTCAGTGGGGTAGTGTAGTATCTGTTGTGTTGTTCTGATACCATACTCCTAGGCATTATCTTCTATTTTTGGAGGGGGTAATGCAGTATCTGTTCTGGTTTCATGAGACCATCCTCCAGGAAATTACTTCTTTTTTTAGAGGGTAGTGTAGTATATGTTCGTTCGTCAATATACTATCCTCCCAGGTATTATCTCCAAGTTTTGGGGAGTAGTCTAGTATATGTTCTATTGTCATGGAACCAACCTCCCTGTCATTACCTCTTTTTTTGAGGGGTTGGGTAGTGTAGTATCTATTCTGTTGTCATGAGATTCCTCCTAGGCATTACCTCTTCCTTTTGGCGAGGGGATAGTTTAGTATATGCTCGTTCGTCAGTATACCATCCTCTCAGGAATCACCTCTTCTATTATTAAAATAGTCATGTTATTAAGTAACACTGATAGGCATATTTAATCACACGAATAAAGATATGTTTGAACTGATTCAAGTTAATTAATTGTTATATGTAGCATTAGAATGGTTAAATATTTGAAATGGGTAATTTAAATAGGTGATATATTAACTGATACATATATGGGTGCTTAATTTGGGAGAAAACCAGCGTTGTAAACATGATGTCAAAGAGTCAAGTCGTAGATCAGTAGGATTACAATATCCCGGTTCGTGAGAAAGGAGGTCGATTTATAAGTAGGCGAACATGACGTCATATGTAATTACTATTCTGGCTATTATAAAATTGTACGTTGAGCGTGTAATCCCCCCGGTTTAAAAAATTTAATTGCTGCCATCTACATATTCGAATTATTTAATAGTCGATCGAGCTAAAATGTTTTATTGAAGGTATCAAAGATGAATAGATAATCTTGAAGTAGACTCGTGGTGTATTGTTCAACAGATGGGCTCTTCTAAGAAAGTAACTTTGTTCGTTGGAGTTATGGTTGGTTTTTGGTAAAGAGAGAGAGAGTGAAAAAAAGAGAAAGTATTTTGCTGTGGTTGTAGCTAGACGAGTTCTTGCTGTGAATGTTTTACAGGGTCGCCGTGGATTGGAGCTGAGTCGAGAAACTACCATAAACATAACGATACAGTAGAAAGAGACTAGCGACATCGCTTCTGTGTGAATGAGGCTGCACTCTATAAAGACAAGAAAGAGTGTTCCGTGTGGCACCTCTCCAGATTATTGACATCAAAAAACAAAATAGTTTCTAACATTCCCTGGATGTTTAGAGATGTGGTGGGTGTATAATTAGTGGGCTAGGTTGTGTGTTGTTCATCCCGAGAAGATTTGAAACAACCACCAGTGGTTGCAGTGTAATAAACAAACAAAAAATAAGTAAAATTGGATTGCTTGACAAAACAGTTGATTCGGCAAGGCTTTGAAACCAATGATGTCGAAAAATATAGCACTTGTATTATAATTGTGACATCGTATGTCAGTGTTGCTTCATGTAAGAATTTGTAAAATTTTGGCTAAGAACGACTAATCTGTGTTACACATTACCACAACACTGCTTCCTTGCAGACTGTAACATGGTGTATTTAAATAAATAACACGTATGTACGTTTGCTAGTATTTATTTTAGAATGGGTGAATGAGTGCTATTATAAACGACCTTGCCAATGTATGAAAAAAGAAAATTCACCGAGTGTATTCTAGAATAACCTGACATCAGTGGGAGATTGGCAGGTGAAGTCAGAGAGGCAAGACTGAGAACGATATGCTAACAAGATCCCGCAGATGTGACGTTACGTGGGACGAAAGCGAGAAAGACTGGGTAGATTATGAAAGAGGTGGGTTTTGGACGTTGACAACGGTCACGGAAACGATGTCTCAAGGGCAAGATAACTATTGAGGGTCGAACGCAGCAGCGATTGGCACTGATGTGTGTCTGTCTATCTATCTATCTATCTATCTGTCTATTTGTCGGTTTACCTATCTGTCTATCTATTTGTCTATATATTTGTCTACCTATCTGACTCTTCAATAGTCACCTTAGTTGAGAATTCTGTTTCTCTCGTGCATAGTTTATTATAAATTGTACTCGTTACTTATTTAACTGTTTTCTCTTAATAAACCTCCATTTCCGAAACTATGTCTTCTCGCAATTCTTCTTACACTAACCCAACGAAGTTATACACACAATGACGAGCCAACGTAGATCCTAACCAGAGAGGACACGACGACGAAAGGTTGGGGCACCGGCTAACCGGCGACACGAGTCCTGAAGACGAAAAATGACGACACGGATCGCGACGAAGAAATGAATGAAACCCATTCAAATCCAATCGCATAAACCGTCTCCATGAGTAATATAACTTTGTTCATTTCATTCATCATGTTAAATCCTCTCATAATATTCTTCATCATTCAACTAACAATATATGTATCCCATTAATCTTTATCCTCGAATGGCTTTTGACCTTATTAGTTGGTGGTTCCTTAATAAGAAAGTAGGTTTTAATCCATCAATATTTATTTATATTGTTATCACTACTAGTAGTAATACTATCAGTAGTAGTAGTAACAGTATCAGTAACAGTAGTAGTAGTAGTAGTAGTAGTAGTAGTGGTGGTGGTGGTGGTGGTGGTGGTAGGTGTGGTGGTAGTAACAGTATTATTAGTAGTAGTAGCAGTAGTAGTAGTAGTAGTAGTAGTGGTGGTGGTGGTGGTGGTGGTGGTAGGAGCAATAGTTGTAAATTAATAAAATCCAGCAATTCTTTAAAGATGAAGCGAACAAATGTCGATGCAAGCACTTGAAAAAAAATCAACATGAAAATGTAATGAACTCAGCTACCGGCATTTCACACGACTCAATTAAGCTTCTTTGCGAAATGAGTTTCGACCAATCAACTTCCGCTTTTGTTTTCGCTTCCAAAGCAAAAAGGAACCGTAATTAAAATCCATTGTGTGATTTTGCAAAGGACAAAATTATTGTATTGCTATAGTCCTCCCCCTATCTCTCTCTATCTGTCTCTCTTTACTCTCTCTCTCTCTCTCGCTCTCTCTCTCTTTCTCACACACACACACACTCTCTCTCCCTTTCTCTCTTTCTCTCACACACACACACACACACACACTTTCTCTTTCTCTCTTTCTCACACACACACACACACACTCTCTCTCTAACACACACACACACACTCTCTCTGTCTCTCTCTCTCTCTCACACACACTCTCTCTCTCTCTATCTATCTATCTATCTATCTATATTTCTGGGTATAGGTGACGTTTCTCTTCGTTTTCTTCTCTATCTCTATCTCTCTCTATCTCTATCTCTCTTTATATATCTCTCCTTCTCTCTCTCCTTCTCTCTCTCTTCTTCTCTCTCTCTCTTTCTCTGGATATGGGTGACATCGTTGCTCTTCTTTCTCCTCATCTCTTTCTCTATAAATGTATTGCCTCTCTCTCTCTCTCTGTTGTCTCTCTCTCTTTGTCTCTCTCTCTCTCTCTCTTTCTGTATATATATATATATATACATGTATATATATATATGTAATTATATATATTTTTAATTACATATATATATATATATATATATATATATATATATATATATATATGTACATATTTCAACTCCTCTATCTGTCTCTGTCTCTCCCTTTCTTTCTTTTTGTCTCTCTTGGTATCGATGACGTCGTTTCTTTTCTGTCTCTGTTCTTATTTGTCCATATATATATATATATATATATATATATATATATATATATATATATATATATATATATATGTATATATCACTTCTTCTCTCCTTCTCTCCCTCTCTCTCTCTCACACACACACACACGCACACACACATATACACACACTCTCCCCCCCCTCTCTCACTCTGGCGATGAGCGACTTCTTTTCATTTATTATGAGGCAGCAGTTTTGTGATTCATCGATGTATTGATTTTTTATAGTCTTTTTAAATTTTCAAAATGTCCTTTTGATTTGACGTCAGAATTTCATCGAACAATAAGCATCATGTATTTGTCTATTCATGGCTATTCTATTGTCATGTTTGTATTGATTTTTACTCCCCTTCCCCTTTCTATTTCTTTATATATATATATATTTAAAAAAATTTAAATTAAAAAATAATTATTAAATAGGGAGGTGGTGTCTGATCAACACTGCTGGGATGCCATGATAAAGAAATACTGTTTTGTTTTTAAAATCCCGAAACAGTTTTCATGGTAAACAACTGACGATCCCTTATATATAAAAACATATATAAAAATATATTTATATTAGAGTATATTCTTGGAAGTAAACTAAAATAGTGATTGCAGTAGATTGATTGACTTACTAGACTAAACTCTTTCAACAAAATTTTTTTTTTTCCCCCAGTTCTGAAGGTTAAAAGAACTTCCGAGACTATATATATATATATATATATATATATATATATATATATATATATGTGTGTGTGTGTGTGTGTGTGAGAGAGAGAGAGTGTACATATATTTACTACCACCACCCTATCCCGCTGCCTAACCATGCATTTTGTAAACTCTATCTCAATTTATCAACATCTACAAAACTATAACTACTCTCCTCTGATTTAAGACAAATTTTAATTAATAACACGAAAATAATACCTTCCGAAAACAAGTTTTCAAAAATTAAAAATGCTGGAAGCTATCTCTATTAAAACTCAGCAACCTACAATTAATAACATTACGTATGAAACCAGTAATAACATTTTAAAATGCTTAACGTAATACAATTTTATCCTATGACGCTAATTCTGGCGTCGCGGAAATTAAATTGTTAACGTCTTTCCTGGAATTGGGCGCATTTCTTGCTGCCTTTTGAAATTCTCTTCTTTTTTTCCAGTTTATTTGGATGTTTTTATTTTTGTCAGGTGAAGATGATTCGACGAAAAATCGAAAACGTTTGTGATACATATAATTAACTAAGTCCAAAATGCACGATGAATAAATGTAATTTTTATCGGTGTTACGTTAGAGTGAGAATAAAATGCTGGTGTATGATACAGAGAATTGGTGACAGAACAAATAATTTTGTATTGGCTGATGGGGGGGTATGAACAAAGTTATAGACAAGATGCAAATTCATTCTCACGTGTACATTAAAATGCAGTACAGTTTGCTTCCAGGGGAAAAGTATAAAAGTGTACAAGTCATATAATTACAATCTATTTACTTTTGTGCTAGCTTGTTCTCACTCGCAGAGTGATTGATACGTTGTTCGGTCAGAACAGCTTCTGTTGATCAGAGACTTTTGACTGGAAGATGCCAGTCGAGGATCCATTCTCGACAATCAGTCCGGCAGAAACTGGGTTATTTCAATTGCCTTTCATCTGTCGGGCTATGGTATTAGTTCTAGGAGGTTCAAAATTAATAACATTACGTATGAAACCAGTAACAACATTTTAAAATGCTTAACGGAATCTTGTGTCGCTTATTGGGGCGTCCCGGAATTTAAATTGTGAACGCCTTTTCATGAGACTGCGAGTTCGTTGTTTTTGCGTCAAACTGTCTTCACGTGCGTGTTCTCGGCTGCCTATCGAAATTCTCTTCTTTTTTCCAGCTTTTTCTTCATTTGTTTTTGTCACCTATATATATATATATATATATATATATATATATATATATATATATATATATAAGTAGTATTATTGCAAGTAAAATGAGTATGTTTGTGTGTGTGCTATTGCAATTTGTCCTTCCACGTAAATATTTAATATACAGTGATATGTTTGTGCATGGAGACGTTAGTTGTAACCATGTCTAGACAATAGTAGTGTCTGGGATAACGTGTTACTTTTTCAACACTTATGCGTTTGAGTATATGTTGCGCGTGTGTATACATAATCGGTAAGAAATGTGTGTGAAAATATACGGATGTGTCATCACTCGTATGCCTGTACATATACTCTGGTTACGTATATGTGTCAGTGACACCAAAAATTCTCCACTGCGTAAATGTGCAGAGAGGCGACTTAAATTTTGCTATGATTAATATGTGACGCGCAGAAAAGCATTCCCCTCATTCCCCACCCAAGTAGCCATTAGCTTGGAAAGAACGTCGTTAATTTTCCTAGTCTGAATTTCTATGATTTAAATTTCTTTTTGACGATTTAGTTATTATCAAGGCAGCAATCTCTGGATGATATGCGCTTGGCACAGAAACACAAATTAGTTAGTGTAGGATTATTTGATGTTTATATATATATATATATATATATATATATATATATATATATATATATATATATATATATATATATATAAAACACTTAATATCATGTGGCAACACACATCGCTCCATTAGTGTCCGCATCCTCAACTCCGTCCGCAATATAGGTCAGCTTCGAATTTCGGAAGCTATTCTAATCTCTAAATTTCGTGCAACCCTGAATAACAGATTCGAGTTATCTTCCCCTTTCATCTCCTGATTCTTACATCCTCACACTCCCACCCCCAACTTACTTGCCTCCTCTTTATTTGCCAGCGCCACCCACCCCACATTTTTGCTTGCCTTTGTCTCCTCGGTATTTGCCAGCGCCACCCACACCACATTTTTACACTTTACATATTATAATTGTGGAATGGAATGATATGCACTTTATTTACATGTATTTAGACCTAGTGTATGTGTATGCATATATACATGTATGTGAATATGGGTGTATTCTCATGTGTGTGTGTGTGTGTGTGTGTATATGCTCAATAACATAAAATAATAGTAAAAGAAAAGTTAAGATAAGAGAAGTAAAAAAAAAAATATTAATAAAAAAATTTAAAAAATAAATTATAGTAATAAAAGAATAAATTAAATATATGAATAGATCATAATAACAAAGGAAAATTGAAGAAAGAATAATAACTGTAAAATAAATAAATCTATAAATCAATAAATAGAATGAATTTATATAAATTTACTTCTAGGAGTATTATACCCTTGGAATACTCTTAAATTAACTTTAGAAGTAAAAATGAATGGATGAATGAATGAATAAATAAATAAATATGTATTTAGATATTTACACTTTATGTGTGTATGTATATATTTTTTTTTTTTTTAAATATTTGTTTGTTTATTTATTTTTTATCCCTAGTTCCCCCCCTTCCCCAACGTCTCTTCTTATTCCCCCCCCCCCCCGGTTCCCTCCTTGGCTTTGATCCATTTCATAATTCAAATTCCTTCTCAAATTTCAAATCTCATTTCTAAATATATTTTTTCCATTAGTTATCTCCCTTTGATGACGCATATTACAATAATAACAGCCCACACGTAAATTTAAATTTGAATTGAATAAAGAAAAAAAAATTAATTAATGAATCATATAAAATAAAATATAATAAAATTATAATAATTAGTATATTAATAAGCAAATGTTTATAATATTTTAACTTTAGTTGATTTTGACATTCTCTGCGTTCCTACTACTTCCAATTGTCTGCTGCCGTATTTCTATGTTTTGACACCGGTTTTTCCCGTTTTTTCGACCCACTCGGTCTTTTATTGTTGTCTTCTGAAAATGAAAGTTTTTCTTTCGAAAATTTAAGATTACCCTTTGCCGAACTGTTTCTTACCAGCCAGTATTTACTATTTTGGTATTTAATCAGTTTTTCGTGAAATTATTAATAGATCGTTTTGAGTTTCACTTTCTCTCTTCGTTTATTTCTTTTCACTGTTCCATCTTACGGCAACTACATCGCATTGCTATAGCCTCGGACGACTAATCTGCACTTATATATATATATATATATATATATATATATATATATATAAATGTAAATTACTACTAATCTTCCTTCACAACTTTATTAACTTACAGCGTTTCCAATCGGTTTTTACATGCTAACGGCTGATTTTTTCTTTCTTTTTATCTTTTTCTTTTTCACATTTCTTTCTTTCTTTTTCCCTTTCTACTGTTTATTACACGTGACTATAAATATTTTCCAAATTGCGTTATTTGTATAAATTTGAAAACTTTTCCGTTTTTAATTAAAGTTCTGCTACCAACTGATGATTATTGTATTTTAACAATTGAAATATTTTGGTAGAACTATTCAATATGTGTTTTTGAGTTTATTGTTGCTAGTTGTTGATTTGTTTATCCTTTATTCCATATAATTTTTACATTTTGTCGGAAACATTGTTTCTTTTATTCCTCATATATATATATATATATATATATATATATATATATATATATATATATATATGGTAAATGTATTGTATTAGTTTCTGTAGATGTAAATCCATGTAAACTCCAGTGCTTATAAAAATTAGAGCTCTTTTTGGTCTGAAGAGGTTCACTGTCTGTGAAGAGTACAACCGAAACATATATGCGCATATGTAACTATATATATATATATATACATATATATATATATATATATATATATATATATATATTTTAAATACAGATTTTAATCAGACATGGACCAGTGGTTTCTGACAAGAAAAGGGTTTTAAATTCCCTATTCCGTCTTCTTCAGCATAGTCTGAAATAGTAAATGATGGAATTTCTTCAAAAAACATTTATAACCGTTATAAAACGCTCTGGACAAAGAATTTGAAATGAGAGGCCGGCCAGACGCTTGGTCAGAAAAATAACCGTTAAGTAAGAGATTCTATATTTAGAAGTAAAGAACCAGAGAGAAAGAAAAGAAGAAAGAAAGAAAGAAAAGAGAGAAAGAAAGAAAGAAAGAAAGAAGGAAAGAAGGAAGGGAAAATAAATTAAAATGAAATTAAATTTATAATAATAAAAAAATTTATTAATTAAGAGTAAATAAAAATTTATATTTATATTTAGAGCATAGTATAAGGAACGTAACTCTAATTAATTAAATTATCTAAGCAGGGGAGGTAACTATTTATTGTTATATAAAATATATATATATGTATATATATAAATCACGATGGTTTCAATAAATAAATGTCAAATGAAAGTAAAAATATATAAATATAATTAAAAATAAATAAATATATAAATAAAAAATCAGTATATAAATAAATAAAGTATAAATAAAACATAAAAAATCAATATATAATTAAAATATCAATATATAAATACAAAAAAATCAATATATAAATAAATAAGAAAAAAAAACATTATATAAATAAAAATTCGATATATAAATAAAATCAATATATAATTAAAATAAAAAATAAAAAAATCAATATATAAATAAATAAATATATAAATTAAAAAAATTAAAAAATTAAAAATAAAAATTTTAAAAAAATAAATAAATAAATAAAAAATCAATATATAATCAATATATAAAAAAATTCAAAGAATAAATATATGCATACGCACACGTATGTGCACACACACACATACATATGCATATATATATATATATATATATATATATATATATATACATATACACATATATATATACATATATATACACACACAAATGTATGCAAGTATAAATAAAAAATCAATATATAAATATAAAATATCAATAATCAATCAAAAATCAATATATAAATA
Source organism: Sepiola atlantica (assembly GCA_963556195.1). Taxonomy (NCBI): domain Eukaryota; kingdom Metazoa; phylum Mollusca; class Cephalopoda; order Sepiida; family Sepiolidae; genus Sepiola; species Sepiola atlantica. Next base: position 36,716,115 of record OY744553.1, read on the forward strand.
AAAATCAATATATAATATGAAAATTTGAAAAATAAAATTTTAAAATTTTAAAATTTAAAGAAGAAAGAGGGAAAAAATGGAGAAAAAAGAACTGTGATCAGGTTCGTGGAACGAGAAGTCTGCAGTAGAAATATATAAGTGTCTGAAAAATGTATGTAGGGCTCTAGGTAGGCTTAAGTCACTCGATCCATCCAATAAATAAGGAGTGCTTGTTTACGATGTATACAGCCTTTAAAAACCTCATCGCGCACATTTAAACATCTGGTGTTTGGGTTCATGATGGCCTTAAAAATATGAAACTTCTCAGCATTACACAAATGGCAAACATTAGATATAGGTGAATAAATGGGTTTTCTCTCTATGATTTTCCAATTTATAGAAAAGGGAGTTCCTTCTTCTTTTAGTTCCCAAATTCGTTTAGCCAAAGATGTGTTCGCGCGATCTTTGTTTCTAAAGGAATATAGGTGTGAATAATCCCTTTGTTTAAAGGAACATTGTGTCATGCCGTAGTATACATCTGTACTGTTATCAGTTTGACTCGTAACCACAGCTTTGTATACAACTGAGTCAACTTTACAATTTCCCTCGAGGGGGCAAGAATTTTTATTTTGGCATGAGCATCCGGTGTCGACTGCCGTGCTTTGTTCTCTGGTGATATAACTCCTTATAGGCCGCATGGTTGAGTAGCTGACCTTGATGGTGTTTTTATTGAAAAACTTATGTAAACTGTGTGTTGGAGGGAAATGTTTGTTTAATAAAGAGAGAAAAATATGACCTACTCTTGATTTTGTTCTGCTGGAGAAGGGCGGCGAAAACCAGATAATCGATCTCTTCCTTTTGCGGCTGTTGTTCTGTGGAATATTCTGGTTTGGGATGTATGAGATTCCTTCATGGAATCCGCTGTCGCGGAGGGCTTTATTATAATATGGAGCGGCCTGTGTGAAAACTTCATAATTGGAGGAGAGGTTTGAAATTCTAAGGCTTATATTTTTAGTAAGGTTTTTGAGGATTGATGGTGGATGGCATGAGTTTTTGTGGATATATTGAAGTGATTCATTCGGTTTATGGTAGGGTTTGTGAGTATTATTTTTGAGGTTAAGAGTAGAATCGAGGAAATCTATTTGGTTTAAATTAGTAGTGATAGTGATTTTAAAGCCTAAACTTTTGAAGGTTTGAATGAGGTCTTTCCTAAATTTATCTAGAATATGTCCGTTTTTATTGTGTGAAAGGCAGACCCCGTCATCTCGGTATAATCCGATGAAGTGGTCGGGAAACTTAATTTTGAGTGTGTGTAAGATATAAAGTCCTACCAGGTCGCATATATCCGCACTATCGTGGGCGCCCATTGCAACGTCAAAAGGGTCCTCAGGATCCGATTTCTTTACCCAGGCCCTTCCCTCGAAGAAAAGAAGGGTTTGTCTGGCATTTAGGATGGTATCTCGTTCTAACTGACTTATATCTGTGTAATCTAGTGCGTAGTTAAGAGCTTTATCGAGGATATCTTTTGTAATTGAGGGGTAATAGTCTACTATATCAAATTGTGTGAATTTACATAAATTTTTATCTTTAATATTCCTAAACCATTTTAATACAGAATTAGTGTTTTCCCACAGACTGAGTGTTGAATTAAGTTTAATTTTACTAACTATGCTTTTAACAATACTTTTACTAACTAGACTAATATCACTTTTTGCTGGGTTTATGAGTCTGCAAGAGGGTCTAATATTAAAACTATTATTATTTAATTTCATATATATATAATATTTTGTATATATATAAATATATATATATATATATATGTGTGTGTGTGTGTAGAAATAAAAAGGAAAAACCAAGAAGATGTTTTTTATGTATTCATCAATGTTTCGTCTTTTTTGTAAGACTTTATCAGGATGATAATTTAAAGAAAAATGTCATACAAGTACATGAAAATATTGGGTTGACATGATGGCTTAATGAGAAGAAGTAGTAGCCACTACTAGGAGCACAGGACCGAGGTCCGGGTTGAAGGAAGTCGGGGGCATGGAATGAAATCAATGTGGATGGCTGTGAGTGAAAACGTGGAGGGGTAGGGAAAGGGGGTGGAGGGTGGAAGCTCTGTGTTTTTGGTGTATAGGTGACACTGTTCCATTCAACAACTGCCATCAAATTTACGTGGGAGAAAAACAACGTGAATTGAAAAAACACAAAAGAGACATAAAAGACAATAACTCTCTCAGTGCACTTTTCTCCCATGCATAAGAGCACGATTATGCTTTCAAATTTGAACAGGCCAAACTCACCAAATACATTCACAACAAAGCTCGGAAACCGCACTAATCACAGCCCTCAACACCATCAGACAACGATCTCTCCCCCTTAATAAGCAAAATTATCCTGACCGAACAAAAACTGAACCTAGATCATGGCTAACCTCTTTTTTCGTGTTATTTCTCCTGCACTCTCTATCGAAGGGGCAGGCTATATCAACGATTAAGCAAGTTCTCTTGTTTTTGTTTACAAAGATTAAGTCGAGTTTTGAATGTTCAAGAACCTTATCAGTCTGTATGCGCATGTCCCAACGTAGTTTGGCATTGTCGTTCTCCAGTACCACCTCTGGCTTATGTTCATACCACTTCTCCAGAATTCTTATTATCATCATGATTAGCATCATCATCATGGGAGGTGACGGGGCTTAAGTGGATATCGACGCAAACTGGAAAACCTGGGTGTTCCATGTTCGAATCCAGTTGGTTCCACAGTACAACTTTCACTTAGAAATGTTGGGAACCTTCTCGTGGTCCTTCCCGTAAGTACCCGATGTCTTTCCAGAATGATTTCTAACTAGAAAAAACATCGGGGAAACTAATGCTAACACCAGAATCATCTGATTCACACGAAAGAAGAAAATCATCATCATCTTACTATGAGTTGTCATACAAATCATCATAAGTGATTGCTAACTTATAATAACCGGTGGTATTCCCTGGAGTCTGAGTGACAACAAGTTTCCCCCTAGTTGCAAGTACTATCCGCACTCTCCTAGTGGAAAGCTGGTTAGTGCTCTCCCTTATCCGTCTTTCAATCGTCCTGGACGCTTCACAACCATCTGTGTAGTAACAAATTAGGGATGGTTGGTGCCATCACACTCAGCGTGTGTTTCTTTTTTTGAAGGGGGGTAGTTCATAAGATTTTGTTTCGTTTCAGTTCCTGATGTTTCACATGGTTGTAGTAGTAGTAGTAGTAGTAGTAGTAGTAGTAGTAGCTGTATACTAATGGTGAAGATGATGATGATGGTAATGGTGGTGATGGTGATGATGATGGCGGTGAAGATGATGATGATGGTAATGGTGGTGATGGTGATGATGATGGCGATGAAGAAGATGATGATGGCTGTTTAGATGATGATGGTGGTGGTTCACATGATGATGATGATGATGATGATGATGATGATGATGATGATGATGATGATGATGATGATGGTGGTGAAGAAGATTATGATGGTGGCGATTCATAGATGCTGCGAATGTTGATGACGTAGGTGATACGACTACTCATGCTCCTGATGACGGTGACAGAAGACGATGATGAAAACAGGGAACCGGTTCCTCCGCGTTGTTCTCATTTCGATATTATTATTATTTTCTCCATTCTACAATTAAGAGCGAACGGCTTTCGCGCACGTGATATCCTAACTAGCGTTTGCACCGGTGGAACAGTGGCCTTCATTAGCGACTCATTCACTCGCTCTTGTTAGAGGAATTCACGCCTAACAATGTACAATTACCAATCGGAAATACTTCGTCCATATATCCGAACGAAGATCAGAAACGAAGCATTGGAAAGGAAATGGTTTCTTTCATGACGTCACCGCTTCGTTTATTACCATTTTATAGAAGTTTTTTTTCTGGATTTCTTTTTTATTATTATTTCGTTTTCTGCTAAATTCTACTACGCTGAGTATTGTTGTCTGCGATCACAGTTCGATTTCTATTCGTGATCCGTCGTTACATTTACTTTCGATTCCGCCATTAATCTGGGTTTTTTTTATGTACTAAACGGTCACCGCTTATCAAAGCCCAAAGGCCACTCGAGGATCAGGGTTAATGAGTTTGAGACAACACCGTGACGATTGGTAACGATAGTTGAAACTGAGCAGAATTGTATTATTTAAGAGGACGGCTCAACAAGAATTTAACAAAATTCACGCCTTACAATGTATGATTACCAATCGGAAATTCTTCGTCCATATATCCGAACGAAGATCAAGAACGAAGCATTGGAAAGGATATGGTTTCTTTCATGACGTCACCGCTTCGTTTATTTCCATTTTATAGAAGTTTTTTCTGCAGTTTGTTTTATTTCGTTTTCTACTAAATTCTATGTTTGATTATTAATCGGAAATTCTTCGTCCATATATCCGAACGAAGATCAAGAACGAAGCATTGGAAAGGATATGGTTTCTTTCATGACGTCACCGCTTCGTTTATTTCCATTTTATAGAAGTTTTTTTCTGCAGTTTTTTTTTAATTTCGTTTTCTACTAAATTCTATGTTTGATTATTAATCGGAAATTCTTCGTCCATATATCCGAACGAAGATCAAGAACGAAGCATTGGAAAGGATATGGTTTCTTTCATGACGTCACCGCTTCGTTTATTTCCATTTTATAGAAGTTTTTTCTGCAGTTTTTTTTATTTCATTTTCTACTAAATTCTATGTTTGATTACCAATCGGAAATTCGTCGTCCATATATCCGAACGAAAATCAAGAACGAAGCATAGCTAAGAAAATGATGTATTTCATGACGTCATAGGTTCGTTTATTCTCATTTTATAGCAACTCAGATTTTCTATTCTTTATTTCGACTTTATTTCGTTTCTAACCCTAACCCTACCCCTTACTCTAACCCTAAACCCTAAATTCTTCTACACTGTATTTCCTTGTCTGCGATCACGTTTCAGTTTCTTGATCAGTCGTAAAATTTCAATTAGTTCATGCATCTATATTCATAAAATTATTGGAAAAACTTCACGCGTGTGTGTGCATTTCTCGCTTAAAATTATGCTATATTTACACTTACCGATGGGTGTATAATCCATTATACACCCGTGTTATTGTTGTGAACCCAGTTTCCTGCGGATACAAAACTACTCTGGCGTCGATGAAAAAGGTTTAGTTAAACAGAGAGACAATCACGGTAAACATCAGAGCGACAGGATACTTATATACGTGTAAAAGAGAGAGTGAGGGAGAGAGAGAAAAAGAAATAGAAAGAAAGAAAGAAACCTATGACACAACGATAGTTTCCTTTTGGGGGAGCTGCAATTCCCCACATTTAAAAGTCTTGCGCCAAAGATATTGCTCTCGTAAGGAGACACGTAGAATCAGATTCTGTTATTGTTGCCTTAAATAATTTTTCAATCTCGTTTATAACAGTGATGGAAGAAACCGTTTCATTTTGAATTCTCAAACGACAGCTCAGCCGACTTGGAGTTTGGTATTACGTTTCTTCAGCAAAAAAAAATATTTTTTTGATATATAAAAATGTACTGTCGCTCCTTTATAAAGCGTTCAATTGCAACACAGCGGTCCCAGCCAGATGATTAATTATCATGAGAGAATTAATGATGCCGCCGTAATTCAAGACCAAAAATTCGATCGGATATAACCCTTTCATTAAAAGGATGTGCTTATCATTTACCACTCGGGAAGCTGGGTACCGTACCAGGACGAAAATGTCCCTTCCAAAGACACGTCCACGGCGCGGATCACCGAGTTAACAATCCTCCGTGATCGTCTGGTGGCTAAGATAACTGCTCTCTCCGCTCGCTCTCTCTCTCACTCTCTCTCTCTCCATCTTTCTCTCTCTCTCTCTCTCTCTCTCTATATATATATATATATATCCATCTATCTATGTCTCTATCTATCTATATCTCTCT
>OY744553.1:36727034-36749534 GCA_963556195.1 Sepiola atlantica
ATCACATTCATAAGAATTTGAATTTGGTATACGTTTAACTATTTTCAAAGCAAATATATAGTGATGATGAACTTTGGACTGGTCTTCTTCCATCCCTTCTTTGGCATTTTGGTATTTTTGGTCTTCTCTGTCCCTTTCTTCGCTGCCGCTGTTACTATCTAAGTTATTATTCAATATGGTATCCATTTTAAAAGTTTTCCAATGTGGATAAATTATTTTTTGAAAGAAATTGAATCGAAATACACTACACAAAGTGATCCATCGCATTCATAATAACTTAAATTTGGCATACTTTTGACTGTTTTCGTAGCAAGAATATTTTACAGGGACAGGTCGCTAGCCTGAAGCCAAATCACTAACATTTATGAAGAAGAATGTAAGTGGAGAAGTCTCCGGTAGATATTTATTTCCTTGTTTTCAAAGTGGAGCTAAAATTTAAAACACGTTTCCACGCCGTTATTGTTTCTGTTATTAAATATATATATTTTTTTTTTTACAAACGTTATGGAACAAACTACTTCTGGCTCTCCAGAGTCACAAAAAGATCCACTTTTTGTGTCTTTAGAGAAGTGAAAAAAACACAAAAAATTATAAGAAATTCAAAGTCAGGGAATCTTGTTTAACTGATGAGTTTCGATCAAATTCAATGCAAATATGAAATACAAATATATAAACACACACAAATACCAAACTTTATATAAATAATAATATCGACTATTATTTGAAACTGACGGTACCGATGTTGTTCTTCTATAAATAATGATATGTATTTATACATCTTGGTATATCTGTTGCAATACCCGTTCCTTCGGGGGTCTCGGTAGCATCAAACAAAACACAACGATAGAGACAAGGACGTGCTCGAGAAACTCTGTTTCTTTATTCTTCACCACCAGCTGGTGTAAGTTGGGTATACACATATATATATAATTAAATTTTTCTTTGTTAGAAAAAGTCCATTGGAATTATTGTTCTTTCTCTTTGTCTTACGAAGAAACCTCTTTCTTTACCTTGACGGCGGTTGATTTTCGACTCTACCTAACGTAGGTTATTTCCACGAAAACCAGGCAGAGTGATTTACCTTGCAACCCAGAGGGAAACACGACAATACGTTCTGTAGCAGTCTGCTCCGGGAATATAGGGAAAGCTTGTGATCCCAACGTCAGTTGTTTATGGCAGTTCGGCCGTGGTGGGGTTACCTCTCTTTGGAGCTGGCCCACGACAAGTTTTTCTCTATATCCTCCCAACTCGATCTCTGCTACGTAAGCGCCCCTTCTTCCTTTGTTTAAAACCGTCGTTTTAATTTCTGACTTTGCAATCCGGGTGCCTTCCTCTTTTGGCCTCGTGCACCTGATTCCTTTGAAGGTTACTGAGCCGTTTTTTACGACGTCATACTCCGAAATAAACTCGTCGACCTCACACACCTGGGGTCGTTCAAAAGTCACTGATTCATTTCCGTTATTCTTTTAGCCTAATTGACGATCTATCTAGTCTTCGGCTTTTCTTTATTATTGCGGGGTCATTCCCTTAGCCTTCCCGTGACGTTTTTGCGCGTTATTACTCAACATGTTCGCATCATTATTTAACACTTACAGAGAAGTAAAAAGAAATTACAAAACGCGACTTTCAGGGTCTGTAAAAGAAATTGAAAGTCAGGGAATCTCACTTAACTGCTGTCTGGCGACTTTCAATCAAATTCAATGCAAATATGAAATACAAATAAATAAACACACACACACAAATACCAAACTTTATATAAATAATGATATCGACAATAATTTGAAACCGACGGTACCGTTGTTGTTCTGATTTTCTATAAATAATGATATGTATTTATATTTCCTGGTGTATCTATTCTTATCTCTATTTATATAAAGTTGGGTATGTGCATATGTTAATATATTTGTATGTACAGGATCCACTCCTAAACTAACAAGCCGCGCGTGCGTGCCCCCCCTCTGTATGTGACTGGATGTGGCGAGTGTAAAATGCAATAAATTTGGGCAATTTGGGGCATTTTTGACCCCCCTTTGACCCCTTGGGGGCGCGAACCAGAACTTTTTTTAGGTCAAGGATGCTCATTTTATATTCAGAACAATTGCCTCTATATTTTGGCCAAGTTTCAGAAAAATTGAATGGATGGATCAAACGTTATTGGAGAAAAGTGTCATTTCTTTTTCATTTTTTTCCATTTTGGGGGCTTTTGACCACCTGGGGGCGCGATCCACATTTTTTCCAAGATCAGCGATACTTATTTTCTATTAGGAACAATTGTCTCTACATTTTGTTATGGGGCAAAAAATGTCGTTTTTTGCCATTTCGGGGCGTTTTGTCACTTTCTAACCTGACCAAAGTTACAACTTCATGCGAAATTTCAGAGAAATTCAATGGATGGTTGCGGAGAAAAATCCGGACGGACAGACGGACATTCCTCAAAACATAAGTAAATCGGGGGACCAATTATCCGAACATTATAGATTTTGTTACACAGCTGCTCTGTGTTGTAATGTGGGTTATATTTACTTTAATTTAGTTTTATGCAAAAGAGAAAAGAGTTGGTTGAAGCCGTTCGTGAAAATCCAGATACCTCTGATTTTTTTTGCTGAGAAATGTGGCATCCTATAGCATGTAAAACATTCATCTGCTATTTCAGACATTAAAACCGCGAGATCTTTTTAGGATTCTAACCGTCCATTTATGCGCAAATGTTTGGAACTATCTTGGATTTGGTTGAGCTGGTATATTCGCTGGATAGTTCTTGAAACTATTTTTCATGAGCTCGGTTGTTCTTATAATTACTAGAATGATGGAGAGCTTCCTAAGATTCCAGTTTCTTTTCATGTCGCACATAAGACCTTATATGTTTGTGTTTTGTTATTGTATAAGTTTCCCTAAATGTAAGCTCATTAGGAATGTCTTTGACAGCAGAGAGCAATCAACATTTATAAAATAAAAGAATAGAAAATATCATAAAAGGTATTTTTTAGAAATAGGAATCAAAGAATTCCCCCCTTGACAATACTTCGACGCGTTATGGTCCGATCGGCGGCCATAATTTATCGGATATTGTCGTTATTGCAACTGGGATTTCTGTTCGTCAATGTTGATGACTTGCTTTTCTCGTGCGTTTCGTTTCTCTGTTCGATGCTCGATCTGATTGTGGACCACCTTGGTAAGGGCGCAGCTTTGTCTTAGTGCCTATTTAACGAGATCGCTCGAGCATATTGTCACGAACTTGCTTGAGATTGTACCCGTTGACAAGTCATTCATTTATTAGATTCATTTAAGCAGCTCTATGCGTCGAAAGAGTGATTATTTGTCGGTCATGCTCGTGCTTGAAATAGACATTTAAATGTGTTCAATCTGCCAGTCATCACACGTTTAAACTGCTTACGTCTAGCAGCTGTTTTTCAAAATTACCAATGATCGGTTAATTAGTTTAGAAGTGTATCCTTTACATACACACACATACACACACACATATATATATATAATATTTATAAATAAATATGTATTATTTATTACCTTTTATATATATATATGTGTGTGTGTGTGTGTGGGTGTGTGTGTGTGTGTGTGTGTGTGTGTGTGTAGTATACATTTTTATTTATACAAACATTATTGGTTACATATGTGCATACATGTTTCGGTTGTACTCTTCGCAGAGAGTGAACCTCTTCAGATGGGAGACGACAGTATGCACATATGTAACCAATAATGTTTGTATAAATAAAAATGTATACTTAAGAACAGTTCTACTTGTTATTGAGCACTTTTTATAAACACTTGAATTTCAACGGATTTACATATACAGAAACTAATACTATACATCTACCATTACTACTAATCCTGTTGACTTTTGACGTTCTCAGCCCGAATTCAATCAGCAGGCGATATCTAAGCACTGATTTTTTCTCTCTCTCTCTCTTTTTTTTTTTTCTTCTTCAATAGTTTTCGACAACGACATGTCGATTTACCCTTTCTCACGTTTGCTCTCGCTTTCTCTTCTTCTTCGTTTCGTCTTCTTCAACTGACGTTCTAAAGATACTGTTTGATTGGTATCTCTTTCTTCTTCCTCCTCTTCTTCATCTTCTTTTTCTTTCTCTTTTCATAACATTCCTCGCATTCCTTTTTCTCCCCGTTTTGTTGTTCTCTGCACGTGACATTTTCTTCCAATCGCATTCTCTGTATAAATTTGAAAACTTTTCCGTTTTGAAATAAAGTTTATTAACTGATCGAAAATGGTCGTATCTACGGCCGAAATATCTCGGTGGAACTTTACAACATGAGTTTTTGAGTTTATTTTTGTTAGTTGTTGAATTGCTTATTCTTTATTCCATTTTTATTTTTACATATATATATATATATATATATATATATATATATATATATATATGTACAGGATATAAACAGACCTAACTTTATAAAGGTAGATATATGATTATATATAGATAATGGATAAAAACCAGACACAACTATATATATATATATGTATATATATATATATATATATATATAGAGAGAGAGAGAGAGAGGGAGAGAGAGAGAGAGAGAGATAGAGAGAGAGAGAGAATGAATAGTGATAAATAATTCAATCAAAAGATTTATAACATCATTTATTTCAATTCCAAGAATTCAATGTTAACAATGGTCTGGCGTACGATAGTTTCAAAGAAGATTTGGTTGGGAGGTGGCGGTGGTTAAGTGGATATGGACACGTTCGAATCCAGTCGGTTCCACAGTACCACTTTCACTTAGAAATGTTGGGAACATTCTCGTGGTCCTTCCCATGAGTACTTGATGTCTTTCCAGAAAGATTTCTAACTAGAAAAGCCACCGGGGAAACTAATGCCAACACCAGAATTATTTGATTCACACGAAAGAAGAAGAAAGAAGATTAGGTATTATATTTATCTTTTATTTTAAATATATGTATGTTTATATATATATATATATATATATATATATAATTCACAATAGTACCCATCCTGAGCGCCTTATACTTAAGCCACAAACATTGAGTGCAAAAATCAAAAACTTTTATTAACTCACAAACATTTTAAAAACATTTTTAAAACATTTTCTAATTATAACAGAGAACACATGAAACATATATTATATTAGTCCCGCCATTAGTTAATATAAATATTATTAATACTAATAAACTTAGAAAAGTTAATAATAAGTATACCAATAATCATAGGAATAGTAGTAGTTACAATCGTAACTATAGCAATACTTATGGAAATAAAATCAGTAATAAAAATTATAAAAATAGGAATAATAATCATATTAACAATGATAACAATAATTATGTAAATATTGATAATAAGATAATAGTGATAATAATTATAATTAAACTTACAATGAATATAATCATGATAATAGTAGTAGTAATACTTTTACATAGAATAGAATTTAATTCTCTGTTTTCCATGGTTATTCATGGTGGCCGAGGGGTTGAATACCAGGCTGTAGAGTCAAATGTGACTGAATCCTTCGACCTGCAGTAATTATCACCTCCTACACTGAAGATTGCGTAAGTATGAAACACATGTGCTTGTAGGTAAAAATACAAATATTTATATAAAATATTATATCTATACATATATATTTGCGTAAAAATATATGTTATTTCGTATATTCTTATTATATTGTCAAAACTGGTAAAAATAAAAGCTCAATAATTATTTACATTAAACAACAGAGCATATATAAATAAATAAATAATATTACGCTACCATCCAGTGACCAATTTTTTATTCATTTTCGTTTCGTTTCGCGCACAGATGAACAACCATAAGGCGTGCTCTTCAAAAAAACTAAAGTTGACTTTCCGAAAAAATGTTTTTAAGGCAACAAACAGAAAAATTAACAAAACAAGCAACTTATATTGAAACCAATTTCCACGAAGAGAACACATATTTTTACGTCTCATTAAAGCAGTCATATTCTTTCTTTGGGTTAGGAAGGATCTAATTATATTAAATAATCGTCCAGTAATACCATATGAATTAATTTTTAGTAGAAGCCCTTTATGCCAAACCTTTGCCAAGGTTTTGGATATATACAGTGCTAACGCCCGACCTTCACTTGCCTTTTTCAGTGTATGGTATATACCTTCAGAGATTACCGTTAGGATATCAGCAGTAGACTGTGCTTGCCTAAATCTATACTGATAGTCCGAAAAAAATTTAGCATTAACGAGGTGACGCTAGATTGATTAAGGATTCGAAGATTTTTTTGAAGAGCGAGAGTAGAATAATGGGGGATAATTCTGAAGGTCAGTTCTATCTTCGGAATTATTGAAAACAATTTTCTAGTTATCAGGGAAGCAAGATTCAGCAAGGCATTTGTTGTAAGGTTTGGAGAGGACGTGGGTCAGTTCTGCAGAGCATTTCTTTTATTACTATTACTGGTGTAAGATCAGGTCCACATACTTTGGAGGTGTTAAGGTTTTTCATGATGTCCCAGACATGAGATGGGGTGGCCGTCAAGTCATCAAGTGTGGTTTCAGTCCGCAATGGGAAATTTTTGAGGAGTGGTTTGTTGAGTAAAAAGTGGAGTTTAAGGCAAAACGCTGGGATAGTAGTTCAGCCTCATCAGTTGCCGTATAAACGACATGATTTGGTTGGATAGCGGAGGAATTGTTTATTGACCATTGTTGACCACACTATTGTAGATTTTCTTATACGAACATAGTTTCTGTGACTGTATGCGTTTTCTGGTCATGTATACCTTCTATTTGCTTCATCTATTACAGTCTTACAATGATTTCTTGACGCTATAAGTTTCTGTCTATTTGTAGTTTACTTGTGGTGGTTGAATTGTTGGAATGCTTGCTGTCTCTAAGCAATAACAGCTGCACAGTTCGGAGTGAACCATTGTGGAGAGTGAAGCTTGCTGTATAATTTTCGGGTGAGGGGAATTTCTTCAATGTCTGCTTTAACCCATTCGGTTACATCATTTGCGTACTGACCTGCAGACAGAGAAAACAGTTTCACTCCATCGGGCGTCTCTGATGTGATCTGTCATGGATTACTAATCAGCCAGTTTGTAGTATGTCGGCTCATCAGTTTTGGGACTGTCGCGGAGGGGGATGGCTGGTTGAAGACATTAGTTTCACTGTAAGCGTTCCTTGACTCGTAAGAGGTGGTATTGCTTTCAGCTACTAGTCGAGGGGGGCACGTAGAGCCTGTCTTCGTCCCCTCAGAAATGAGGAATATGATGACGACTAAAAAAAAATAGATCCGCAAGAACAAGTTGAAGAACGTCAGACACGGGTGTTTCTCGTGTTGTTTCAGCAATTGAAATTTTAAAATAAAAATCGTTGGAAACGGTTATTAGAAATGAGGAATATGATGACGAGACGAGAACCTGGCTTGCCAAGACCGAGCTGCAGCTTTGAGGGAACTGGCACAAGAAAGAAGAAGAAGAAGTTTTGGGACAAGTTTTAGGGTGATATCAATCATTACCACAAGGTGATCAGCGTTCACGAGCGGAATGTGGGAATTTGTCGCACAACGAACAGGTCGAAAAGTGAGGTTTGCCGTTTAGTTGTACGTGGGGACCATTTCTTGGTTGTCTAATCGGAAAAAAGGAATATCTTGAATGGGCTTCACACGCACCGGACCTAGAGGCGCCAGAATTTTATCTCTGGCGTAATATTAACGGGAATGTCTATCAAAACACTCCCCAGGCTATTCCCGAACTTAATAGGGCAAGCACAGCCCAAATAAGGGCAGTGCCAGGGGGAGGAGTATGTTAGAGTTAATGTATGTCGTAGTCAGGCGACGATAAATGAAGACTGTCGAATATTCATGACTAAAACTAGCGAGGGATATCGGGCATAGACTCAAGTTCATTAGTACTAAATATGGTTGGATTGCAGAAAGGTTATATGTCCAGATTAGGGCCCATGCTAAAATCGACTTGGCCTCGGTAGTTTCTGGATGTTTACCAAAACGACCGGAAAATGCTGAAGCACTTATCTAATCAGAATGCGAGAAAATTAGCAGACAAGTTAATATGCTAATTGATTGAATCGCGAAATTCACTAATTAGAAAAAGAAAATTGATCAAAGCGATAATGAATTCATACGAACCCTAACCCTAACTCTACCCCTAACCCTAACACCGTATTAAAACTTATTCAGTGAAATAACAAACTTTTTCACGCAGAAATACTTTTTTTGTAATTCTAATCTCTAACCCTAACACCGTTTTAACACTTGTTCAGTTATATTTCTTTTCTAAAAACAAAAATTACGTGTAAAATCAAAAGTAAAGATTCAAGTTATACATCCAACCTCGTTTTGGATTTTGGGGACGCAGACAACCGACTTTTCATTTAACTACTGACGCCAAGTCGATTTTAGCTTGGGTCCTAATCTAAACAACTACCGAAGAAAGGATTTTGAATTTTATTATTAATCAATGGGTGGCATTTTGGGTGTTCATCCTTCATGAAATTATAGACTGAGAGAAAAAGTATATTGTCAACGGGGGTGCAGCATGTGTATTTGGTTCTATGGGTGATCTTCTTTGTGGAAGAGGGGGGGGGGCAACCTGTATTTTAGAGTCATGGCTTCCGTTCAATCTTGAGAAACAATAGATACCACCTGCAAGTGTATCTGTGTGTGTAATTGTGAAGCAAGGGTTGCGCAATCCTGTATCATAACTCTCCTGAATCGGTAATTCTTGATTCCAGTGGAAAGGAGAAGTCCAAGACGACTGGAAACCAACGGAGAGAACCTACAGCAGCTAGTATTCCCAAATAGTCACCCATTTAGTACTGACCAGGCTGAACGTCGCTTAACTTTTAAAGTTAAGCGTAATTGACCGAACTATTGATGGGCATAGACCGTTATACAGATGCTAGTGCGTGTTCAATTGCAAGCGAGTTGACGACAATATGCACCAATTGACACCATGACATGGGCGCGCACTTACCGAGGTCGTTCACAATTGAAACGCGCATCGAGCAAAGAAAGGAAATGCAAGAGAAGAGCATAGTCAACATAAACGAATGGAAACTGATTTCTAATAATGCCAATATCCGAGGAATTTTGGTCGATCGAAGCATAAAGCGTTGGAGCATTGTCGGTGGAAAATTCTTTGATTACGATTTCTAAAAAGAGTCATTTTCCTTATGATATATTCTATTCTTTTATTGTATAAATGTTGGTTGCCCTTTTCTGTCAAAGACTTTCATAAAAGTTCTTACAATTTGGAAACAAATAAATGAAGTAAACACACACAATTACATACAGATCATCAGGGAATTGTTTATATTTTTGATAACCCCAAAGATAATATATATATATATATATATATATATATATATATATATATATATATATATATATATATATATATATATATATATAGAGAGAGAGAGAGAGAGAGAGAGAGAGAGAGAGAGAGAGAGATTTTACTTATAAAATAGATCATTCAGTGAAGACCGGGGTTGTTGAAATAAAAACAAGCTCGATGATACTCGATTACAGAGTACATAGCATTTATATGTGATTTTATGAAGGCTTACCAAAGCATTCCTTTCAGGACACAAATGATCACCATTAAAGATATTTTTTCTTACAAATATTATTTATTCAAATTAAATGTTTTTTCCTACACGTGTTTCACTACCAAGCAGGTACTTGCTTGGCAGATCCTCAGGGAAATTAAATGTCTGGAATACGGGTTTCAACTGCCGACAATACACAATGTGGTGTTGCAACCTGCTTGGTAGTGAAACACGTGTAGGAAAAAACATTTAATTTGAATAAATAATATTTGTAAGAAAAAATATCTTTAATGGTGATCATTGGTGTCATGAAAGGAGTGCTTTGGTAAGCCTTCATAAAATCACACATATATATATATATATATATATATATATATATATATATATATATATATATATATATAAGATAGATGAAAGAAGAGTGATAAACATGTACGAATGTCCAGATTTATTTCAAACTTCGATTGTTCAATGCAAGGTATATTCTGTAATAGAATTATGTTAATTATTCTTTCCTTAACCCAAGGCTTTTCAAAGATCGAAATCTTATCATTAGAGGAATTATATAGATAGATAAGTTGGCAGTGAAAAAGCCAAAATTCAACATTCGAAAAAATATTAAGAAATGAAAAGTGAAAAATAGTTCGTGTAAAAAAGATATGGGGTTTGTCCAGTTGGTAATTGTCCGTTGATGAGGTGTCCAATGGAAGGAGATTTTAGAATATACCTTGCATTGAACAATCGAAGTTTGAAATAAATCTGGATATTCGTACATGTTTATCACTCTTCTTTCATCTATCTTTATAATTGCTCTATCTCGTATATTGAGCTTAAACAATTTCACTATAGGTTCTATCTACTAAAAGTTTACTTTTAGTTTCATATTTGATTATATATATGGACAGACTCGAGCAACAAGCCCTCAACACCTGCCACTCACATATCTTCTTCACTAGATACATAGATGACATTCTTGTCCTCACCTCATCTCGTGAGGAAGCTATCAGCATTTTCGACACTTTCAACAACACCGACCCCCATATAAAATTTACTATTGAACACCCTAGCGACTCCGGCTCACTATCTCTCCTCGATTTCAACCTCAAAATCACAGAAGACGGTTCTATACAGACCAACTTCTACAGAAAACCTGCCTGTAAAAACCTATTTGTTCATTTTAAATCTGCCCTGCCCCTTAAAGCCAAACTAGACTATGCCCGTAATGAAATTACCCGCATACAAAATAAATGCTCATCTACTGCCAATAAAATTAAACACACCAAAGACTTCCATCAAACCCTAATCACCAACGGCTACCCCACTTCCACAATAACCCACCTCAGCAAGACCAGACCACGCAGACACAACACACTCTCCAACACATGCTTCCTAAAACTACCTTTCTTTAACGACAGAATCACTAATGCCATCCGCAGTGCAATACATAAAGAAAAACTAGACATTCAACTCACCCACACCGGCACCACCTTACGCCAACACCTTTCCAAAAAACGCACTACACGCACCCAAGAACCATGCTCCCTAGCCAATTGTCCCATTCCTACCACTGGACTATGCCACCGCACTAACTGTGTATACAATATATCATGCACTATTTGTAACCACTCCTATATTGGATATACTACAAGACAATTACACCAACGTATAAAAGAACACATGAATACAAATATATCTTCCTTCTTCAAACATACTTCCTCATGCAATACTACACAACAAGACATAAAAGTTTCCATTTTAGCCTCGACCAGGAACCTAGGCGACCTAAGACTGATGGAAGCTATTCTCATTTCCAAACTTAGCCCATTTTTGAATCAAAGACATGAATTAAATTCTACCTTCATCATATAACCTACCCCCCCCCCCCGAACCCATCCCCAGATAATAACCCCCCCCCATAATAAACACTATTTGCACAAATCATATCCGTTATACTAAGAATTGACCATTACTTTAGTTAAATAAATTCAACATACAAAGCCAATTAACAGAATAACAGAATACCAAAAATAAGAGATTTGTCTCCCCTTAACCAGCAAACTTTCCATAACTAAAACAATAGGCATTTAAGAGATAAATTAAAACCAATAAATAAGGATTAAACTTAACCAGACATAACTAAATTTTAATATACTGCACCGACAACAAATAATTAGCTATCAACACACATTTAAAATCTAATGCCGGAATCAGCCTGTTGACAAACATATATACTATAAGTAATAACTACGTTTTATATACGGAAAAAAAAAAAAAAAAAAAAAAAAAAAAAAAAAAACAAATAACAATAATAGTAAACATATAAATAAAAATAAAAATTAAATAAATAGAAACAACAGACAATTACATATATATATGGGTGTATATATATATATATATATTTAAAAAAATAAATAAATAAATAAATAAATAAAATGAATCTATTTAGTTTTCCTCTGAATACTTTACTCTGAACACTTCCGGTTTAACCCCCCAGCGCTCCTGGCATTTTCTCGGTACCCGGGATTTTTCTTTTATTTATTTTTGACAAGGAGAGGAAGAAGAAAAAAAAAAAAAATCTCTCGAAATATCAAATTGATTCTTGACAATCCGGACATTACAAACTAACACCCTTGCTGTCTAGAAAAATAAACAAACCTTTCGATCTATATCCGACTTATTTCGGTTTTGTTCTGTTTTTGTTCTTCACAGCTTCCAGCAACCCGGATCTTCGCATTGCCTTAAACCTTTTTAAAAACTCTTATTATATGTATATATATATATATATATATGTATATATATATATATATATATATATATATATATATAAAGAAAGAGGCAAAATGTCTTCATAAAAAACATGTGTTAGATGCAAATAATTTTCTTAAAATCAAAATTTTTATAAAAAAATTTTCTTCTTTTTCATCTTGACTTTTTTTATCTAATAATTTCGCCTGATAAAACAGGGCTCGTCAGAGCTTTTTTTTCTTTTTAGACAAATAAAAGGTATTAACCTCATTTTTTTTTCGTAATAATCCTTCCTGGTGTTCTAGAAGTGACGTCCGATGAAAACGTCTTCCCAGCCATAGCAGATGGAACGAGAGCAGGCTAGCCCCATGGATTAAATAAATGGTTCCGTCCAGATTCCCGAGTTCGACAGAAAGATTCTCCGAGTTCGAGAAGGTACACCAGAAGAAAGTCGGAGGTTACATACAAACACTGAGAACAGTAGTCCGAATATACCAAATTCTACATGTTATAGGGAGTCAAATGGAATATTATATCATAAATTGTTCCAAAAGAATATATTGGAGTCCAGAAAATGGATGTAACAGTCAATATTCAATATATGTAAAGTTTTATATATGTATATGTATTATGCTTAACAAAAATCTTCCTTGGCATCGTTGTGGGTATGATGCGATATGTGCTCATTTTTTCAGATTTCATATACGATTGATAATCTTTTTCAAATTGTTCTAATTTATAATACAAAACCAAATAAATATTTGTTTTTGTGTCTATTCTGAAGAGAAGACTTTTATCTTTAAAAAAACATAGTTTAAAGGACTTTTTGTATTTTATAACATTCATTGTTGTATTGTATAATTTATTAAACTTGTAAAGTACATAACTGTACATGTGTATATTATCATTTTCTCTTTTATATATATATATATATATATATATATATGTGTGTGTGTGTGTGTATGTATGTGTGCATATATATATATATATATATATATATATATAATGAAGAAGAATGGAAAGGAATTAGAGAAAGCAAAAGCCAAATCAAAATTCAATTCAAAAGTTCAAAGCAAGGTATATTCCGCAAAAAGGCAATTTATTCAAGTTAAATTTTCCTTAAGCCAGGCTTTTCAAAGATCAAAATCTTATCATTAGAGGAAGTCGCTAGGATAGATAAGGTGGCAATGGCCAAGATTTAAAATTTGATAAAATGAAATAAAAGTTGTAGGGAAAGAAACGCAGGGCAAAACTGTGCCAGGGTGCAAGCAAATGTCCGATTGCCAAAAAGTCCGGTGTCAAAGAGTCCAGCGGAGAGAATAAGATGTAGATAGGTAGGTCGTTAGAGGCACGAGATGATGATAAGATTTTGATCTTTGAAAAGCCTGGCTTAAGGAAAATTTAACTTGAATAAATTGCCTTTTTGCGGAATATACCTTTCTTTGAACTTTTGAATTGAATTTTGATTTGGCTTTTGCTTTCTCTAATTCCTTTCCATTCTTCTTCATTTCTACCTGCTCTATCCTGGATATTGAGCTGTATACTCTTCACAATAGGGTTTTACCTTTCCTAAAAGTTCGCTTTTAGTACACCTCTTTATATATATATATATATATATATATATATATATATATATATATATATGGATACATGAAGTAGTAATTATATATATATATATATATATATATATATATATATATATATATATATATATATATAGCAATATTCCAGGATTAGACAGGGAAGAGCAGGATCCCTTTGCCACCATTCCTCTACGACTTTGGACTCTGCTATTGGCCACCATTTGGTTGAACATCGATGTTGTGCCAGTAACTATAAATTGGAGCGTGTTGAGGTGCTTAATAGTGCGGATTCCAAAACCTATTTAACAACTTTGGAATCTGTCTCCATCGCTCTACGTAAACCTTCCTTATGCCGGCAGAAGTTTGTAAAAGCGCTAACTCTATTTGGGAAACTTTGAACCCACCCACCCGTTTTTTTTTGTTTTTTTTTATGCCACGCTGTGCCGTTTTAAACGACTATTAAATTAAATTCATTTTAATCGTGCTTTAGTATTCGCCGGCACTTAAATCCCCCCTTGCTCTTCATTTTCGTTGATATATTTAATTGCTTATAAAATCGGTTTCTCTGACGAGATGATAGTCGAAAGAGCTCTAGAGAGTTTTCCACAAATCATTTTCAAAAGCATATATAAATGTTATACCTATAAACATTTGTTTATAACAATATTCATGAATAAATATTAAATTATGTTTACCTACATACGACGTCGTTTCAAGCTTATGCTCATCAGTGTAGGAGAGTGACAATTTCAGACGGTCACAAGACGCGAACCCGGTTCGCAGAGTCAACCCAGGTTCACAAAGTCAACCCAAGATCATATATATATATATATATATATATATATATATATATAAGGAGATTGTAGTTTGCGTGAAGCATTGCTAGTAAATATTAGTGTAGGTTTGCAATCCGAGGCTGGAGCAATGTGATATAGGTACCGGAAGGTGGAGAAGGTGAACAAAAACAAACAAGAAGAGAAAACAAGAATGGAATCTCAAATCAATTTAACAGTAAATAAAAAAGGGTTACTGTCAGACAAATAAAAGTTCCGGAATAAGGTAATCTTAAATATTCGAAATAAAACTTTCATTATCAAAAGACCAAAAATTAAAGACCGAGTGGCCGAAAAAAACGAACGAACGAGATGCACTGATAGAATCAACTGGAATCAACTGTTGTTGACAGAATACCGCAGAGAATAAAGAGTAGGTACGCAGAAAATTTTAATTATTCTTATCATAATTTAATTATTTAATTATTCAGCTAAAGTTATCATCTTATTAATATTTGTTTATTTATATACTAATTATTATAATTTTATTACTTTTATTTTATTTGATTTATTAACTTTTTTTTCTTCATTTATTCAATTCTAATTTTAAATTTGGGCCGTTAAGAGAATACGAAGGGAGGTAACTTTGAAAACAGAATATGGTTAGAATTAAAACTTGAAAAATTGAAATCAATTGTGGAAAGAATTAACATCATGAGAGTAGAAAGAAACCGTTGGAAAAGGATGGGGGGATTAAGAGATAAAAATATACACACATATATACATATAAAGTGTACATTTCTAAATACATATTTATTTTAAAGGTATAATATGCCTTAAAATTTACTTATTTAATTTTTTTTTTTGCTATGATTATTTATTTATTTTTTTATTATTTATTTTATTTTTTATTAAATTTTAAACTTGAATTTAGGGATTATAAATATATACACATACATTAAGGACCGGCGGGACAGTTATAAAATTGAGGGGGGCTCTCCCAAAATGTGGGGGCGCGGTTAAACACATGTACACACAACTTCATCATTGATGACCGCAAAGTGGGGGGGGGCAAGTCAAAAAGTGGAGGCTTGAGCCTCCTGCCCCCTCGATGCCGCCGTCCATGCATATACACACACATACACACACATATACATACACACATACATAAATATATATATATATATATATATATATATATATATATATATATATATATATATATACAGGGCCTACAATAGAGAGAGGTAGCTTCATCCCGAGAAGAAGCTACCTTTATTTTTAACACATTTAATAATACTGACCCCCGCATTAAATTCACCATCGAACATCCCAACACCTCAGGCTCTCTCTCACTCCTAGACTTTAAACTTAGCATAAATGACGACGGATCCCTTCACACCACCTTCTATAGAAAACCCGCCTGCAGGAACCTTTTCATCCACTACAAATCCGCATTACCCCTCAAATCTAAAATCAGTTACGTGCACACCGAAATCATCCGCATACAGGACAAATGCTCATCCACTACCGACAAAACAACACACACCAAAGCCTTCCACCAGACCCTATTAACCAACGGTTTCCCCCTCACTACCATATCCAGCCTCAATAAAACCAAAAGACGTAGACACCACACTTTCACCAACACTTGCTTCCTTTAGTTCTCCTTCTTTAGCGACCGTATCACTTCCGCTATCCGCAATGCCATACGTAGTGAGAACCTTAACATACAGCTCTCCCACACAGGCACGTTTCTCCGACTACATTTGTCCAAAAAATCCACTCGGACCCCTGCTCTCTAGCTAATTGCCCTATACCCAACTCTGGCGTCTGCTTCCGCACCTATACTGTGTACAACCTACAATGCGCTAAGTGTCAGAAGTTCTACATCAGTAGCACCGTTAGGCCTCTGCACCAACGCCTTAAAGAACATCTGAACACCCACATTTCTTCCTTCCACAAACACTTAATATCATGTGGCAACACACATCGCTCTATTAGTGTCCGTATTCTCAACTCTGTCCGCAATGTCAGTAAGCTTCGAATTTCGGTAGCTGTTCTAATCTCGAAATTTCATCCAACTTTGAATAACAGATATGAGTTATCTTCCCTTTTCATCCTCTCATTCTTACATTCTTACACTCCCACCCCCAACCTCCTTGCCTTTGCCTCTTCAATTTATTTGCCCAGCACCATCCACCCCACACCTCAATGCCTTTTATCCTGTGTTTAATGTTTACATAGTTACATATTAATAAGTAAAACATTATAATAATGGACTTAAATATATAAACAAGAATGGAGTAATATACACTTTATGTATATGTATGTAGGTCCTGTATATATATATATATATATATATATATATATATATATATATATATATATATATATATATATAGGATCAAATGTAAACCAAAAATAAAACTTTTAGTAGATGGAACCTATTGTGAAGAGGTTTAGCTCAATATACGAGATAGAGCAATTGTAGAGATAGAAGAAAAAAGAGTGATAAATATGCGACGATTGTCCAAATTTACATTGAACAATTGAAATTTGAAATAAATTTGGACAATCGTCGCATATTTATCACTCTTTTTTCTTCTATCTCCCTCTCTCTCTATATATATATATATATGTGTGTGTGTGTGTATATGTATATATATGTGTATGTGTGCGTATATGCATGAACAGCGTTTGTTTTTGTTCACCTTCTCCACCTTCCGGTACCTATATCACATTGCTCCAGCCTCGGATTACTAACCTACACTTTATATATATATATATATATATATATATATATATATATATATATATGTAAATTATACTTATTTAATATGTATTAAATAAGGTATACATTTTATTGAAATTGGACCTATTTTAATTTTCGGGAATAGACGTATTATTTGCTTATTTACCTATTGTTTAAATTTAATTGGAATCAAAGGGAAAAACGTGTTTAGAGAGGGGGCGCACAGCGACTCGCAGCGTTGAAGCGGTATATTTCTTATATAGCCTATGACTTTCATTGAGAGGTCAGTATGATCTGCCAAGCAAGGACCTGCTTCGAATAGAAACACGTGTAGGGAAAAAACTCTTTAATTTGATAGATCTAATAAATAAATAAATAAATAAATAAACTTGGAAAGAAAAAAAGTCTTTTGTGGTGATGAATGATTTCGTAAACGAAATGTTTTGGTAAACTTTCTAAAAAAACACACACACACACATATATATATATATATATATATATATATATATATATATATATATATATATATATATATATATATATATATATATGAGAAGCAGGCAAAGAAATTTGGTGAAATTATTTACGATTACATATAGACGACAATAACTACAAAATAATAAAGAAATTAATCCAGCCAGGTACTGGGGAATCAATATAGGTTTTCTGTTTCGAGGTTTCTTTTAGATATCATCTATACGCAGAAAGAAAAGTGTCGTAATTATGGCGCGAAATCGTCTATTTGATTATATCAAATGGGATTCGTTAGGTTTACGTCTTTTGATGACGTTACGCACTCGAATAGGCAGGATGAAATTTAGATTAACTGCCATAGATAGTGGATAACATAAACACGACATTATTCAAATGGCAGGTAACCGTGTTTGAACGCCCATTTGACCAACTTCCAAATGAGCTTCGTTAAGATCGTGTATTCGAATTACGCTACCTACTCAATCACACTGATTGGTTTTGCTCTCTGCCATTGTTGTCAATATTACATAACGAAAAAGACTCAGGGAACTCTCCGATCCCACGTCAACCTTGCTCGTCCTCCGCCACTTCTCATCGGCAACGCCTATCTTGCTTGACTCTGGACAATTTCCCAGCTGCAATCACAACTCAGTTGCACTCTCTGTCATCGGTACCAATGTTGTATAATCATAGAAACTCGAGGAACTTTGCGATTCCAACGAAAAAGTCTATTGGTGAAATAATTTATTTAAAACAATGAAAATATTTATAAAAATATCTATTTCACAGTATAATTTGTACGTTTTTGCAAGTCTTTAAATATAAATATATTTCGTCTGACATATTCTACATACCGTTCCAATATTTATATCGACTATTTTTCGAGACATCCATCTTGAATTTATATGTCGGCTAATGTACTTTTTTAAAAAGTGTTTTCCTATTGAATACGTAGTACTAAATTAATTTTAACGCCAATACGTTCTTAGATTTAGACTTAGGTAGTCCCATGTCCTGAGATATATGAGGCAGTAAACGTATTTAATCGCATTCATAAAAATTTAGATTTTGCATCCGTTTGATTGTTTTCGTAGGTAGATAAATTATTTTTTGAAGGAGATTACATCGAAATACACTTTTTTAATTGTTAACAACATGGACCAACGTTCTGCAAAAAAAGTAATAAACAAAAACCAAAGTAAAAAAACAAACAAAAAAAACTGGCGACCCAGAATCAAACATTGGTTTCATAGAAAGAAAGCTCTTGGCGTTTTGGCTGGGAGCAAAGTGTAGTACTTAGACTAATGTACTCGCATGTCCTGAGACATATGAAGCAGTCAAAGTATCCATCGCATTCATAAGAATTTGAATTTGGTATACGTTTGATTGTTTTCAAAGCAAATATATAGTGATGATGAACTTTGGACTGGTCTTCTTCCATCTCTTCTTTGGCATTTTGGTATTTTTGGTCTTCTCTGTCCCTTCTTCGCTGCTGCTGTTACTATCTAGGTTATTATTCAATATGGTATCCATTTTAAAAGTTTTCCTAGGTGGATCAATTATTTTTTGAAAGAAATACACTATACAAAGTGATCCATCACATTCATAATAACTTAAATTTGGCATACTTTTGACGGTTTTCGTAGCAAGAATATTTTACAGGGACATGTCGCTAGCCTAAAGCCACACAACTATCATTTATAAAGAAGGCACTAATTTTGGTTTCCTCTTCCGTGCTAGTGAACTCCTCACACCTGACAATATCCTGTATCTCTACAAAGCCACCATCCGCCCATACATGGAGTATTGTTGCCACATCTGGGCTGGTGCATCACCAACTAGTCTCTCCCTCTTAGACAAGGTCCAAAAAAGAGTCGCCAACTTAATAGGCCCCTCACTGTGAACCAAGCTCCAGCCCCTGTCCCATCGCCGCAATGTTGCATCCTTGTGCTTGTTTTACAAATACTTGAATGGATTGTGCTTCGATGAACTGGCTACTCTGGTGCCCCCCTCGACGTAAATACACTAAACCAACTTGACAATCAGCTAAATCCCATCCGTTCACTGTGGAGGTCCCCAGTTGTCGGAGAACCTTCTACTCCAATTGCTTCTTTCCTCGTGTTGCTGGCCTCTGAAACTCTCTCCTTGCTCCCTGTGTCTTCGACAGTACCGACATGCAGAGGTTTAAAACTAATGTAAACAGACATTTCGCTACACTGCTCCCAACTTGGGGTGACACCCAAAACCAACACCCTAATTCTCAGTAACCCCTTACGTCTACAGTGGCGGCCTGATTTGTTTGGGGTGAAATATGTTATGAACAAAAAATTTAAAATGTAGAGAAGTGTCACATTGATATGTATTTCATTGTTTTCAAAGTGGAGCGAAAATTTCAAACATGCCTCCACGCCATTGTTCTTGTTGTTTTAAAACATCATGAAACCAAGGACCTTTGGCTGATCAGACCCGCAAATAAAAAAAACTTTTCCTCGCAGAGAAGTAAAGAGAAATAATTACAAACACGACTCAACGTCGTTGTCGTTGTTGTTCGTGTGTTTTTTTTAGAAGGAAGGGGATCTTTTCGTGGCTCTGAACAATACATTCAGCATGTCATAATATTAAAAATAAATACAATTTTTTAGCTTATCGCTATTCCAATAAATTTGCATCGGTTTGGTAACGATACGTTTACTGGAAAATATATATGTTGCCGTTTTCTCTATGTACTAATCTGGTAATAGCTAGTGAACGTATTGATTAAGAGTAACGATGGTGTAAATCTATAATTTAACTCCAAGATGAAATGAATCGTACATTGTGACGGTGTTATGAGTGGAAGGATTAGGACTTATTACTGAAAGGGTAGAACCTCCTACTCCGGTGCTGAAAACACTTAGAAGCGATAACGTGATGCTGGCTTACATATAAACATTGTTCAAGGCGAACGAAACTAAATAGTGTTTTCTTGACTCAAGTAACGATAAGTAACTAAAATGCATACGAAGCAGAAATCTATATGCATCTTTTATATGGAAAACAATAATAATCAATGTGTTAAATATCAAAGCCGGGTGTACAGAAAAGTTCATCTGGCAGAAGTAGACACACGTGACACGGAGACGAACCCGACCGGTAAAAACAATATAACATGATTGATTGTCGAAAAGAAAATAATCGTTGATTTAGTGAAGTCAACTTGTCGGGAGAAACCCACACACGGTGGATTATCAGAAATAAAATAATAGTTGATTGAAACCATCTGCAAAGATAAGCGATAGAAGTAAATACAATGTCGCTGAATAAATTCCTTGGAGGCGTGGCTAAATTGACAGTGAAGTCCCACGGTGGGCATCTGTAGGTGGATGCGTGGTTTTAACAAATTGTTAGCACAGCAGAAATATAACGAATTAAATGAGGAAAAATTCATGTGTATTAATAGAAAATATTCATCCATATTAACATGTTTTCAACTTATTGTCCTATGTACATTTTTTTTACTTTAGTTTATCATGAAAAAAGCATATGACCACTGAACTATAAGGGGCTACTGCAGTAGGAGTCAGATTGGGAGGGTAGGCAACTTGGGTGAGGATCTTGACAACAAGATGTTTGTTGGCATTACATTTACATTTTTTTGTATGTTTTTACCGTCTATAAAAACATGGAGCTAGGGGGGAATTCCAAAGGCTAACAGTTCGAATAAGGAAGCTATTAGAGTAGAAAGCGTTCGAGCCTCAAGAGACATCTACATCTGAAGGGGTTGGATTTTGTTGCTTGTCAGATAAGTCGGAGGTATTTATGTCGAGAGGTTACCAGTGCCGACAGTTCATCGGAGCACATTCCATTGAATTACTTGTAAAAAAGCACAGAGATCTAGCATTGCGGCGATAGAGGAAGGGTTGGAGCTTGGTTTATAGTGTGGAACCTATTAGATTTGAGACTTTTTTTTCGATCTTGTCTAATAGAGAGATAGACTAATGGTTGATGCTTCAGCCCAGATGTGGTAACATAATCGATGCATGTGCGAATTATGACTTTGTAAGTATATCCGTGACAGAACTAACCCTTAATGTTATCAATCTATAAGTCTCCATCCAGCTCTTCGATAAAATATTAAGTTATTAATAAATCTAGCTATAGTCCACCACCTCATCAATGCTAAACTTCTTTCTAACAACCAGCATGGATTTAGGCAAGCCCGTTCTACAGCAGATATCTTAACAGTCATCTCTGAACTCATATACTATACACTGGCCAACGCATGTGAAGCTAGGGCAGTAGCGCTTGAATATATCTAAAACTTTTGCCATTGGGGAAGGAATATTATGCCGCATAGAAAAGATAGAAATAATCACGTTGAAAAACCCTAACCTTGACCCTTGCCCTTACCCTGACCTTGACCCTGGCCCTGGCCCTGGCCCTGGCCCTGGCCCTGACCCTGACCCGTTAGATCACCGAAGTTAAGCGACGTTGAGCCTTGCTAGTACTAAATGAGAATATAATGTGCTGTATGTGACCTGGAGAGGACATGTGCTCCACCAAGTTCTATCATGCCCATTTAAAAGTTAGCACAGCTAGAGTATCTGTCTGACTCCCCGACGACGTTAACTGATATAGATGGATGGATTTAACAAGGTCTAG
>OY744553.1:36754534-36764534 GCA_963556195.1 Sepiola atlantica
CGAAGAAATAAGTGATATTTACACTGAAAGCGGCGAGTATAAATATCTAAACGTTCGATAGTACTTAACGACAGAGTCGGAGCATTATATATATATACATATATATACATATATATACATATATATTTATATATATATATATATATATATATATATACCCTGTGCTGAAGAAGTGATTCGATATAATAAAAAACATATATGATCTCTGAAACGATCGTACACATACTGTTGTTCATGTTGAATTCTTGGAGTTTAAATAGAAGTTTACCTAAGATCCATATTATATATATATATATATATACATATATATATATATATATATATATATATATATATATATATATATATATATATATATATATTGAGTGTATTTAGGCAGCATTTTCTTATTTATGCAAACATTGTTAAAAATAAAAGAATTCGCCCGATTAATTATACCCTTTTTATTTATTTTTTTAATCTTTCAGACGTTTTATTATTGTATAAAAATTTTAAAAATTAATAAATGTCTCATAAGTTTCGCAAACGTTTTCGATGCTTCGTCGAATCATTCTCAGGTGTCGAAATCAAATTAACAAAAAAGCTGAAGAAAGAAAATAATGTTTAAAAAGACGGCGGAGAAACGCGTAGAGAATGTGTTCCGCATTATTTCAGAGAAAGAAATTTACGATTTAAATCCAGCTACGCTGGAGTGGCATCACAGAATAAAATCGCATTGCGTAAAGCATTTTAAAATGTTTCCACTAGTTTCATACAGGATCTTATTAATTTTAGATTGTTGTTTTTTCTGTAGATATCTTTCAGTATTTTTTTTTTAATTTCAATTGATTTCGGAATGTATTATTTTATTTTTATTTCATCATCATTAGTGTTCTTTTTTTGTTCGCTTTTTACACATTAAGATGATTCGACGAAGAATCGAAAACGTTCGTGAAACCTATGAGACATTTATTATTCTTTTTATTTTAATACCAAAAAAACATCAGAAAAATTGAAAAGTGAAAAAGCTAGAATTAAACAAACGAATTGTGTTATGCTTAAAAATGTTTGCATAAATATAAACACACACACACACACACACATATATATATATATATATATATATATATATATATATATATATATATATATATATATATATATATATATATATATATATATATAAAAGGGTATTTAGACATAGTTTTTAAACCATTGTTTCGTAATAGTATTATTTCTTGTTGAAAAAACCATAACAATGGTGGTGTAAAATAAATAAAATTTATTTTAATCTTAGCTTTCGAGAATATACTTCTTATTTTCAAAAAGTCCAAAAAGTCCATTTCCATCGAAAATTAAAAAAAGAAAAAAGAAAAACACTCTTTGAAAATTAGAAGTATATTCTCGAAAGCTTAGATTAAAATAAATTTTATTTATTTTACACCACCATTGTTACGGTTTTTTCAAAAAAATATATAATAATAATAATAATAATAATAATAATAATAATAATAATATATATATATATATATATAATCATATATATATATATATATCACATGTGCCTCTAAATTCAGTGTCGACTTATTCTCCATTCTTAGTAAGTCGCACTCCCCTTATCATCTCAAGATCTTAGAAACAATTTATATTAAGTCCTTGAGACCTTCTCTTTGCAAACAAAGAGAAAATCTTCTCGGGCTTAATGTTGTTTCTATTTGATTGAACCTTTTTTTTTACCCTTTTCCCTCGCTATAATTCTCATAGCATCTTTTTATATTTTTTATACATTACCTCGATATTTGGCTCTGTTGAGCGAGGTACGAAACCGGTCAGCTGCCCTTTCATCTTTTTAATTTCTTAAATTCATTATGAATAATAAATATTGTCTCTTCAATGCTATTTTAAAGTTTTGTATGACAAAGAAAATATTTAAATATATATATAAATATATATATATATATATATATATATATATATATATATATATATATATATATATATATATATATATATCGCAAAAAAAATGTGAGGGCTTGTACAAATTATTTATTTATAAACTATACGCTGCATACGTCAGTGACGTAGCATAGTTTCATTGGGATAGGCCCACCCTTTTACTTTTGTTATAAAGGTCATTAGAGCCCAATTCAATAAACAGAAATAAAAGGTCAGCCTATTTCGATGAAACCATGGTACGTCTCTGAAGTATGTTCTTATAGTTTTTAAATAAATAAATAATATATATATATATATATAAGTGTTACTACAGTTTTATAAGCGTCATTAGTAGATATATTTGAAAATTTCTTTGAGAAACCAGTTAACAGACGCGTGAATTCATATCAATAAATGAAAATTGTTTTTTTTTCTTTTCATTAAAAAAAAGGAAGAAATTACAATGTCTGTTTACCATGATTATGGTTTGTTAAAACCGAAAATTTGGAATTATAAAAAAAGAATAAATATGGCGTTGCTCTATCAGACAAGAAAAATTAATTTTAAAAATACAAGACAATGGAAGGATCTATCTTCATCAGCGTTGATATGGCATCCCATAGAATGACGACAATCCAACAAAGTCTTGTAGTATTGTGAGATACTGCTGAGGCGCTCTGTGGTAGTGGTAATGATGCTTCAGCCCCCAAACCATGCCTGAACCCAGTCATCATCTGATGAAGGCTTTGTTGGAAGAAATTCTGCTTTACAAGCCACAGTTATTGTATATATATATATATATATATATATATATATATATATATATATATATATATATATATAAATTGTTGTTTATACAAACATTAGTTCTTCCTTGTCGTTTTTGGTCTGAAGAGGTGAAATCTCTGTCAAGAGTACAACCGAAACATGTATGCACATATGTAACCAATAATGTTTGTATAAACAAAAAATTATACCAAAGAACAGCTCTACTTGTTATTAAGCACTTTTTATAAACACTAGAGTTTCAACGGATTTACATCTACAATAACAAATACAATACATGTACTATATACATGTACTATATATATATATATATATATATATATATACATACATATATATATATATATATATATATATATATATATATATATATATATATATATATATATATCACTTCTTTGTGATATAGCTACAACATCCCAGCAGAGTGCTCGCTTAATTGAGAATTAAAGTTAAAAATTAAAAATTAAGAGCGTAATATTTTTTTATGATGACAACAGAAGGTGAAGAGAGCCGGATGGCTAAGTCCTTCTGTTCTTGAAACCGACAGTACGAATGTTGTACTAGTTTTGCTGTACCAAAATAAATATATATATATATATATATATATATATATATATATATATAACCAATCATTTATTTATTTATCTATATATTCAGAATCAGTAGTAGAGAAACATTCCACGGTTTACCCTGATTTTATTAGTGAGTTATTTCTTAAGAGCAAATACACGCGTGGATGGGCCACAAATCCTTATTGATCCGAAAAGACTATCCACCGCGAGAGACAGAAGCGACCATGTTTGTCCTTTGACATTTAAACCCTATCTTGACTAAATACATGAAGATGTATTTTTGCACGGAGAAAACGTTTCTTGACAGATCAGGTGCTCAAACAATCGTATCTTGGACAATCATGAATCCTGTCCGAGCTAGGCCTCGTCGGACAAACATGTATATTGCGTTATTGATTAAGGGATACGGGGCTTGTTGATTATGTTGAGCGGCCTGGACAATATTGGGGTTTCGAAGAGATTGGTAGGGATAGGTGTGTGTTTGAAAGGAAAGAAGTGTTTGTTGGCAGTCCGACCACGTACTGACCTGTCGAGTTAGCTTAAGGATGTTATTGCTATGTGCTGCCCGGAAAACAATATAAAATGTAAAAAGGAAGAATACCTAAATTTGACGATGAAATGATGAAGCGAGGAAATAATATCTCAAAAGAAGAGAGAAAAAAAGTAGCGTAGTAAAAACAGCTTATAAAGATTTATTCTGTTTAGAATGTGGATAATAGCCTCGTGGGGTCGGACGCATCTTGAAGTGGACGCATGTGTGAGGAATCGTTTGGTTTGGCTTGCGCGATTTAGTGCGGGTGGACCTGTACGGTCGAGTTCAAAATAAACTGGTTCTCACAGTCGGAGCTCACAAGCGTTGACAGGGTCACCACGTTGACGAGACCTCAAGTTAAGAGTCAAGGTGCACCTGCGCATAGAGGTTCTGTGACGTCACGGGTTTTTGAGTGGGAGGCGAAGTTTTGCCAGTCTGTGTTTTGGGAGCGGGCCGAACGGACGATTTCTCTATGTAGTGATTAACATGATTAGGGGAATTAAATTCCCTAAGAGAATACAGGCATGGGATTTCTTCTCCCCCTCCTCGAATGGCTAAGAACTTAAATTAGGAAGTAACTACGATAAAGTAGGAATTTGGTCTCTCCCTCGACGTTAGTGAGGCATCTCCATCGACGATAACTGACGCCTGAAATAAAAGAATCAACATTTTAAAAGAGTTTTTGTCTTGTGAAAAGTGGTATGACGGTTTTTGTTGCAGACACAGCAGACGACATTAAGACGACACCCCTCCATCCGACGAAAGAAGAAAAGATACGAGAAACTAGACGACATCGAGAAGACACCTCTCCACGCGACGAAGAAAAAGAGAAGGTACGAGAAATTAAAAGGTATGCAACATACATTTTTAGTGTTAAAAATGACCAGTTCTTTAAGCGAGAACTGTCACGGCCCATTCCGGGACGAGTATACAATGCGAGAACTGGCACGGCCCCAAGCGGGACAGTATACAACAAGAATAGTTAGTACAAACATATATTACTATTTATAGTTTTATGTGCAACATATTACCACGGGGCAATTTCCCTGCGGACTGCAACATGGTCATCTTCAAATTTAATTTTTATAAATCTGGCACAGTCCACCTGTGCCAGATGTATAAAAATGTGTTTATACCAGTTGAGGTTTCGTCTTCGGCAATCAGTCTGATGGAGACCTTCATTTTGTAAGGCTGAAGTATGGTTGTTTTAAGTCCTAATAGGCTTACCCTCCGAAACTTTAACTTCTCTCTTTGAGAAGTGGGTAGTAATTGCAAATCGCCTGAGGTTCCCCTAAAATATATACGGGGCTGCTCTGGCCTATTTTGTAGGGAAGAGTGTACTTATACTAGTGCGGTGGGTTTTTAAATCTTACCTGACCTTGTGTCAAACCTCCTGAAGAAAAAGTAAATAAATACTTGTCATGGATCGTTTCTATAAGTAATCGCACTTTGTTAATTTCATTCATCATTTTCAATCTTCTCATAGTATTCATCATCATTCAACCCTAACCCTTTCATCTCGCTAACTGTTATCCTCGAGTGGCTTTTGGCTTTCATAAGTGGCGACTGACATTTGTTTAGCCTATATACATCGCTCGTCTTTTGGCTCGCTTCACAGTGTTTGGTAGAATTCGCAGGTAATAGTAGGTATTACTTCACAGGGATCGCGACGTGAACGCTTCTACCTTGATCTCTAGATGTGAGACGGGAAGATGCCAGCCGAATAGAGATCACAAAAAATGATGAACGCCATCTCCTTCATGAACGTGAATCCACGGTCTAACGACTGAAGTCTAAAAGAAGCTTCTTCGGTCGTGTCGAAACCCTAACAACATCTCAGGAAGAGACCAGACAGCAGCTGTGAACCAAACGACTAGAGAATGCCCTTTCTCCTACTAACATTGGAATCACCCCTTCTCAGGCCAAGATCAAAGTGTAGTATCTGTTCCGATGGATACTACACCCTATAGACCGGTATTGTCTTGGCCTTCGGGCTTTATTTACGCCGGTCTATGGGTCTGTCCTGTGGCGTTCTAGGGTTCTTTGGGGAGGAGTAAGTTTAGTGCTTACTTCCTGAGGCGCCCCTACCGGGGAATGCCGACGGGGCTGCCCAGGCAATTTTTAATGGCCAGAGTGCTCACCTTCTCGGGCGCTGGCTTTTCAAGTCCCACTTTCCCGACCCGACGTTGGGTCACATTTTACCTTGTGGGAGTAAGATAAAACTGGCCTTGTGCTTAACCTCGTGGGGAGGTAAATAAAACCCCTTCTCAGACCCTCTCTAAAGGTTCAGAAGCACCCTTTCTCCAGTGGAAAACACGCAACTGCCTGAGAACGGGAACGAGGCGATCAAAAGTTGCTATGACTAGATGGGGCTACAAAACTGACGTAACCGTCTACGAATGTGGAGAGGAGAACTACACGATGCAACAGTGACTTTTCTGCCCTCTACTGCCAAACCGGTGAAGCCTAAAAGATTTTGCACAGTACGACAATAATGCAAATGACTGCAAAAGTGAGAAACTCTTGTGTGACCAATAATAACACGAAAAGAACAAGAGTGGTGACACATTTGTAAAAAAAATCATCTGTAAGGTGTATCATTACCAGGTATTGATACAGTTTGTGACGCATGCTAAAACTGATTTTTCGTCGGCATCTTCCGGCTGTTTACGTAAAAAGCCGAATGAAAACGATCCAGCGCTTAAATCAAAACCAGGCGGTGCTATAAAAAGGAAAAAATATAAAATTATTTAAAGCAAGCAAAAAGTTTTTTACATATTTTTAGAGGTAAAGTAAAAAAGAAAAAGTTTTACATATTTTTTAGAGGTAAAGTGAAAAAGAAAAAGTTTTACATATTTTTTAGAAGTAAAGTGAAAAAGCAAAAGTTTTACATATTTTTTAGAGATAAAGTGAAAAAGCAAAAGTTTTACATATTTTTTAGAGGTGAAGTGAAAAAGCAAAAGTTTTACATATTTTTTAGAGGTAACGTGAAAAAGAAATTTTTTTACATATTTTTTTAAGGGTAAGGTGAAAAAGAAAAGTTTTTTACACATATTTGTTAGAGGTAAGATGAAAAAGAAAAAAGTCTTTGACATATTTTTGAGGGGGTAAGGTTAAAAAGAAAAAGTTTTTTACACGTATTTTTTAGAGGTAAGATGAAAAAGAAAAAGTTTTTTACATATTTTTTAGGGGTAAGGTTAAAAAGAAAAAGTTTTTTACATAGATTTTAAGGGTAAGATGAAAAAGAAAAGTTTTTTTACACATTTTTTTAGAGGTAAGGTGAAAAAGAAAAAGTTTTTTACATATTTTTCAGGGGTAAAGTGAAAAAGAAAAAGTGTTTTACACATTTTTTTAGAGGTAACGTGGAAAGGAAAATGTTTCTTACATATTTTTTTTAGGGGTGAGGTGAAAAAGAAAAAGTTTTTTACACATTTTTTAGAGGTAAGATGAAAAAGAAAAAGTCTTTTACATATTTTTTAGGGGTAAGGTTAAAATAAAAAATCTTTTTACACGTATTTTTTAGAGGTAAGATTAAAAAGAAAAAGTTTTTGTACATATTTTTTAGGGGTAAGGTGAAAAAGAAAACGTTTTTTACATATATTTTAGGGGTAAGATGAAAAAGAAAAGTTTTTTTACACATTTTTTAGAGGTAAGGTGAAAAAGAAAAAGTCTTTTACATATTCTTAGGGGTAAGATGAAAAAGAAAAAGTATTTTACATATTTTTTAGGGGTAAGGTGAAAAAGAAAAAGGTTTTTTCACATGTTTTTTAGAGGTAACGTGGAAAAGAAAATGTTTCTTACCTATTTTTTTATGGGTAAGGTGAAAAAGAAAAAGTTTTTTACACATATTTTTTCGAGGTAAGATGAAAAAGAAAAAGTCTTTTACATGTTTTTTTAGGGGTAAGGTTAAAAAGAAAAAGTTTTTGAACGTATTTTTTAGAGATAAGATGAAAAAAAAGTGTTTTTACATATTTTTAGGGGTAAGTTTAAAAAGAAAACGTTTTTTAAATATATTTTAGGGGTAAGATGAAAAAGAAAAGTTTTTTTACACATTTTTTTAGAGGTGAGGTGAAAAAGAAAAGTCTTTTACATATATTTAGGGGTAAGGTGAAACAGAAAAAGTTTTTACATATTTTGTTAGGGGTAAGGTGAAAAATTAAAAGTTTTTTACAAATTTTTTTAGAGGTAACGTTAAAAAGAAAATGTGTTTTACATATTTTTTTAGGGGTAAGGTGAAAAAGAAAAAGTGTATTACATGTATTTTTACAGGTAAGATTAAAAAGAAAAATTTTTGTACATATTTTTTTAGGGGTAAGGTTAAAAAGAAAAAGGTTTTTACATATATTTTAGGGGTAAGATGAAAAAGAAAAGTTTTTTTTACATATTTTTTAGAGGTAAGGTGAAAAAAAAAAGTCTTTTACATATTTTTTTAGAGGTAATGTGAAAAAGAAAAAGTTTTTCACATATTTTTTAGGTGAAAACGAGAATGTTTTTTACATTGTTTTTATAGAAAAGGTTAAAATGTAAAAAAGTATTTTACATTTATTAGTCTTTTAGGGAATAGAATCGTCTGTCCTAAAACGCTTTAATTTATTATCAATTGTCTTAACTTAATGAATTTTACGATTTTCTCAATTTAGAAATGAAAATAGTCGTCTGCTGCAATCTGGTTGTCTAAACGCCTCGGCATCTTCCGGTTGTTTACGGAAACTGCCGGAAGATGCCGACAAAAAGTCGGTTTTAGCATGGATCACAAACTGTCTCAGTACTCATTACCAATACTTGCTCTCAATTTACTTGCCCTCTTCGGTTTTTAATGGGGGGGGGATCTAGCTCCCTAAAATAAGCAGTCATATTGGGACCAAATAAAAATTGCTATAGTGTCACGGACCAAGGACAAAAAAGGTGACATGGAGTATCAGAAAACGTACTACGCTTTGCTCCTAGTTAACACGAATTAGTCCGACACACGCAAAGTTCTCTGTGGTTAGTTGATCATCTAAAAGATTCCGACAAGTAATTTCAAGATTATGTTATTCTTTGATTTAATAATAATTTCTGAAAAAATAACTTTTACATATGTTACTAGAGAAGTTAGACGTAAATACAAGTAATTTAGACTCCTTACGCCAACATCCCCTTTCAAGCACATAGACGATCAGATATTTCAAATCGTAAAAAAATCAAACACATCGAGAATTTCCAGCAGAAAATGTTTCACGACTTTAGAATAGTAATAAACCAATATATATATATATATATATATATATATATATATATATATATATATATATATATATATATATTAGTAGTAGTAGTATGCGGGACTGGTTTGCTGCTACGATGTCTCTGTCTTCTGGCATCTATTTTGGAAGATTCTCTGCACGGACGGAATTTTCCTCTGGTGTTTATTATTTTTGACAAAGGGATGTCTCTTTATCCGAAATATCAAATAAATTATTTTTATAATCATCCAGACATCACACAAACAGCTAACACCACACATGCTGTTATGTAAGATTTTAAGAAAAAATAAATAGTAAGTCACATTTCGCTTCGATTAATTATTTTTGTTCCTTCCAGCTTACATCTTACTCAGAATGTGCATTGCCCACAGCCTTTTAAATACATACTACTACTATTCCCAGCAATGCTTCAAGCAAACTACCAGTCTCTCTCTCCTTCTCTCTCTCTCTCTCTCTCTCTCTCTCTCTCTCTCTCTCTGTCTCTCTCTTTCTATATATATATATATATGTGTGTTGTCATCCGTAGGCAGACTGTTTCGGTGTATCATAGCTCTTCATTGTGGCTACAGAGACAACTGTTCAAGCCGTGATCGAACCTAAAACCGAGTAGTTGACAGTCAGCGATTCTAACCATCCGACCGTCAGGCATGCGCCGTAGCATACTCCATAGAGATGGTAACAAAACCTTTTCCCTCTTATATGTTTCTACTATTACTCTCCCTTACATCACCGGGAAGTAATACACAACGGATACTTTAGAAACACGTCACCGTTATTATTTTCTATTCAGTTTTCTTTAATTTAATACATAATAAAATACATTTCGTACAAATTTAATAGACGCTCTCTCATATTCAACCGATTTTCGAGGATATCGGATTATCATATCATTAAAGAATTCACAGAATACATTAAACGAACCTAATCAATTATACTGTACATTGATT
>OY744553.1:36769534-36797034 GCA_963556195.1 Sepiola atlantica
ATTCTCTATGATTGTTCTACATTGTTTTCCATCCTGAGGAACTCTTTCTATAAAGACGAAACGTGTAAGCACATAGTTTTTAGCTTTTCTTTTTTTTCATTTTACATACATATATATACATATATATATTAAATATATATATATATATATATATATATATATATATATATATATATATATATATATATATATATATATATAAGTAGAAAGGAGTAGACACATTATAAACCATTGTTTCGTAAAGGTATAAACATTTTTTGAAAAAACATAACAATGTAATTTGTTGAAAATATAAATAATATTAATTTTTTTTTAACTGAGCTTTCGAATATAAAATATTCCTCTTCCTTTTATATATATAGTAATCTACATACTGACTGTGTTGCTGTATCACAGCTCTTCAATGCGGCTAGACTACTACCGATTCCAACCTAGGAATCGAAACTTTAACTATCTAGTTGATAGTTACTAAGCTACGGGATCGACGCTCGTGAATGGTATCTACAATGTCTTTATATAAACATTGACCGACAGTTTAAAGTGCTCCATTTGCTTATAACACAAACAATAAACTTTGCATCACAAACATATATATATATATATATATATATATATATATATATTGTTTTTTCTCTATGTACGTATACGTTTCATCCTTTTTAATCGCCTTAATCAACATAGAGATATAACTATTCACTACCTGTCGCGTGATTCGAAAACCCGGGCTACGATTTTGTTTACAACTGAAATCCCGACACCTAGAACCACTCGGCCACCGCTGGATAGATAAATAAACGGTGATAATTTCAACACTTATTTCGGCGACTTGACGTCATAAGAGCGTTCAACTTAATGAAAGGAACGATGCATTTATTTATATATATATTTATATATATATATACATATATATATATATATATATATATATATATATATATATTTATATGCATACATATATATATATATATATATATATATATATATATATATATATATATATATATATATATATATATATATATATATGCATACATATATATATATGTATGAACGAGGACAACAGACCTGGGTGGAATCGTCGTTGTGGGATTTTTATACAGATTCTTCTGGATTTACCAATATTTCTGAGCCCCACGCTTTTTGGATTTCGTTATTGGTGACTTTCATACTCGTTTGAACTTTAAAATCTTATTAAAAACTCTTTCAAATTTAGAACTTTGACAGTCCTCTTCTGTCAACTTATCAATCATTATTTTCCTCTGATGATAAGATTTTAATCTTTGAAAAACCTGGTTTAATTAATGAAAGGGAAGAAAAATAAATGTTTTTTATTAACGAAACTGCTCTTTGTCTTGAAAACCTGAAGATATTAGTTTGCTTCCATTTGCAGGTCTAATCAATTTTCATTGACTTACCATATATATATATATATATATATATATATATATATATATATATATATATATATATATATTCGTACAATTTATGTCTGCATATTTATGTTCTGATCCTTTCTAATTCCTATATGTGTTTTCATTGGGCATATGATATATATATATATATATATATATATATATATATATATATATATATATATATACATATATGTATATGCATACACATATATATATATACATATATGTATATGCATACATATATGTTTATATATACATATATGTATGTGCATACACACATATCTATATATATACATATATGTATATGCATACATATATATATATATATATATATATACATATATATATATGCATACATATATATATATATATATATATATATTCGTACAATTTATACCTGCATATTTATGTTCTGATCCTTTCTAATTCCTATATGTGTTTTCATGTTTTGGTTTTGAGTTTGAACTGGCCGATGTATCTGCCGTATTAACTTATATCCCTAGCACTTTCGGACCTGCCTGGATCAATCTTCTGGGGTGATTATCGAGTAAAGAACATAATGCTTAGATATTTATAAGTAATTTTGCCGGGAATGACATGATATAGTATTGTGTTAGTATTATAGGTAGTTTAGTATCTTCTAACTATTATTGGAATTAATTGTGTGTTCTTCTGTTTTGGCACAGTATGCATACATAAATTGTAAGTCATATTTAACAAAAATATACTGAAAAGAATATATATATGTGTATATATATAAAAAAAATTCTCAAAGGGTGAGAAGGCAAAAAGTGCTGTGTGAAAACAAAAAAAGCAAATTGCAAGTGACACTAACACATTAGACTTTCCCCGCCGCCGGAAGTGAATTCGGAAAAATTTTACTCTAACGTTGTAAAGGCCTCTATTTTTCAGTTATTTTAATATGTCAAACTTATCAATGCTTCAAAGTGGACGACATATTTCTTCATGTCCCAGCATGCCACATTAATAACATACACAAACGCAGGATTTTTATTATTAACCACAAATTCTGGTCATCTCTGAAGAGAGACTTTTATTCCGAAAAATTTAAGATTAAAGTAAATTAAAATGTTTGTTTAAATATTAAGTTTTCAAGGTTTTTATTTTTTTAATCATTTAAATTTTTGCATTTTAATTTTAAATTCAAATTCCTAACTTTTAATTTAATTTTTAGCTAATTTTATCCGATTTTTAGTTTTACTTCGACATTACTTATCATACGGCGTAATCATATTGATAAACTGGCTCACATTAGATCACCGATGTTAAGCGACGCTAGCCTGGTCAGTACTAAAACGGGTGACCATTTGGAAATACCAGGCGCTATATGTGCACTCCACTTATCCCAGTATTGTTTCCCGTCGTCCTGAATTTCTCTTTACCACTAGAATCAATCAGTAACTTCATAGTTACATGCACAGCCACATTGACAGAGGGTATCCATTGTCTCTCAAAACTAAACGGAGGCCATGGAAAGTTATCATCGCCAAAAACCCGGTACATCCACTTCACATATCTGTACTTCCACCATGTTTGAATTCAGTCTTATACAATGTGATGCTAAATACGTTCCTTTCAATTGTTCACCAATTGAACTATCGATCTAACATATCGATCTAACATATCGATCTAACATATCGATCTAACACATTTATTAAATGATGATGAAGCTATAACACTTATCCAGGAACTTTGCCTGACAATATCAATAATAATTTACTTATATCGACCATTGATAGAATTTCAACTAATAATCTAAAGTACAATATTCAATTCAATTTGATAAGAATAACCCGAGTT
This sequence comes from Sepiola atlantica, assembly GCA_963556195.1. NCBI lineage: Eukaryota > Metazoa > Mollusca > Cephalopoda > Sepiida > Sepiolidae > Sepiola > Sepiola atlantica. The sequence continues at coordinate 36,772,771 of OY744553.1, forward strand.
TATAAATAAAAGCGAAACCTTTATTATTGGCGTGAATTATTCATTAATCGAATTACATTTATTATCGGTTTATTATCTTCTATTTAATTACATACGATATTCAATAATTAAGTGATAATAATTTTTATATTAGATTTATTCGTAATTAATGTCTTCTCAGATTTGGGGAAAAGACGCATCCACTTAACCCTGGTCTGTTGGCGAGCGACACGAGTCCAGAATGTTTTAATGAATATCGAGAAGTAAAAGAACTCCTGTCGCAGAACGGGTAAAAGTCATTTCTAGGAAACAACAGTGTGACATCACTTTTGTTTCCCATAGCCAATATTAAAATCAAGATATAATTATACTAAATCTTATACCTAGAATACTTATTCAAATTTCTATAAAAATGTATTTCGAGAAGACATTGAAATACTGGGAATCTTTCTTCATTAGTGATGAATGAATGTGGATAAAATTAAATGCAAATCTGAAATATTTTAATTTTCAAATAAAAGTTTGTGTGATTTAACCAAAGTTTCACGTTTTTTCTAGTATATATGTATAGGCTTATACACACACACACATATATATATATATATATATATATATATATATATATATATATATATATATATATATATATATATATATATATATATATATATATATATATATATATGAAATTAAAATGGAATAAGCGGAAGACCTAAAAAGCTCAACTCATAGATGAAACGATCAAATAATCCGACGGTATGAAATTAAAATGGAATAAGACTTAAAAAGCTCAACTTTTCACCCAAATGTTATATGGGCTTTGTCAACATAACATTTGGGCGAAACGTTGAGCTTTTTAGGTCTTATTCCATTTTAATTTCATACCGTCGGATTATGTGATCCTTTCATCTATTCATCTATTCATATATATATATATATATATATATATATATAGAGAGAGAGAGAGAGAGAGAGAGAGAGAGAGAGAGAGAGAGAGAGAAAAGAGGGTAGTGCAGTATTAGTGCAGTTCCGACGAGAGAAATGTATATATGTAAAGGAGTAAGGCTACCAACATTTGTAGAATGTTTTTTTTTTAACATTTATTCATTATTTTGTTGTTTTATCATTTTATAATTTTATATAACGCGTTTCAAGCGGTGGTCCGCTCTCATCAGATATGTAAATCCATTTGAAGAAATGTTTTTCGGTTTGAAAGAGTGTTGTTTCATTTGAGGAAATGTGTTATTGTTTGGTGTTTTTGCGCATGTTTAGGTTTGTGTTTTGATATTTTAATATTTTTTATTTTTACTTTTTTATTTTTTTTCTGTTTCTTTTGGTCAAAGTCGTGTGTGTTTCTTAAGTACATGTGATTTTGACCTTTATTTTATAAGTCATCTCTATTTCTTGAAGTGCTTAGTTTTTTTTTTTTGAATTTATTATTTTTCTTGCCCTGTCGCTGAATTGGCTGTTGTGTCCGTATGTGTGTGTGTGCTTGCTGTTAGTTCTGAATCTTGAAGGTGAACGGCATGCATACACATCCACACACACACACACACACACACACACACACATACATATATACGTTATATAAAATTATAAAATGATAAAACAACACAATCATAAATAAATGTTGAAAAAAGCTTTTTATCAATGTTGGTAGCCTTACTCCTATAATTATGTACGAATGACAAATCTATTTCAACTTCGATTGTTCAATGCAAAGTGTACTCGGTAAAAACATGTTTAGTTTTCTTTCCTTAAGCCAAGGCTTTTCAAAGATTAAAACTTTATCATCAGAGGAATTACACAGATAGATAAGTTGGCAGTGGAAAAGCCAAAATTCGAAGTTTGAAACCATATAAAGTAATGGAGAGTAAGAGTGTGCGTGTAAATATATATATATATATATATATATATATATATATATATATATATATATATATATAGTAATATATATATATATATATATAGTAATATATATATATAGTAATATATAGTAATATATAGTAATATATATATATATATATATAGTAATATATATAGTAATAATAAAGTTTTCTACCAGAAAGAATATATATATATATATATATATATATATATATATATATATATTCTTTCTGGTAGAAAACTTTATTATTACTATATAACGACCATATTTATTTTTTTAAATAAATGTTTTTTAAAAATTGAATGAAATAGAACCTACATTAAGTCTTAGGGGATTTTCGTTTTGTTAACAAAGAGAAGGTCTCAAAGACTTAATGTAAATAGTTTTTGAAATCTTCAGATGATAGGGAGAATGTGACTTACTGAGAATATATATATATATATATATATATATATATATATATATATATATATGTGTGTGTGTGTGTGTGTGTTTATATATATATATATATATATATATATATATATATATATATATATATATATATATACTTTGGTCTCTATTATAGAGCGAAGGATGTGTTCACGCGCCGAAGAAAGACAAGATTTTACGTGATTAGATATGTAGAACGGGGAAGGTTGACGAGATTATCTGTGAGCGTAACTCTGGGCCAAACGCCGCTTTACACAGATAAAACAATAACTTTAAACTCTATCTCAAACTTCCAAACAACTGAATCCGTATTTATCTTTCTCTATTTGCGTTTTATCTGATAAGCGTCGTATTGTTTAAAACCAATTAATCCTGCACAGATCGATGGCGTTTGAAACACTGAGGCCACGTTTATCATTGATCTACTCTAAGATCTGTCAATTGTTCCTATGAAAAAAAAAGAGTTGCACGCAATTTAATGACGTATACACAAAGAAAAAAAACGTATACACAAAGAAAAAATACGTTTACACAAAGAAAAAAATATATCTCTATAACGGAAAAGTTTTGCTTCTTTTTTTTATGTTGTGTTTCTTTTGTTCTAGATATTCAGCTATGATAACTCCCAGGCAATCGTTTGCTATGGCAAAGGCGAATAATTGACTCAACGACAAACAGACAACGATATCCGATTTTGTATTGTGTTATGTTTATTTTTGTCCGCGCGGTCCGTTCAATGAATAAAGGAAATAAACAGAGATAGAAAAAAAAAAGATGGCGCCTCTATTCCTGAGCGTTTCGCGATCGCTTGTGATTTGGCGGGAAAAAATATCCACTCCAGTCACGTAATACATACGGACGTTCTTATTTATTTAAACATGTTTTTTTCTTTATCGTAAGCGTGCGGGTGTAAAAAGGAAATAATTGATGGATTTGTTTATAGGGAAGGAGTGGGTAAGTTAGTTCAAATATAAATATCTGTTTTTATTTATTTAATTTTTTATTTATTTATTTATTATATATATGTTTTTTTACATTATAGGAGCGTCACCTGAAAAGTGAGTTCTGCAATCGGATGATTTACGACCACTGGAAATGAGAAAGGAAATCTGGAGAGCAAACATACGTAAATTAGAATTGTTTGAAACGGAGGTTTGGATACATTGGAAACGCATACACATGCATACGAAGAGGGGAAATACTAATTTGAACACATGCAGCAGATGTGTTTGTACATCATTTAAGCCAACACTTCCGACATGAATAAACGAAAGAAACATATAGCGAAATAAACAACTTGATATTGTTGAGTAATTTGACATGGTGACTTTGTGCTTTTCGCCTTTATTATAAAAGACAGTAAAATAAAATAAAAACTGAATAATTTTTTTTTTTAAGTATGAATCTATTTTTTTTGTAATTTAGAAAAATGAGAGGTGGGGGCTTTTCTTTTTTATTGTTCATGTCCAATGTAATCATCATCATCATCAGCAGCATCATCATCATCATCATCAGCAGCAGCAGCAGCAGCAGCATCATCAGCAGCATCATCATCGTCATCATCATCATCAGCATCATCATCAGCAGCATCATCGTCATCATCATCATCATCATCATCATCATCATCATCATCATCACTATCATTATCATCATCATCATCATCATCATCATCATCGTCATCACCACCACTACCACCACCACCACTACCACCACCACCAACAACAACAATAACAAAATAAGTTCTAAAAATAAACGTATCTATTAAATAATAATAAACATAATTTTGCTAGCCATTGCGTTCAATGCAGAGTTTTTTTTATTTTAAGAAGTATTTCAAATAATTCTCAGTTTTGCTATGTGCAAATGTACTCGTGCGTAACCTTAACCGGAAGTTGTTAATTGAATTTCAAAATAACCAGAAGTTATCATTTGGAATTTTAAACTTTTTCATTAAATTGTTTTAATTAATATTACGACTGATAATAATAATATTAATACCAAGAAAACTATTGTGTAGATATAAGAAAATAGGAGAATCAAATTACAAATGAATTATAAAGTATCGTCATGTGTGTGTTTTGGGAGTTTTCCGATCAGTATATATAGTGTAATGGAAAATATTTTGTTGTATCATTGAATTAAGTATGTCTAATGTGGTTTGATATAAATATATTTCGGATAAATTGAAAAAACTTTGCACTTATTAATTTAGGTAAAAGAAAATAAGATAGCTATATTTTTCTTTACGTTATATGAGCGTCAAGTTAAAGTTGTGTTCCGAAATCGGATGATTTACGACAGCTGGAAATTAGAAAGGAAATTGAAATGAGGATAATACGCAAATTAGAACTGTTTGAAACGGAAGCTAGAATATAAATTAAAGAAATTAAAAGGTATGCAAATTATATGATTTATGGTGTTAAAAATTTTTAGTGATTAAATGAGAACTGCCACGGCCGTTCCGGGACGAGTGTACAAAACGAGTACTGTCGTGGTACAAAGCAGAGGGTCTATGCAACAAATGTAGCGGCATCTCTGGAAGGGACTGTGACTAAGAAACCAGATTTGGTGGCCGGTTCATAACCGCCAAATACTCAAAGTTGTCGTCTTATACGGCCTGTGTTGTTTTTTCTTTGTGAAAATAGACTTTCTGCACTTCCGGTTGACTTGGTGGAATGAATGGAACTCTTCAATTAAGATTTCTGATCACAGTAAGTGACGGCTGAAATGCAGAAGTGCTTTGTATGTGTCCAAAAATATGAGTCTATTATTTATTAATATTTAAAAAAAATAAATTTAATTAACGTCATGAATTTTTTGCATTAGACATATTTCTTAAAAAACATTTGTAAGTGTCCAAATATATGAATTTATTATAATTATTTTTTAAAACATAAATAAAATTAACGTCATGAAAATTTTTCATTACATATATATTTCTTAAATAAAATTTGTATGTGTCAAAAAATATGAATGTACTATTTATTTATTCTAGAGAGAGAAAATACTAATGTTTGTAATGGTAAAGATCGACAGTTTAAACAGTTTCTTTAAAAATTCGAAGAAAATCAGTTTATAGACGATAATATATATTTTTTTTCATATTACTACGTAATAACATTGAATTTAACTCCAAAACGTTCTTAGTGTCATCATTTTCAATATTTATTATATATACGCGCAAATATATGCTCCCTACGGTCGCATATTTTTACTAGTTATTTTAAGTTACATATTACATACATTACATTTAAAACTAAGAAAAAAGGTAACCGCAGAGAAAGTGTTTAGAAAACAAAATCGTTAAACCCTCTTCGATAAATAGGCGAAAGTTGTTAACTGGAAGTTGGGTTATTGTTTCTGAAGACGGCGTAGCAAAATTTATATTTGGCGTACATATAGATGACCCACCCTTCAGTCTAAAATCTTGATACAATTTTTTTACAATTTTTTTCGGATTACTATCGATTAAGCAACAAAAATTCAGATTATCAAAAGAAAAATTTGTTTAAACTTACCCATTAAAATTTTAGTGAGGGTTCAGTTCGCTATGCAACTCTAACGTAAATTGACCCGCCTTTGTCTACGTGTCGTATACGTTTATCAAAATTGGCTTCATGTGATAACAATATGTTAATCCTAAACTCACTTAAGGTCGTATAATGATAATAATATTTTAAGTTTTTCAAAAAGAAAAAATGAACGTAAAATAAAATCAACAATTAAAAAAATAAAATACAATCAACACGATTCTAAATTCAGTTATTTTAAATGCTCAGTAAAATGTGTTTGTTTTTCTTTTTACAAAAGAAAATAGAAAATCACCTCATCCTTTATTTTAATTAATAAAACACGGAATAATAAAAACAGTTTTGAAACAAAATTTACCCTTTACAGCGTAAAATGTGAAACGAAAAATCCTAAACTCACTTAAGGTCGTAAAAAGATAATCCTATTTGAAGTTTTTCAAATCGAAAAAAAGTGTACTAAAATAAAATCAACAATTTAAAAAATAAAATACAGTGAACACGTTTCACAATTCAGTTATTTAATTGTTCAGTAAAATGTGTTTTTTTTTGCAAAAAATGGTTATTTTAAAATTAATTATATTTTAAATTAAACAATTTTTAAAAAACCCAAAGCGTTTTAATAAAAAAAAATGAAAGTACATATATCAATTTTGAGCGACTCGTACGATAAATCTCAGAGGATGTGTTGTTTACATGTTATTAATCAAATAACGCACCCCTCAGTAACAGTAACAGGCGATGTGTTATTATCTTCAGCGCGATTACGTAAAAAAATTAAAACAAATGAACGTGTTCCAAGTTTAGTATTACTTAAATACGAAGTCTTTATTAAAAAAATCCTGCAGCTGTAGAGCGGCTAATAGATTTAACGAATGCGGAATCATTTCGTTTGTATTTAATCATTTTAAATCTGAAAAATAAATACCAATTAAATAATTATTTAAATGTTTCAACTTATTTTAAATACATTCTTCATTGAGATATTCTTTGTTTAAATTTATTTTTGTTTTATGAAACGAGGAAAATCTATTTTTAAATGAATTGCGTTTCATTACGTGCTAACGTTCTGCAGTTATTTATGGACCAAACTGATAATTGCCCCAGGTGACCCTAGAAGAAATCGAAGAAAGATTTAATGGTAACGTTAGATTCTGTGAACAATATTTACTTTATTAAAACATATTTGAATGTTCTATCTATTAACATAGCAATTTCTATAACACACAAACAAACATTAAATTATATATATATATATATATATATATATATATATATATATATATATATATATATATAACTCTGATAGCTTCCAATTTTCCCACCCCACATTCCACAGTTAACTTTTTTTCACGTATTTTTACCATCTTTTTAGGCTCATACTTTATCTTTTCATAAGTGACCATTTGCGGCTTACATCACGCACGCCCCTTCCCCTCCCTAATGGTTTTAATAACTCCAACCTCTACCATTCCCCTCCACACACACACACACACACACACACACACACACACATTCCACAGTCAATTGCTGCCGTTTAAAATATGTTTTACTTGTATGTTATTTCTTCAGACTAATCATCCCGAGGAAGTCTGGAAATAAAGACGAACCGTTGATGAATACATAAATAATATTTAAGTTTTCCTTTTTCATTTTCCATATATGTATATATATATATATATATATATATATATATATATATATATATATATATATATATATATATATATATATATTATAATATTATAATATAAAATGAAGTAATAAAAAAAGGTGTCAATCAAATTTTATTAGAATTCAAAGTTCAAGCAAAGTATCTTAAAGTCCTTAGCTCATGAGTTTTCAAAGATAATTCTTCTCTTTCAGAGGACCATTACCGCAGTTATACTACTACAGGTAATAAAATTAAACTTTGAAAATATATAAAAATATATACAAAAATACATAAAAATATATAACATCAAAGATAAATTTGAAAACTCATAAGCTAAGGACTTTAAGATACTATGCTTGAACTTTGAATTCTAATAAAATTTTATTGACACCTTTTTTATTACATCATTTTATATTATAATATTAATACTCTATCCAGTATATTGAGCTTCAGTTTTTATCCGGATGTTTTTACTAATTATAAGATATTAGTTGACGCTTATATCTTTTGTTGGATTACTTCATATATATATATATATATATATATATATATATATATATATATATATATATATATATATATATATATATATATATATATATGAAAACTCCGATTTAACATTTGCGGTTTAGGTGACTACTGGCTGTTTGTTCTGTTACCGGGGTCATAGTCGCCGATACTCTGAGAGTGGTCATCGTGTCGCACAAGCTTTGATCCCTATAATCCTGTTACTGTGCTGGTACTTTTGGCATATTTGATCCATATGTAGATACCGACTATGTGTCTAGCTAAGCGAGATGAATGCAATGAGTGATACGAAGTTTAATTTGAAAATAGTTTGTGAGAACGTCAGAACATTACTTAGTCGTTATAGTTCTGACCGGCCGGAGAGCCGAACAGCACTTGTTGGACAATAACTGTTACGTTAGAACATTGATATAGCAGCCTTGTCAGAGACAAGATTGTTGGAGGAGGATAGTCGTGTAGAGGAGGACTCTGAATATGTATTTTACTGGATCGGGAAACAGGAAGGCCAACGACACGACCATGGCGCAGGAGTTGCTCTTAAGAGATGGGTTGTTTCTAATCTCGGGAATCTTCTTTGTCGTCTTCATGAGCGCATCACGACCATACGTTTGTCTCTGTCTGATCAGCGATATGTAACTCTTATTTCTGTTTATGCCCCTACATTTGACAGTCCACATGATCTTGCAGGACTATTTTATGAAGATCGTAAAAAGGCTTATACTGACTGAGATGGTAAAAGTGTCTTGCTGAGGGATTTCAATGCGAGAGTGGGTATGGAATATCAAACATGGCGTGCACTCGAACGTATTGAATTTTCAAGTATGAATAAGAGCGGGTTGCGTTTACTGCAAATGTGTTCGGAAATGGATTTAGTGATGACTAACACGTGTTTCTACCTTCAACCAAAGTATAAGAACACACGGATGAATCCACGAGCCAAGCAATTGCAGTTGATCGATTACGTCATCACCCGTAGACGCGATCTACAGGGTGCCTGCAAGGTTCGAGTCAAAAGGAATGCCGAGTGCTGCATAGACTATCGTCTGGTGTGTGCTGACATGAGGTTCGTAGGTAGGCCGATGTGGTGATTCGGCAACGTCAAGTGTCCTTGTAGAATAAATGTTGCAAAACTAAATGATGGAAAAACTGCTCTAGACCTACAGAAAAGGCTTGAGCAGATATCGTGGGGGTGTTTTAAGAAGAGTGTTTATGAAAAAGCAGTAGATGGTCTTGTGCTAACGAAGAGAAAACATTAAGACTGGTTTGATGACAATAATGCTTACATCGCTCAACTGCTACAGAAAAAGCATGAACTTCATGGAAGACGGATTGATAACGGTTTGTCATCTCAGGATTTGAAGTCTATGAAGCATTCATACTTAGCTATTAAATCAGAGTTGCATAAAGAACTTAGACAGATGAACGGTGAATAGTAGGCAGAGAAGGCTTGTGATATTCAGCATGCAGCTGATGTTAGAGATAATAAAGTAATGTATGACCTGATGAAGACAGTCTATGGTCCTAGCCATTGTAGTGTAACACCATTAAAATCCAAGGATGGCACAGGGTTGATTAGGGATCCACGTAAGCTACTTGATAGATGGACAGCGCATTATACTGATCTGTTCACTAATCCGTCGATAGTCAGTATTGATGTGATAGATAGCTTGCCTCAGAGGGCTATCATTGCCGAAATCGATTCTGTTCCTTCCCTCAAGTAAGTGGAAGAGAATATTTGTCAGTTCAGATGTGGAGCACCTGGTGGAAATAGTATACATGTATTAGTTTTTCGCTGTTGTGGACGAACATTGGCAATGCCAATTAAAGGGTTGATTGACATGATCTGGTTTGACGGGTATGTTTACCAAAGTTGGCGTGATTCCATTATGGTCTCTTTGTACAAGAGTAAAGGGAGGAGAGATAAGTGCGGCAATTATCGAGGCATCTCTCTTTCGAATGGGACAGCAAGCAAGGAGAACTCTTTTTCTCATTCGACGTTCTTTCTGCAAACTCACTCCTGTAATATTTCTCCCACTTAATGTCTCCCTTGCCAAACTACTGTTAGAGTATGGTGTGACGGCCTCTGTTCAATATCTAATGTGTGATATCAAGCATTTGGAGAGAGTTCAAAGACTGGCTTCTCGAATGGTGCATGGTTTATGGGATCTGCCCTAAAAAATCCGACCCAAGAAACTTTACATTTTCTCCCTTGAGAGCCGACGATTTCGCGGTGATTTTATTTAGATTTAAAATCTCCTCAATGATCATTACGATATATCTCAGGACCTATTATAAATTTTTGCACCGGAAAGAGACATACGCGGACACCACCAGAAACTATTTCACCGCCGATTCCAGTTGAACCGGAGGAGGGTCTCTTTCTCAGTCAAGATATCTGGACCTTGGTATTGAGTTCCAAGGGAGATTACAAATGCGCCAACGACGCAGCAATTCTAGATGAATTTGGACAAGTGCTAGGCTACTGTATCCTCTTCTGTGTACATTTTTGCTACATTTTCCCTACATGGAAACTGAAACATGTTTTATTGGTTTGCCAAATTAATTGAATTGAATTGAATCAAAAAATCTCTGAGTGATTCTCTCAAACAATCACGTCTCCCCACCTCTCTCTCTCTCTCTCTCTCTCTCTCTATTTCTTTCTCTCTATTCTTAACCTATCAATATCCCTTAACGCTCTTTCCCTGCCTATCCCCCTCTCTCTTTCTCCCTCTCTCTCCATCTCTCTTTCTCTCTCTCTATCTATCTATCTCCCTCTCTCTCTATCTATCTATCTCCCTTTCTATCTATCTATCTATCTATATATCTATGTTTTTTTAAAGTACATTTTCCTTAAACGCCCTTGGCCTTAATCGGATACGGATACACTTCCCTCTTCTTGTATGTCTCAGTCAGTTTATTTGCATATGTCTCTCTGTCTGTATGACTGACTGTCTGTCTGTCTTCTTCTCTCTTTTATATGTCTCATGCTCTCTTCTTCTTTCTCTGATTAACTTATTCTTTCTCTCTCATCCCTCTCTCTTTCTCTCCCTCACAAATTCTATTCTCTCTCTCAAAACTATCACGCCTCTTTTATTCTCTGTGTCCCTTTCGCACTAAAAGTCATCATTATCACCTTAATCACTGTTTCTGTATCTCTCTCTATCTCTCTGTGTCTCTGTCTGTCTGTCTCTCTATCACTCTCTCTCTATCTCTCTGTCTCTGTCTGTCTCTCTCTCTTTCTCTCTCTGTCTCTCTCTTTATCTCTCTGTCTGCCTGTCTGTGTCTCTCTCTGTCTCTCACTCTCTCTCTCTCTCTCTCTCTCTCTCTCTGTCTCTCTCTATCTCTCTGTCTGTGTGTCTCTCTCTCTCTGTCTCTCTCACTCTCTCTCTCTCTGTCTCTCTCTCTATCTCTCTGTCTGTCTGTCTCTCTCTCTGTCTCTCTCTCTATCTCTCTGTCTGTCTGTCTCTCTCTCTCTTCTTCTCTCTCTGTCTCTCTCTCTTTATCTCTCTGTCTGTCTGTTTGTCTGTCTGTCTGTCTCTTTCTCTCTCTCTCTATCTATCTCTCTCTCTCTGTCTTAAAACTATCACAACTCTCTCTTTCTCTGTTCCTTTCGTTCTAAAATTCAATACTATTATTTTAATTACTATTTATCTGTATCTCTCTCTTTCTTCATCTCTCCCCTTCTCTCTCTCTGTCTCTCTCTCTCTTTCTCTTTCTTCATCTCGACCTCTCTCTCTCTTTCTTCATCTCTTCCTCTCTCTCTCTCTCTCACTCTCTCTTTATCTCATTCTCTTTTTCTCTTTCTCTTAAAACTACTTGTTCCCTTATCGAACTAACACAGACAGACTCGTGCGTTAATAGACTCCATTTTAATTTGAGCGTCTATTCTGTAAATGCCTCTCTAAACTCGCACTCTCTTCCTTTCTATCTAAGTATCTCTCTAAGAAACTTTTTCAAACTATCACGTGTCCCCATTCCTTCTCTATCATAAACCCATTACTATCGCTTAACGCTCTTCCCTTGTCTTTATTTCTCTCTATATCTTTTAAAACGACTCCTTTTCGCTGAACACTCATGGCTTTAACCTGATACGAATACGTTCGCGCGTTAAGGGACGCCATTTTTAACGGAAGTGCCAACGAATCGTCATGGGAACGACACTCCAAGGTGAAGAAATGCTCGGACAACATGAAACGCGAAAATCAATAAAATCAATAATACGTTTATCTTTGCCTTCCCGCCAAAAACCGGGGACTTTATTTCATGTTTTTTCACACTCGTTTCGCAAAAGAAAACAGCCGCATCTTTCCCAGCCAATCGATATACGATGACGTCATCGCCGGTTTTTGATGCTACCATCAAGTATTTCTCAGTTTGCTTAAAGGGAAAGGTCACATATTTTTATTATCTATGCTATTGTGTTCCTTTTGCGTCACGTATAGATTTTGTATTTGTCAAACGGCCGTCAATATCGTTGACCTTTCATATGTTACTTATATATGTATTAGCAGAAAGACCCGACGTTGCTCGGGATTGAATTGAATCTCAAACTATCACGTCTCCGCATTCTCTCTCTCTCTCTCTCTCTCTCTCTATCTCTCTCTCTCTCTCTCTCTCTCTCTCTCTCTATATATATATATATATATATATATATATATATATATATATATATATATATATCAGTGAATATCTGTCTTTCTTTCCTCCACCCTCTCTCTCTCAGGAGGAGCCGAAGAGGTTCTGAAACAATTGTCGAATACTCAAACTATGTTTATTTTAATATAAATATATATATATATATATATATATATATAAATATATATATATATATATATATATATATATATATATATATATATATATATATATATATATATATATATATAAAGTTAGGTGTGTGTATATATTTATATATATTTATATGTACAAGTAATTTTTTTTTAAAGAGGTATAATTAAACAAACGAATTATGGTGTTTTTAACAATGTTTTCATAAATATATGTATCCAAATGTATATATATATATATATATATATATATATATATATATATATATATATATATATATATATAGGATCAAAATAAACCAAAGTGAAACGTTTTAGTAGATGGAACCTATTGTGAAAAGGATTAGCTCAATATACGAGATAGAGCAATAGTAGAGATAGAAGAAAAAAGAGTGATAAATATGCGACGATTGTCCAAATTTATTTCAAATTTCAATTGTTCAATGCAAGGTGCATTCAGTAATAAACTAGTCTTTTTTCTTCTATCTCTCTCTCTCTCTCTCTCTCTCTCTCTATATATATATATATATATATATATATATATATATATATATATATATATATATATATATATATATATATATATATATAAGTTAGGTGTGTGTATATATTTCTATATATTTATATGTACAGGAAAATATAAACTAATGAACCGACCATTACGAATTTTGGAATATATATTCTAGATAACGCGGTCAGTTATTTTGTAAATATTCAAATGTAGCGGTGAATAAATATAAGTTAGGTATGTATATATATATATATATATATATATATATATATATATATATATATATATATATATATATATATATATATATATATATATATATATATATGGAAATGAAAAAGAAAAAAACAAAAAGGATATTTTTATGTATTCATCAACGTTTCATCTTTATTTGTAAGACTTTCTTTAGGGTGATAATTTTTAGAAAAAGAAAAAAGGGTGAAATGGGTGAGACAGGAGAGGGGAGATTTTGTTATGGTAAGGTGTGAAATTTTTGGAGAGTAGGAGCATTTGACCAGCTAGATATGTCAGTAATGTATGTGGGGGTGCGTGGGGTGCACGCGGGGACTTGTATGTAAGTACAATTGAGAGCGAAGAGAAAGAGAGGTTAGCCATGATCTAGGTTCAGTTTTTGTTCGGTCAGGATTATTTTGCTTACTAAGAGGGTATGGTTTGGTAGTTTTGTTTTACGGCATATCAACCCTTTTTGGGTTATTTAATGTCGAATCTGGTCTTGTTTTCTTCTCTTTCTTGTTTCTTTCCCCTTTTAATATCTGTTTCTATTTAACCCATAGTTGGGACCCTAACAGATACTACCACTCCGGGTCAGGGTGGACATGGGAGCAATGGTAATTAAGAGGAGGCTCCACATTCCCCAAAGTCCGTAAGCCGGATCTCACCATCGGATGTAGTTTAAGGTCATATCCAGGACCGGGAGTAGGGTAGGAAAAATAAAAATAAAAAAGGGGAGGGAGAAAGGGAGAGGGGCTGTTGTTTTTGTTTTTGGTTTTGTAGAACATAATTAAGTTTTACAAACAAAAAAAAAACAAAAAAAAACACGTCAATGTAGGTGAATTTCGTCTCAGGGAGCCACAGGGCAGCCTGATCTGGTATCACCAGCTTACTAAGAGGGATATATATATATATATATATATATATATATATATAAGTGATGAGAATAAAAGTTTGATAAGATGAAATATTTATTAAATCATTAATTGTTCAAACACGGATAATATAAAGAACAACTTTTTTCTATTTCTTTAATGAGTAAAAAATTGATGAAATCAGAAAGCAAACGTGTCAAAAGTTTTAAAGGGGGTTATGCCCCTTGCTTGAAATTTAGTTAGAATTACCACATGTTTATTCGTTCTTGAACTGAACAATTACTACCACTCTCTTGCAGGAAGTAAAATAATGGTTTTTGACACGCCTGCTTTCTGATTTTATGATTTTTTATAATTTTTATAATTTCATTCAAGACTTATACTTCTATACATACTCCTATATTTTTGGTGATTCATTTCACTGCCAACCAACTGTCACTTACCTAAATCTCCCAGGATGGAACTTTTGCACAAATTCGGATACCTGGATTACATTCAACCAATCACCCACCTCCCTCTTCATACTTTCAACTTTCGGATTTGGTTAAACGAACTTTTCGGTACTTATTCAGTTTACGAACCGCGTAATTATCGGGACATTCCGGCAGATTACGTATAAAAAACTTCATATTTTTGTATCGAAAACGCTGACTCATGTTTAAACGCTAGAAAGAGGCATCGTATTATAATTTCAACGAAAGAAATTGAATGGAAGAATTTCTAAATTTGTGAGGAACTTTATAAATGTAGGGAAAAAAGTTGATGCTTATTCAGTTTACGGACTGGGCTATATTTTAGATAGAATTTTCAAGTCAAATTCAATTTTTACGGTATCTGTTGTTTATTAAATTGTTAGCTGAAAGAACAGAATAGTCAATCAACTCCCCACTTCTCCGTGTGGTAATGGGTTTCTAAATTATAACGTTATCATTTCGGCCCGGTCCGTAAACTGCATAAGTACCAAAACGGGAAAAAAACACTCATCATATGGTCAGTTCCATGAATAAACATTTATTTTTTAGCGAAGAAAATATAATACCACACATGATAGTAAACACCAAACAGGTTTTTTATTATTATTATTTATTTGTTTAAATTATTTTTTTCTTTGGTAATTTGTTTTTCAACCCAACTGACTAGGTTAAGTGTTAGGGTTAGGGTTAGGGTTAGGGTTAGAGTGTTTTTTCTGTTAGGATTAGAATTAGGGTTATGGTTAGAGTTAGGATTAGGGTAGGGGTTAGGGTTAGGGTTAGGGTTAGGATTAGGATTAGAGTCTTTTTCTGATCGGATTAGAATTAGGATTAGAGTTGGGGGTTAGAGTGTTTTTCTGTTAGGATTAGAATTAGGGTTAGGGTATGGACTAGAGTTAGTGTTGGGGTTAGAGTTATAGTGTTTTTCTGTTAGGATTAGAATTAGGGTTATGGTTAGAGTTAGGATTAGGGTAGGGGTTAGGGTTAGGATTAGGATTAGAGTGTTTTTCTGATCGGATTAGAATTAGGATTAGGGTTGGGGTTAGAGTGTTTTTCTGTTAGGATTAGAATTAGGGTTAGGGTATGGACTGGAGTTAGGGTTGGGGTTAGAGTTAGAGTGTTTTTCTGTTAGGATTATAATTAGGGTTAGGGTTAGGGTTAGGATTAGGGTTAGGGTTAGAGTGTTTTTCTGTTAGGATTAGAATTAGGGTTAGGGTTAGGGTTAGGGTTAGAGTTAGGGTTAGGACTAGGGTAAGGGTTAGGGTAAGGGTTAGGGTTAGGATTAGGGTAAGGGTTAGGGTAAGGGTTACGGTTAGGGTTAGGGTAAGGGTTAGGGTTAGGGTTAGGGTTAGGGTCATGGTTAGGGTTAGGGTTAGAGTGTTTTTCTGTTAGGATTAGAATCATGGTTAGGGTTAAGGTTATGGTTAGAGTGTTTTTTCTGTTAAGATTAGAATTAGGGTTAGGGTTAGAGTTAGAGTACGGGTTAGGGTTAGGGTTAGGGTTAGAGTGTTTTTCTGATAGTATTAGAATATAATGCAACAAATGATAGTAAACAACAAACAGTTTTTTATTATTATTATTTATTTGTTTGAATTATTTTTTCTTTGCTGATTTGTTTTTCAACCCAAATGACTAGGTTAAAGTTAATGTTAGGGTTAGGGTAAGGGTTAGGGTTAGAGTGTTTTTCTGTTAGGATTAGAATTAGGGTTAGGGTTAGGATTAAGGTTAGGGTTAGGGTTAGAATTAAGGTTAAGCTTAAGGTTAAGGTTAGGGTGCGGGTGTATATTAATTTAAACTACTGTCTGTGTCGATTTCTCGCGGCCGCGTGGTCCTGAATCTTTGTCATGTGATTCTAGCCTGAAACCATGAACGGCGTTTGCGCTCATGCGACCGCTTGCAACCGCAACTCTTACACTGATTGGGGTAAGAGAGTCAAAATAACGTCGTCTGTAAGTTAAAAACACTTTAATATTAAATAAATATTTATAGTAAAAATATATATATATATATTATTTCAATTTATTTTGTATTATTATTATTAATTAGTAATTATTATTTTATTATTCTAATTCCCAGTTCCACATATTCACAATTTAATTTTTTCTGTTATCTAACTTCATTTTATTTTATTTTATTTCATATTACTGTATTTAACAGTAATCAAACATTTTATTTTATTTTATTTAACTTTATTTCATTATATTTTATTTTATAAATTCTACATTACTATATTGTAACAGTATTCGAACATTGTATTTCATTTTATTAAACTTCATTTTATTTTATTTTATTTTATTTCATTTCACGTTACTGTATTCTAACAATATTCTCACATTTATTTTATTTTATTCAACTGCATTTTATTTTATTTCACATTTCTGTATTCTAACATTTTATTTCATTTTATATAACTTCATTTTATTTTATTTTATTTAACTTCATTTTATTTTATTTCTTATAACTTCATTTTATTTTATTTTATTTCACATTACTATATTTTAATAGTATTTTAACATTTTATTTCATTTTATTTAACTTCATTTTATTTTATGTTATTTTATTTAACTTCATTTTATTTCATTTTATTTAACTTAAATTTTATTTTATTTCATTTAACATTACAGTATTTAACATAATTCTAAAAATACATTCCATTTTATATGACTTCATTTTATTTTATTTTATTTAATTTTACATTACTGTATTCTACCAGTATTCGAACATTGTATTTTATTTTATTCAACTGTATTTCTTTAAATGTTATTGAACATTACTGTATTTAACACTATTCTAACATTTTATTTTATTTTCTTAAACTTCGTTTTATTTTATTTTATTTTATTTCACATTACTGTATTTTACAGTATCCTAATATTTCATTTTATTGTATTTAACTTTTTTATTTTATTTTATTTGATATTACTGTATTCTAAAATTATCTTCACATTTTTTAAATTTTATTAAACATCATGTTATTTTATTTTATTGTATTGACATTACTATATTCTAACAGTATTCTCACATTTTATTTCATCTTATTTGATTTGATTTTATTTTATTTTATTTGCCATTACTGTATTTAACAATATTTTCTACATTTTATGTTATTGTATTTAACTTCATTTTTTAAAATTTGATTTGATTTCACATTACTGTACTTAACAGTATTCCCACATTTTATTTAATTGTATTTAACTTCATTTTTTAATTTGATTTGATTTCACATCACTGTACTTAACAGTATTCCCGCATTTTATTTTATTGTATTTAACTTCATTTTTTAATTTGATTTGATTTCACATCACTGTACTTAACAGTATTCCCGCATTTTATTTTATTGTATTTAACTACATTTTTTAAAAATTTTATTAAACGTTACTGTATTTAACAGTATTAACACATTTTATTTCATTTCATATAATTTCATTTTATTTTTTTCACATTACCGTATTCTAACAGTTTTCGAACATTGTATTTTATTTAATTTAACTTCATTTATTTTATTTTATTTTAGTATTCTAACATTTCATTTTATTTTATTTCATTTTACATTACTGAATTCTAACACTATTCGAACATTGTCATTTCGATTATTAAACTTTATTTTATGTTATCTAACATTACTGTATTCTAACAGTATTCCAACATGTTATTATATTTTATTTAAGCACATTTCATTTTTTATGTTATCCCAAATTACTGTATTCCAACAGTATTGTAACATTTTATTTTATATAATTTAATTTTTGTTTATTTAATTTTATCTAACATTACTGTATTCTAACAGTATTCGAACACTGTGTTTTATTTTATTAAACTTTATTTTATTTTATTTAACATTACTGTGTTCTAACAGTATTCTAACATGGTATTGTATTTTATTAAACTTCATTTTATTTTATTTAACATTACTGTATTCTAACAGTATTCTAACATGTTATTGTATTTTATTAAATTTTATTTTATTTTATGTTATTTAACATTACTGTATTCTGACAGTATTCTAACATTTTATTTCATTTTATGTAACTTCATTTTTTATCTAACATTACTGTATTCTAACAGTATTCGAACATTTTCTTATATTCAATTAAACCGCATTTTGTTTTATTTAACATTACTGTATTCTAACAGTATTCTAACATGTTATTGTATTTTATTAAACTTCATTTTATTTTATTTAACATTACTGTGTTCTAACAGTATTCTAACTTGGTATTGTATTTTATTAAACTTCATTTTATTTTATGTTATTTAACATTACTGTATTCTGACAGTATTCTAACATTTTATTTCATTTTATATAACTTCATTTTTTATCTAACATTACTGTATTCTAACAGTATTCGAACATTTTATTATATTCAATTTAACCGCATTTTGTTTTATTTAACATTACTGTATTCTAACAGTATTCTAACATGTTATTGTATTTTATTAAACTTCATTTTATTTTATTTAACATTACTGTATTCTGACAGTATTCTAACATTTTATTTCATTTTATATAACCTCATATTTTATTTAACATTACTGTGTTCTTACCGTATTCTTACATTTTATTTTATTTTATTTAACTTCATTTTATTTTTTTCACATTACTGTCTGTAATCGAACATTTTATTTTATTTTATTTTATTAAACATCAATTAGTTTAGTTTAGTTTATTTAACATTACTGTATTCTAACAGTATTCGAACATAGTTGTTTATTTTAATTAACTTTAGTTTATTTTGTTTTATTTTACAGTACTGTATTCTAACAGTATTTTAACATTTTATTTTTATTTTACTTCATTTTATGTTATTTTTTATTTCATATTACTGTATTGTAACAATATTTTAACATTTTGTGTTCATTTTACTTCATTTTATGTTTTTTTATTTCATATTATTGTATTGTAACAGTATTTTCACATTTAATTACATTTCATATAACTCTGTGTCATTCAATTTTCTTTCTGTTTATGGTATTTTAGAATTATTTGCTATAACAAAGATTATCGGTCGCTTCTAATATTCTTTAATTCTACTATTGTTTGTGTTTCTATTTTTATTTTTATTGATGTATTTTTATTGATGTATTTTTGCTGATGTATTTTTATTGATGTATATTTATTGATGTATTTTTATTGATGTATTTTATTGATGTATTTTATTGATGTATTTTATTGATGTATTTTATTGATATATTTTATTGATGTATTTTATTGATGTATTTTTATTGATGTATTTTTATTGATGTATTTTATTGATGTATTTTATTGATATATTTTATTGATGTATTTTTATTGATGTATTTTTATTGATGTATTTTTGCTGATGTATTTTTATTGATGTCTTTTTATTGATGTATTTTTATTGATGTATTTTTATTGATGTATTTTTATTGATGTATTTTTATTGATGTATTTTTATTGATGTATTTTTATTGATGTATTTTTGCTGATGTATTTATATTGATGTATATTTATTGATGTATTTTTATTGATGTATTTTATTGATGTATTTTATTGATGTATTTTATTGATGTATTTTATTGATGTATTTTTATTGATGTATTTTATTGATGTATTTTATTGATATATTTTATTGATGTATTTTTATTGATGTATTTTTATTGATGTATTTTTGCTGATGTATTTTTATTGATGTCTTTTTATTGATGTATTTTTATTGATGTATTTTTATTGATGTATTTTCTCATTAGTATTAGTATCTTATGTAATTTCTCATCAATTCAACTCGTATGGATCATGTTCCGAATGCTTTTAAATTTTTGAGTTAATTTTTCAATTCGCTGTATTTTTTATGCTCTAAAAGTTTCCTCACTTTTGTTTGGTTTTCGTACTTAAATCTAATGTTTTTTCTCATGATGTCATAAAAGACAGTAACGAAAACCTTTTAGTATAATCAAAAAAATGAACAGTAAAATATGTCTAAAAAGTATGTTTAATAAAAAAAATGAAATTATATGAAATTAAATAAAATGTTAAAATAGTGTTAGAATACAGGAATGTTAAATAAAATAAAATGAAATGAAAGAAAAAAAAAATAAAATAAAATGAAGTTAAATTTAATAAAATAAAATGTTAGAATACTGTTTAATACAGTAATGTGAAATAAAATAAAATAAAGTTATATAAAATGAAATAAAATGTTCGAATAGTGTTAGAATACAGTAATGTGAAATAAAATAAAATGAAGTTTAATAAAATAAAATACAGTATTCGAATACTGTTAGAATACTGTAATGTTAAATAAAATTAAATAAAGAAAATAAAGTTATATAAAATAATATAAAATGTTACAATACTTTTAGAATAAAGTAATGTGAGATAAAATAATTTAAAAAATGCGGTTAAATAAAATAAAACCAAATGTGGTTAAATTGAATATAATGGAATGTTGGAATACTGTTAGAATACAGTAATGTTAAATAAAATAAAATAAAATGAAGTTAAATAAAATAAATACAATGTTCGAATACTGTCAGAATATAGTAATGTTAAAAAATAAAATAAAATAAAGTGTAATAAAATGTTGAATCAAATCAAATAAAATGAAATGTTAGAATAATGTTAGAATACAGTAATGTGAAATAAAATGAAATAAAATGAAGTTAAATAAAATAGAATATAATGTTCGAAAAATGAAATAAAATGTTAGAATACTATTAGAATACAGTAATGTTAAATCAAAATCATCACTTTTTCTGAAGACGTTCGTTTGTCTGAATGAAACGGGTAAAATCTCGCGTTTCTTCTTAATTTTTTCATGCATTTAAATTTTTTTTTCATTTGTCTTTTTTACACGTTTTGTCTTTCACGACACTTTTTATGATATGTCGTGCATCTCATAGAAGGCTTGAAGAAGGGAATGGTTTCCGAAAATTTCCCACAGACTATACCCAAATAACAAAAACAAAAACTGACATTGGAATTTGCTTTACTTTGCTTCTAAAATCGTCTGATAAATTCTGCACGAAATTGTAAGTTGCACGTTTATTTATTTTTTCTTCATTCTCAGCTTTTTATAAACCATTATTATACTTCTCCAACTTGTGCGCTTATAATTTTCTGTTGACTGAGTACACCTATATATATATATATATACATATATATATATATATATATATATATATATATATATATATATATATATATATATATATATATATATATATGTATGTATATTTATAGGAAGGGGGACTTAGACAAACTGACCTCGTTTAAGACACCTCAACTTCCTTTCCCCGCCCTATATAACTTCCGTGATAAATCATACAATTTCCCCATCTCTCTCTATATATATATAAGTATTGCTCTCTTTCCCCCTACTGTATTGCCTTCCGTTATAAATTGTGCAATCCCCCCTCTCTCTCTCTCTCTATGTATATATATATATATATATATATATATATATATATATATTAAATATGTTGTCACTATCTCTCTCCCCTCAATATACGTTACAAATTGTTCATTTCCCCCTATCTCAAGATATGTATTACATATGTTGTCGCTCTCTCTATATGTGTATTTAAATGGTGAGTGTGAGTTTCTCTTTTTTCATTTTCCAAAATGTAATAACCTCGCTTGGATGGTTTAAGAGGCTGTAGGGTTGAAATAAATTATTGCACCAGTGATTATGTGATTCATTGTTACTTTATTTTATTTCAGTGTCATATGATAGCGCAGGGTAGGAGTTCCGACTGTCAGCTCAACGGTTGAGTTTCAATCCCGGCTTGAGGCACTAACTGGTCTAGCCGCACTGAAGAGATGTGATACAGCAAAACAGTCTGTATGTGGATGACTATATAAAGCTCCCTTCTTGGGTAGAGTTTATTTGGAAGGATATCGCCAACTGCCATTAGATTTAAGGCATAGCTAATTGGGTAAAACTAATTCGAGCTCCGGCACTTGACACATTGAGGTATCACTTACATTCTAACTGGTCTAGCCGCACTGAAGAGCTGTGATACAGTGAAACAGTCTGTATGTGGATGACTATATATATATATATATTTTTTTTTTTTATTCATACAAATATTTTGGCTACACATCTGTACACATATTTCAGTCAGAGCCATGAATAGCCAGATCTCTTCGAGCCAACGCCTTTTTCTTTACGGCTGCATTCAGTGGAATCAGAAAAAGAATTGCATTTTAAAACTTCAAGAAAACAGAGGGCATTGGCGAGCGTTTGTTGTGTGAAAATCTATAACTCTGCAGTTGACTGTAATATATCGTTTTAGAAGGAAGCTGTTGATAAATCGATCCCCTACAGCCATTACGAGGGTTTGGTGTGCGAAAAACCGAAATAACTTTAGTGCACTGAAACATTTGAAAAATGTCAGAATGACAAAAAGCTGGCGTTGCATTTTGAAACGTTGACACCACTTTAGGCGAATTGGAATTATTTAAAAGTCAGCAAAAAAATTAGCCGACCATTTTGTTTTGTTTTGCTTTTTTTTTTCCTTTTCAATTTTGATGCTTGACATGCAGTACGGCTCACAAGAAAATATTCTCTTCTCGGGTAAAGGACGCACATGTCTGGAACACAAATTATTCGCAACCCCCTCTCTCTTTAACCTCTCCCTCCCCCCTCTCTCTCTCTTTCTCTCTTCCTCTCTATCTCTCTCCCTTTCTCCCTTGTACTCTCTCTCACGCATTATCTCTCGCCCCTTCTTACTCTCTCTCTCTCTCTTTCTTTCTCGAACTCTTTTCTGCATTCTTTTGCTCCCTCTTTTCTCTCTCTTTATATCTCGCTCGCTCTCTCTCCTCTCTTTCTCTCTCTTTCTCTTTCTCTCTTGTACTCTTTCTCCTTCGCGATATCTCTCACTATCACTCTAGAACTCTAGAACTCTAGAATTATTTCCTGCACGCTCTCGATCCCTCTTTCTCTCTCTTAAAATCTCGCACGATTTCTGTCCCTCCTTCTCTGTCTCTTTTGTACTCTCTCTCTCTCTCTCTTTCTCTCTCTCTCTCTCTCTCAAACTATTTCCTGCACTTTCTTACTTTGTATGCTTCTCTCTATTTATCTCTCGCACTTTCTCTCTTTCTCTCTCAATCTCTCTCTCTCTATCTCTATCTCTCTCTCTCTCTCTGTCTTTCTCTCTCAAATTATCTCATGCACTCTTTCTGTCCCTTTCGCTTTCGCATTCTCGCTCGTACGCTTTCTCTCTTTCGCCCTGTTTCGCTCATTCGCTCACACACATGCCCTTTTTTGTTCTCTCTCTTTCCCTCTCTCTCTCTCTCTCTCTCTTTCTCAAACTCTCTCTTTCTCGCAGTTTTTTTCTTTCTCTCTCTCTCACTCTCTCTCTCTCTCTCTCTCTAGCACTATTGTACTCTGACACTTGAGCACTTTCTCTCTCTTTCTCT
>OY744553.1:36802034-36832034 GCA_963556195.1 Sepiola atlantica
ATATATAGATAGATAGATAGATAGATAGATAGATAGATAGATAGAAGCAGATAAAACATGAGATGTAAAAAAGAATACACCTATAAAGAGAAAGAAAGAAAGAGTGCGAGGGGGGTAAGAGAGAGATGGGGACGTAGGGGGAGGGGGAAGAGACTAATACATTATAATTCCCGCTACACTTTCTTTATAGCTTCCCTAACAGACTTCATGGAAGCAATAATTCCCAAAACCCAAAATTCAAATTTTCGCATTGTTCAAATTTTAGAATCACGAAGAGATTTATTTTTTAAATCAGAGACCGGGAGTTCCATGTCAGCGAAATTCGCTTGATATAATTACTTATCTATCGACGTCTAAATTTATATCTGACTAAATGCGAAATTTTGCTGATTTTTGAGCTTGTATATAAAGATTTTTTTTTAAATAGGCGAATTTTAAATAACTAATATGTTTCCGAGATTTTTAGATGAGGATGTATACTTCTATAATTTGTATTATTTGGATTATTCGGACTGCTATTCTCATCTTTGATATTTTTCTCACAGCGTTTCAGCCGATATAACCTCCGTTCCTCTTGAGATGCGTCTCATCGAAGTCGGGAATCTGTATGTCAAACTCGGGAATCTCTACTATATGAAAACGATTAATTATTGATCACATATACGTATATATATATTTATATATATATATATATACATATATATACATATATAGAAATATGTATATATATATACATATATAGAAATATGTATATATATATACATATATAGAAATGTGTATATATATACATATATAGAAATATGTATATATATACATATATAGAAATATGTATATATATATACATATATAAATATAGTTAGTTTTTGTTTTATAGTAAGTTTGTCTGTCTGTTATAGCCAGAAACACGTGACCATGGATTCATTTTATGTATGTAAAAATTAATTAATAAATGTATGTATATAGATATATATATATATATATATATATATATATATATATATATATATATATATATATATCAATTTATTAATTAAGTAATAAATTAATCTATTAATTAACTAATGTATATATATATATAATAAAAATTATATCTATGGTAAGTAATAGGAGTGCATCTTTCAATTCCGCATGAAATCATCAAGTGTTTATTCAACCATTGGTAAAGCCGACGACAGAATGAGTAGCTGATAAACCCCCAGAGCAATTCAGAATGATTGGATTTTAAAATCAGACTTCTGGAAACTCGAAGCGAACGGTTGCTGAAAAGATGCCTTGACGACGAACAAAACTATTGAGAATCGCGTCGATCTGTATATCTCTATGTCTATCTGTCTATCCATCGCTCTGTCTAGAAAGATGATAAACTATAATTCAATAATATCTGTAATATTTTCGAGATATCTATAGTTATTTGATACAGATTTGGGTGTCTTTCAAATATTATAAATATATAATTATCATACAAATCAGTTTAACAGTGGCTTTGTTTCTGTTGAGCTGAGGTATGATTCTGTTCAGTTATAAATATCCAGGCCGTGTGTACGGAAAAGTCATTTTGATAAGACGAGATGAACCTGGCAACAGAATGCAAGAAACAACATAAAGATGATCGATTGTCAAGAAATGAAATAATAGTTGGATGTACCAATAGATCATTTGAATACAAATAATGCACCTGACATCAGTGGGCACCTACATGCTCGATTGTAAAAGGATAAGATACATATTGAATGTATGAAAGGTAATCTGGCAAGAAGTACATACAGCTGAAATCGAATCACACCGGGTTAAAGAAAAGCAAATATGTCGAATTGTCAATTCATTGAAACCACCATCGCCAAATAAACCCCCTAGGCGGCGTGTTACAGTGACACTGCCGTCCCATGGGAGCGTTTGAGGTGGTTACAAATTGTTGTATAATAACAACGCGAAATTGATATCAGGAGTTTGTTGGCGATTTTGGCCCGAGAAGAATCAACTGTCGAATTCCTATGTGTTTATTTACCCCCTAACCACCCACCATCTTCACTGTCACCGACAATAAATATATATCGTTATATTTTCATATATCTATGTGTCGTTATTCTTTTTAAGCACAGAAATATTATAACACACCATACCAGGCTTTATATTGTGAAACATTAAATCTCCCCTGAGAGGAAGAGGTAATATAACATTCTGAGATATCATGATAACCTGAAAAACTATGACCATATAAAACACCCGGGAGATACGAGTCGTAAAGTTCGATATAGAATAAGAATAATTTCTCATTAGTGAAATGATAAACTGATTATATCTCTTGTTTCGGGCGCAAGACGATATTTTAAAATTCACCTGCGTTCTGTCGATGTCTGCCGCTATAAAAATAATTGGCATTTGTCTTCATTAATGTCACGAGAAGTGGTGCGCTCGGAGGAAGGGCGAATTCGTAAAATGCTGATCAATCATCGAAGATTCCACGCTGTCTAAACTTTACAAATTGTGTGTTAACTTGAGAATGAAATGTCTTAAATGTTCGCATGATTAGTTTAGAGAAAGGAATTCACAGAACTTAATCGGATTTTATATAATTCGAAATGATTTAGGAAAATATCCGGTGCACATGTGTTGGTAGTAGATTTTAATCACGTGTCAAAATAAAGAGGGATTAATATGTGATAATGTTGTGTCAATAAGGTTGTGTGTGTTTATTGATTCTGTGTCAATAAGGATGCGCGTGTGTGCGTTTAGTAATTCATCTAATACTTTAACCAACCAACCCCACCACCATTAGATTTCGGCAGATGGGAATTACGTGGCGGAGTTCTGGCTTCCGGTGAAAAAAAGCGTGAAAAAAAGCGTGAAAAAAGTGTGTACGGATGCCTGAAAGTGATACAACAATTTTTTTTATTCATATTAATTTCAGACTTTTCTTTTTTATTATTCATATTAATTTCAGACTTTCTTTTTTTATTCATATTAATTTCAGGCTTTTCTTTTATCATATTCAAATCATTAACATGATACAGACTATTTGAAAAATGATTTATTTGATTGTTTTAAAAACTTTTTACAAATTTACATTGCCCTAACCCTAACCCTAGCCCTAACCCTAAACCTAACCCTAAACCCTAACCCTAAACCTAACCCTAAATCCGAACACTAACCCTAACACTAACCCTAGCCCTAACCCTAAACCCTAAACCCTAACCCTAAACCTAACCTTAAATCCGAACACTAACCCTACCCCTAACCCTAAACCTAAACCTAACCCTAAATCCGAACACTAACCCTAACACTAACCCTAGCCCTAACCCTAAACCCTAAACCCTAACCCTAAACCTAACCTTAAATCCGAACACTAACCCTACCCCTAACCCTAAACCTAAACCTAACCCTAAATCCGAACACTAACCCTAACACTAACCCTAGCCCTAACCCTAAACCCTAAACCCTAACCCTAAACCTAACCTTAAATCCGAACACTAACCCTACCCCTAACCCTAAACCTAAACCTAACCCTAAATCCGAACACTAACCCTAACACTAACCCTAGCCCTAACCCTAAACCCTAAACCCTAACCCTAAACCTAACCTTAAATCCGAACACTAACCCTACCCCTAACCCTAAACCTAAACCTAACCCTAAATCCGAACACTAACCCTAACACTAACCCTAGCCCTAACCCTAAACCCTAAACCCAAACCCTAAACCTAACCTTAAATCCGAACACTAACCCTACCCCTAACCCTAAACCTAAACCTAACCCTAAATCCGAACACTAACCCTAACACTAACCCTAGCCCTAACCCTAAACCCTAAACCCTAACCCTAAACCTAACCTTAAATCCGAACACTAACCCTAAACCCTAACCCTAAACCCTAACCCTAAACCTAACCCTAAATCCGAACACTAACCCTAACCCTAACACAAAACCTTACCCTAACCCTAAACACTAAACCCTAAACCCTAACCCTAAACCTAACCCTAGATCCGAAAACTAACCCTAACCCTAACCATAAACAGTAACCCTAACCCTAATTGTTGTTTTTTTATTCCGTTAATATGAAACCCTTACAAAGCGATAAAAGAAATATAAATCAACAAGAACAAAATAACAAAGAAAAAAATTGTTGTATCACTTTCAGGCATCCGTACACACTTTTTTGACACTTTTTTCACTAGAAGCCAGAAGTCTTCCACGTAATTCCCATCTGCCCGGATTTCTGAAAAATGCACAATCGTTGTGCGACAAGCCATGTTGTTATTCTCTAGAATACGTGCCAATTTGTATTTATTTGTACACATATATATGTATACATAGACACACACATATATGTATACATAGACACACATATATATGTATACATAGACACACATGTATATGTATATATAGGCGCACATATATATGTATATATATAGACACACATATATATGTATACATAGACACACATATATATGTATATATAGACACACATATATGTATACATAGACGCACATATAGGTATACATATACACACATATATGTATACATAGACATACATATATGTATGCATAGACACACATATATATGTATACATAGACACACACATATATGTATATATATAGACACACACACATATATGTATACATAGACACACATATATATGTATATATAGACACAGACATATATGTATACATAGACACACATATATGTATGCATAGACACACACATATATGTATATATAGACACAGACATATATGTATACATAGACACACATATATGTATGCATAGACACACATATATATGTATACATAGACACACACATATATGTATACATAGACACATATATATGTATACATAGACACACATATATATGTATACATAGACACACATATATATATATGTATACATAGACACACATATATATGTATACATAGACACACACATATATGTATACATAGACACACACATATATGTATATATATAGACACACACATATATGTATATATAGACACACACATATATGCATACATAGAAACACACATATATATGTATATATATAGACACAGACATATATGTATACATAGACACACATATATGTATATATATACACACATATATATATATGCATATATAGGACTTTAAAGTACTTTGCCCGTAACTTTGAATTGTAATAAAATTTGATTCGCAACTTATGTTATTCTTTCACGTTGCCGCAATGACATTACTACAGGTAATACAAATTAAACTCTTCGGTAATGGTCCTCTGTGGAGAATATTTTCTTTGAAAACTCAAAAGTTAAGGACTTTAAATTACTTTGCCTGAACTTTGAATTGTAATAAAATTTGATTCGCACCTTATTTTATTCTTTCACTTAATCTATTGCTATTAATGCTCTATCCAGTATATTGAGCTTCATTTTTATCCGGATGTTCACAAATTAAATATATTAGTTGCCTCTTATATCTTTTGTTGTATTAACCTTATATATATATATATAGGCTTATACAATGTCTAAGTCTGCAATATGCGGATTTAGTTTGTATCACAAGGATTAAAAATCAAGTGAGGACCGAATATTTGTGTTCAGATGGTACTGCCCTCAATAGGAACACAGTTTCCAGTGCGGGCTTTTTTATGTAAGTGGCGCTTCTTGTGGATTGCCTATGTTTTTGTTCAGTTGTTTTGTTTCCATTGTGTGACTAATGTTTAAAATATATACATATGTCTGGGTATAGGGAATTAACTTACTGCACTGAAGATTGCGTTTGCATGAAACATCGATGTCTGTAGGTAATAAATAATTAATATTTATTTATAAATATCATTATAAGCCCTCTTTACTTTACCGGGCACTCTGAGTGAGTTTAATAACAAGCAGTACTAATAGCTTCATTACGAGATCCAGCACAGTTTGGTGTTGTAAGATCACTTTCACTGCTCGTTGTAAAATACCCGCCGACTCGGTGTTTACAAAGTTAAATTCCTCCTTAATTATTAGCTAATTCGAGGTGGGCAACGGGGGAACGCTCTTGACTACGAATCAGTTGCGATTTGTGATCGGAGTTCGAACCCGCTGACCGTCGGAAATTAACTTCCTGCACTGAAGGTTGCGTTAGCATGAAACATTGGTGTCTGTAGATAATTAATATTTATTTATAAATATTTATATATATATATATATATATATATATATATATATATTACTAAATTCCCCTTTATTTACGCGGTAATTCCCAACGTCCGTGGGTATATAGCGTTAGCTAGCTGAGTCTGTAACTGAGTTTTTGACCTTCGACCGTGTTAAATTATCACTCCATACACTTTGATAGCCAAAAGCTTGAAACACTAAAGTTTTAGGTAATTTAATATTTACTTAAATAAATAGTGTATATATATATATATATATATATATATATATATATATATATATATATATATATATATATATATATTTATTTATTCTGGTACAGAAAAATTAGTACAACATTCGTACCGTCGGTTTCAAGCACGGAAGGTCTTACCCATCCGGCTCTCTTCAGCTTCTGTTGTCATCTCTTAATTAATCGAGCACTCTGCTGGGATTTTTCCTACCATTCTACAAAGAATTTATATATATATATATATATATAATGTAGTAGAATACAACGTTTATGATATATTTAATAATTTGTGATGATAATGCTCCAAAAATCCAACTCCAGTAATATTTGTCTTTGTGTACATATGTTTCAGAAATTTCAATTTTATTATCACATCCATAGCAGAGTAGAATATTGACAATTATATGAATGTATTGATGGGCACAATAGTTATTTCATCAATACGATGCATCCAACATTCAATTGAATTGTTCAATAAATACGAACACACAACAAAACAAAACAAAGTCAAGAAACCTTTTTTCCCACTATAAGTCAAATAACTGAAGACAAAAATGATATATATTTAAATAATGATTCAAGTATTTGATAACGGAAAGACAAGCTTCAAAATATAGTATATTACAGTTTACCCCCGTAAAACGAAGTTTGAATTTTTCAGAAAAAGTAACAAATTGAATATTAAATAGTTTTCATAATTAAAATACTTAGGAATGCAGAAATAGCAAGAGGAATTACTGATCATAATCAGAAAATTATTACTTATTTCTAGAATGCCTTCATATATAACCGTTGTAAACTGCTGGCATATATATATATATATATATATATATATATATATATATATATATATATATATATATATATACATGATAAAGGAAGGATGAGAGTAATCGTACGTAATGGGAAATGAAAAAGGAAAAACCAAGAGATATTTTTTTTATATATTCATCAACGTTTCGTCTCTATTGTAAGACTTCCCTATGATGAAATTTTAAGAAAAATGTCATGCAAGTACATCGAAATATTGGGTTGACATGATGGGTTGATGAGAAAAATTAGTAGCCGTGGCTACTAAGAGCGCTGGACCAAGGCCCGGGCTGAGAGAAGTCAGTCAGTGGCAGAGAGTGAATGAATGTGGATGGTTGTGAGTGAAAAAGAGGAGGGGTTGGAGTGTTAGTGAATTTGTCTTAAAGTGAGAGGGAGGGGAGGGGTGCTGAAGTTTTGGTCGTGGTGAGGTGTAGCATAGATTTTGAGGGGCTTGGGAAAGAGGAGGGAAGGGAGAACTCTGTGTCTTCGGTATGTGGGTAGTATCATAGTTTTAGAAAAAGATTTGAAGAAATGAAGACAATTTGAAAGTAGGCGGGGTGGGTGGGTAAGAGTGTCAACCCAATATTTCGATGTACTTGCATGACATTTTTCTTAAAATTATCATCCTAAGGAAGTCTTACAATAAAGACGAAACGTTGATAAATATTAAAAAAATATCTCTTGGTTTTTCTTTTTTCATTTCCCATATATATATATATATATATATATATATATATATATATATATATATATATATATATATATATATATGTGTGTGTGTGTGTGTGTGTGTGTGATTGTCGGAGACTGTCATTTACCTGCGCTAATGAGAGCTGAAAGCTCGAAACGACGTCGCACGTAGGTAACATATTAATAATATAATTAAATCTCATATATATATATATATATATATATATATATATATATATATATATATATATATATATATATATATAATTATAAATATTTGTGTGTATCTACATACGTATACGTTTCATCATTATGGGAATCGTCAGTGTAGAGATGATTATTCATACCGGTCGCAGGACTAGAACCCCGGGACACGAGTCATATTTTAACTCACATTTCGACGCCCTAACCTACATAGCAACTATCAACAACCCGATAAATTAGCAAAGGATAAAACGTATTAAACCCAGCCGTCAAGAGAGTGTTCAACTGCTGAAGGAACATGCATTAAAGCTATGATGACAACTGTGTTGATACTATTCACTACCGTGCTCAGCCTAGATTTAGGTTAAATATTTGTTTTTATCTATATACGTATATCTTTCATCCTACGGGAATCGTCAATGTAGAGAAGAATTATTCATACCGGTCGCAGGAATCGAACCCCAGATCACGATTCGTTTTTTACTCAAATTACGACGCACCAGCCCACACGGAAACTATCAAGAACCCGATAAATCAGCGAGGAGAAATATTTGTTATTTCTTATTATCTATGTACGTGTACGTTTCGTCTTTTATAATCGGGACTCATCAGCATAGAGATATGACTATTCACTACCGGTCATGCGATTCGAAACCCCGGATTACGAGTATTTTGCAACTTAAATCCGACGCCTTAACTACTCGGCCCTGTTGAACAGCGAATAAACGGTGATACTTTTAATACGTTATACGGCGGCTTGACGTCATAAAGCGTTCGACTTTAATGAAAGGAACGATGAATTTAAGCTAGCGACGTCATGCTGTGTTAATACTACACTTACAGTGCTCTTACAGATTGGTTTTTCTAGGAGCTACAAATAATAATAAATATTTGTTATTGTTTATTATCTATGTACGTATACGTTTTGTCTTTAATAATCGGGACTCATCAGCATAGAGATATGACTATTCACTACCGGTCATGCAATTCGAAATCCCGGATTACGAGTATTTTGCAACTTAAATCCGACGCCTTAACAACCCGGCCATGTTGAAGAGCGAATAAACGGTGATAATTTTAAAACTTTATACGGCGGCTTGACGTCATAGAACGTTCGAGTTTAAAGAAAGGACGTTGCATTTATATATATATATATATATATATATATATATATATATATATATATATATATATATATATATATATATATATATGTATGTATGTATATATATATATATATATATGTATATATATGCTGGTGATACCAGATCAGGCTGCCCTGTGGCTCCCTGAGACGAAATTCACCTACATTGACGGTTTTTTTTTTTTTTTTTTTTTGTAAAACTTAATTATGTTCTACAAAACCAAAAACAAAAACAACAGCCCCTCTCCCTTTCTCCCTCCCCTTTTTTATTTTATTTTTAGAACTTGAAGCATAAATCTTTTACTATAATGACCAGATTCGGCATTAAATAACCCGAAAAGGGTTGATATGCCGTAAAACAAAACTACCAAACCAAAAACGATGATTAAACATTTGAAGATATAAAGAACTTGAAGCATAAAAACTTTTACTATAATGACCAGATTCGGCATTAAATAACCCAAAAAGGGTTGATATGCCGTAAAACAAAACTACCAATACCAAACCGTATATATATGTATGTATATATATGTATATATATGTATATATATATATATGTATATATATATATATATATATATATATATATATTTGTGTTATAGTGGAATAATTCCAGGAGGAAATCCGGGTATGAGAGCTCAATGTAGTAAACAGAGCAATAATAAAATATAATAACACGAAATCACATAATTGTCGATGCAATAATTTATTTCAACCGTTCGGTTTTTTCAAGCATCACTCAGACAATTACATTTTTGAGACTGATAGAAAATTGAATTTCCCTACCACAGTTCCAATACAATCATAGATGGTAGTAGTAGCAACCAATTTGATACATCTTTTATAGAGAGGGGGAAAAATTTAAAACTTATATTTAACTATGGCGGGCGAAGGGGAGGGATCTTTAAGTTAATCAACTAAAAACTGCCATGTCAAAATTATGACACATACGACTTGGCGATATCAACCATATAGGCAATTTTACTCACGCGCATACACCAAACTAAATACGCACACATCATATGCGCACTCACATACATAATCTCACTCGCACATTATCATAACTAAGCATAATCACATACGCAACTTTTATTCATCTCCAGCCAGAATGCGTCCGGCGAAACTCGTGTTCTCAAATTCGGTTAGAGAAAAGAAAGAAAGAAACAATTAACAGGCACAGAGAATATATAGACAGACCGCGTGTCATAAATTCTCAGTCCGTCTGGGTTGAAATAAGATTACACGCACATACATATATGTATACATACAAATCCATACGCACATACACACACATATATACACATACACACCCACACATATACATATCTATACACATATACATATACACACATATATACATATATATATATATATATATATATATACATACATATACATACATGAATACACCCATATATATCTCTGAATCTATTTGAAATATTGACCAAATGCATACGCATGTAGTTGTTCACACATGTAAACATACATACACATACATACACACACACATATATACATATACGCACATATACACACATATACGTACGCACACATACATATATATCCACACACCTACACACAATATTTACATAACACTCTATATTCTTACTGATGTAATATGAGTTCTAAAAATTAGTCTTACCTTATTTATATTTTAGATTAATTTGATAATCTATTATTATAAATATCATGCGGGGGGGGGGTTATCGTACCTAATGTTATTCAATTTGGTATCTTCACCGTTGTAATTCTAGAGGCCCATCGGATTACTAATTCAAGTCTAATAATGTCTATTGGTAATATTTGACATTTATACTTATATTAATTCAAAAACTAGTGTATTACCTGCAGAAAAAATTTTCATACCACTATCTTATTTTAAGTAAATAATAAATATCCGCGTATCCACAAATACTATATATCACCAAGTCAGTAAATCTGTGTCTATCACAGATATTATTATAAATATTATGGGGGGGGGGTTTACCGTAAGTAATGTTATTCAATTCAAATTGAATAACATTACTTACGGTAAACCCCCCCCCCCATAATATTTATAATAATATCTGTGATAGACACAGATTTACTGACTTGGTGATATATAGTATTTGTGGATACGCGGATATTTATTATTTACTTAAAATAAGATAGTGGTATGAAAATTTTTTCTGCAGGTAATACACTAGTTTTTGAATTAATATAAGTATAAATGTCAAATATTACCAATAGACATTATTAGACTTGAATTAGTAATCCGATGGGCCTCTAGAATTACAACGGTGAAGATACCAAATTGAATAACATTAGGTACGATAACCCCCCCCCCCCCCGCATGATATTTATAATAATAGATTATCAAATTAATCTAAAATATAAATAAGGTAAGACTAATTTTTAGAACTCATATTACATCAGTAAGAATATAGAGTGTTATGTAAATATTGTGTGTAGGTGTGTGGATATATATGTATGTGTGCGTACGTATATGTGTGTATATGTGCGTATATGTATATATGTGTGTGTGTATGTATGTGTATGTATGTTTACATGTGTGAACAACTACATGCGTATGCATTTGGTCAATATTTCAAATAGATTCAGAGATATATATGGGTGTATTCATGTATGTATATGTATGTATATATATATATATATATATATATGTATATATGTGTGTATATGTATATGTGTATAGATATGTATATGTGTGGGTGTGTATGTGTATATATGTGTGTGTATGTGCGTATGGATTTGTATGTATACATATATGTATGTGCGTGTAATCTTATTTCAACCCAGACGGACTGAGAATTTATGACACGCGGTCTGTCTATATATTCTCTGTGCCTGTTAATTGTTTCTTTCTTTCTTTTCTCTAACCGAATTTGAGAACACGAGTTTCGCCGGACGCATTCTGGCTGGAGATGAATAAAAGTTGCGTATGTGATTATGCTTAGTTATGATAATGTGCGAGTGAGATTATGTATGTGAGTGCGCATATGATGTGTGCGTATTTAGTTTGGTGTATGCGCGTGAGTAAAATTGCCTATATGGTTGATATCGCCAAGTCGTATGTGTCATAATTTTGACATGGCAGTTTTTAGTTGATTAACTTAAAGATCCCTCCCCTTCGCCCGCCATAGTTAAATATAAGTTTTAAATTTTTCCCCCTCTCTATAAAAGATGTATCAAATTGGTTGCTACTACTACCATCTATGATTGTATTGGAACTGTGGTAGGGAAATTCAATTTTCTATCAGTCTCAAAAATGTAATTGTCTGAGTGATGCTTGAAAAAACCGAACGGTTGAAATAAATTATTGCATCGACAATTATGTGATTTCGTGTTATTATATTTTATATATATATATATATATATATATATATATATATATATATATATATATATATATATATATATATATATATATATATATATATATATATATATATGTGAAAAAACGAGTAAAAATAAAGAAAAAGAATAAGGAAAAATGTAAAAAGAATTTAATACGAATATTTGGGGTTAGGGATTAATAATTATTCTTTATATGTTCACTTTAAACATGTTCTTTTTATCCATTCAATATAAACACTCTAAAAGAATGGAGAAAACAGTATACACCATTAATTTTCATATACAGAAATAGAGCTAAGTAAGTTTTCCCTTTAAATTTGAGTGAAAAAATGTATAAATTAACCCTTATACGTATTTGGTTTCAAATATGACACATTCCATCAAAATGCATACTTAGTATAATATTCAACGAAAATATGTCAAACCGCAACTTGTTTCACATCTGCAACGAGCCTGTTGACAAGTGTGAGTAGGTATTAGTATGATGTTGCATCAGTATCTTCGATGTCACGGGCGAGTGAGGGTGTGTTATTTGCCTAATGCAAGAGTATCTGTTAATTATAATTGTAAGTAAACATTATTTTATGATTATTTAGTGTATTATGAATATTTAGATGCATATATTGTAGTGTTTTATTAATGTAAAATTTAATGCAAATTGTTGTACATTTTCAACATCCTTTATTTTTGTTCAATAAATATATATTTTTATTTCAAAAATATTTATAGTATTTATATTACCCATATGAAACGTTTTTCACTTTTTTGAAACACATATGCAAAATATATATCATTTAAGGGTTTAATAAATGTTGGATGCACGATATTATTTATAATATTTTGTATATCACAATAAATATGTTATCGATATGTGCAGAAATAATTGCATGGCAACAAAGTTTTTTTTAAAGACATATGAAGTGTTTCTCTGAATTATAATAATATTTATATGAGCTACTACATCAAGTTTTTTTTTCATTTTCCTAAAGGTCTGAGGAAGCTGGCTCTCGAAAGAACATGTATGTATAATCTAAAACAGCTCTACATGTTATTAAGCACTTTTTATAAACACCACAGTTTCATTGGTTTAACATTTAGAGAACAGAAGTAATACATGTACTATATATATATATATATATATATATATATATATATATATATATATATATATATATATATATATATATATATATATATATACTAGCGATTTGTGATCGGAGTTCGAGCCCGCCGACCGTCGGAAATTAACTTCCTGCACTGGAGATTGCGTTAGCATGAAACATCGATGTCTGTTGGTAATAAATAATTAATATTTATTTATAAATATTATTAAAAGCCCCCTTTACTTAAGGCCGGGCACTCTGAGTGAGTTTAATAACAAGCAGTACTAATAGCTTCATTGCGAGACCAACACAGTGTGTTGTTGTAAGATCACTTTCGCTGCTCGTTGTAAAATACCCGCCGACTCGGTATTTACAAAGTTAAATTCCTCCTTAATTATTAGCTAATTTGCGGTGGCCAACGGGGGAACGCTCTTAATTACGAATCAGTGGCGATTTGTGATCGGAGTTCGAGCCCGCCGACCGTCGGAAACTAACTTCCTGCACTGGAGATTGCGTTAGCATGAAAAATCGATGTCTGTAGGTAACAAATAATTAATATTTATTTATAAATATTATATATATTAATATTAATATATATATATATATATATATATATATATATATATATATGTATATATATATATATATATATATATATATATATATATATATATACTTTTCAAACTTATAGTTTCGTTTATGTATGTCTAAGATATGAAATTCTTTGATTACATCAGTTCTGAATGGTTTTCTAGATATTCGTTCCAGATTTAAATCCATCAAATTTGTCCACAAAGATAGAACTAAGTGAGAAAGTGATATGAAGTGAGAAAAAACTCTTCGTTCTTAAAACGTAGATATTTCTGAATCTACGATTGAAGAAAATGTTGCATTATCACAAAAATAGAAAAATAAATGTTTTCAGTTTGAATATTCTTAGCATTTCACTGCGAGTTAAGAGCAATGGCGCCGGATGTGAATTGAAAAGTAAAAAATAAGCAAAGATCTGAGCATGCGCATTGCGTGATATCTGCACACGACACAAAAAAAAAGTGCTGGCTTTTATTTTCGAATAATTATAAGTTTCGTGATACACGGATAATAGAAATGTCTATTGTAACATACGTTCTAGCCATATATATATATATATATATATATATATATATATATATATATATATATATATATATATATATATATATAACGAAACAGTTTTTTCATGGTTACAACTGATGATCCCTAAAATAATGTTAAGCCTAGCGTAAATTCTTGGAAGCAAACTAATATAGTGACTACAAAAAGTAAATTGACTTATAAAGTGTGATTTGCCACATGGGACTCAAATGTTTTTTTGTTTTTTTCATATAGTTTTAATGGTTGAGAAACTTCCGAGACGATATATATATATATATATATATATATATATATATATATATATATATATATATATATATATATATATATATAACATTGCACAAACAACATTATAGTCTTACGTCAATCAACCAACGTTTCGATGCTATGGCATCTTGTCAAAATGTTTTATGTAAGCTTATAAATGCTCTACTTGGTATTGAGTACTCTTGAAAAGATTGTTCACTTTATTAACATACTTTTACTTGATAAATTCATGTACATATATATACATATATATATACACACATATATATACATATATATACACACATATATATACACATATATATATATACATATATATACACATATATATACATATACATATATACATATATATATATATATATATATATATATATATATATATGTCTCGGAAGTTTCTCAACCATTAAAACTATATAAAAAATATATATATATATAAAAAAAAAAAATTTTAAATAAATTTTAAAAACTTATAGTCTCAAGTCTTCCAGTGGAAAATCACTCATGTAAGTCAATTTATTTTTTACAGTTATTATATTAGTTAGTTTCTAACACTATTTTAAGGGATCATCAGTTGTTTACCATGAAAAACTGTTTCGGGAATTTATATATATATATATATATTGTGTGTGTGTATTTAGACAGCATATTTTCATTTAAGCAAATATAAAAAAATCACGCAGTTTTTTTTTTTTTGCTTGATTAGATCTTTTTGATTTTTTCAATTTTCCGAATAGTCCATTTTGTATTTCGGTGAAATTGGTGTATGTAATTTCCGTGCCTTTCTTGTTCAATTGTTCTTTCATTTTCTTCTTTTTCGATTTGATTCATCTATTCATCATGTCTTTTTGGTTATTGTCTGGGTTACAAATCAAATTTTATTACAATTCAAAGTTCAAGCAAAGTTCTTTAAAGTCCTTAACTCATGGTTTTATTTACTCCTCCCCAGGAGTTAGGCACAAGGCCAGTTTTATCTTACTCCCACAAGTAAGATGTGACCCAAGATCGGGTCGAGAAAGTGGGGGTTAAAAAGCCAGCGCTCGAGAGGTGAGCACTCTGGCCATTTAAAAATTGCCTGGGCAGCCCCGTCGGCATTCCCTGGTAGGGGTGCCTTAGGCAGTAAGCAATAAACTTACTCCTTCCCAAAGAGGGGAGGCGAAGCCTGGGAGGGTGGACCTCCTAGAACTGCACAGGACAGGCGTGCAGTATCCATCGGAACAGATACTACACTTTGATCTTAGCCAAAAGGCCAAGAAGCCCAATTTTTTTTTTAACTCATGGTTTTCAAAGAAAATCTTCTCCTCAGAGGACTACATTGGATGTCTTGCCTGGAGCTATTTTAGACTTGTTGACTTGGATGAATTGTATAGTTTCACTAAATAGTATGTTTTGGGCCGATATATTTGATGTTGTATATACATTTATGTATTTTTCTATATATATTTTTTTTTATATTTTTCAAAGTTTAATTTGTATTACCTGCAGTAATATCATTGCGGTAATGGTCCTCTGAGGAGAAGATTTTCTTTGAAAACTCATGAGTTAAGGACTTTAAAGAACTTTGCCTGAACTTTGAATTGTAATAAAATTTGATTCGTACTTAATTTTATTCTTTCACTTTATCTATTGCTATTAATGCTCTATCCAGTATATTGAGCTTTATTCTTATACGGATGTCCACTAATTGAAGATATTAGTTGCCTCTTATATCTTTTGTTGTATTAACCTACATAGATTTAGATTAAATATATCTATTCTCAAAACTTAGAAATCTCAGTTTTTTCTTCCCCTTTTAGCTGTTTAGCTGGTTTTATAACCCACGCAACAGCTGGGCGAAACGTTGAGTTTTAGGTTATCTTTTTTTCCTTCTTAATCTATACCGTCGGATATATGTCGCCATATATATATATATATATATATATATATATATATATATATATATATATATATATATATATATATATATATATATATAGTCTCGGAAGTTTCTCAACCATTAAAACTATATTATAAAAAAATTTTAAAAACTTATAGTCCCAAGTCTTTCAGTGGAAAATCACTCATATAAGTCAATTTATTTTTTACAGTTATTATATTAGTTTGTTTCTAACACTATTTTAAGGGATCATCAGTTGTTTACCATGAAAAACTGTTTCGGAAAGAGAGAGATAATTTTAAAATAAAAAATATTTATATAAAATATACTGTTTAGCCCCTTTTTTAACAAGGACGGGGCTCTGTAGGAGAATTAATAATAAGCTATCTATCTAAGCGTAACGCAAAATTCCGGCTTCCCCTTATATGATTAGCTTACTGTGTATGTCCGCCGACCCGATATTATATAGAATTTATTTTTATTTTTTTTCTGTGGTAATTCGTTGTGGGCGAGGGGTTAAATACCAGGTTGCACAGTCAAAGATAACTTCATGAATTGGTTCGAGTATATATATATATATATATATATATATATATATATATATATATATATATATAATAAATATTTGTTATTGTTTATTATCTATGTACGTATACGTTTCGTCCTTTTTCAATCGGGACTCATCAGCATAGAGATATGACTATTCACTACCGGTCATGCGATTCGAAACCCCGGACCTCAAGTATTTTTCAACTCCAGTCCGACGTCGCTAATCGCTGGGCCAATTGTAAACAGCGAATAAACTATGATAATTTTAACTTTGACGTCGAGGCATTCTACTTCTATTAAGGGAAGGAATGATGCATTATAAGCAAGTGACGTCATGCTGTGTTAATACTACCAATTACAGTGCTCTACTTTCAAGGAGCGACAAATAATAAATATTTGTTATTGTTTATTATCTATGTACGTATACGTTTCGTCCTTTTTCAATCGGGACTCATCAGCATAGAGATATGACTATTCACTACCGGTCATGCGATTCGAAACCCCGGACCTCAAGTATTTTTCAACTCCGTCGCTAATCTCTGGGCCAATTGTAAACAGCGAATAAACTATGATAATTTTAACACTACGAGCTGAATTTGCTGATTGACTATTGTTGTGCAAAGAAGCGAATTAAAATAATAAACATGTCATTCATAAGATTGTTGCAAATACGAGACAAAAACTTTCGCATTTCAAACATTAACTATTTGGTAATTTTTATAAAAAATATGTCCTGTTTTGATGAAATTAATATTATGTATATAAAATTCTCCGGGAAGAACAATGTAAGTGATTCCGAATATCTACGTTACCTTCTATGAGCCGAATATCTACGTACATGTACCGTTGACTGATCCACTGGGACAGAACCTTTATTAAAACTTCAAATACGTATATTCGATTTTAATGAAATTTAAACCATATTGGTAAGATAATAATTCAGAGAGTTGTTCAGCTTCTTTCGACTATATTAGGAGGCGAAACAGTAGAAGGAGGGGT
This sequence comes from Sepiola atlantica, assembly GCA_963556195.1. Taxonomy (NCBI): domain Eukaryota; kingdom Metazoa; phylum Mollusca; class Cephalopoda; order Sepiida; family Sepiolidae; genus Sepiola; species Sepiola atlantica. Next base: position 36,820,519 of record OY744553.1, read on the forward strand.
TGAAATAACAGAAAGTAATAATGTGTTATGATCATGGTCAAAAGTACATAGTAGTGATTTTATTCAATCCCGAGCAACGTTGGGCCACCCTGCTTAAAGTTTATAAACAGTAAAGTTCGGTACATATATATCATCCTCTCTATTACTCTCACCCTCTCTAACTATATGTTTTTACCCAACGCTCTAATTATATACATCTCTCTCTCTCTCTGTCCCTGTCTCTGTCTCTGTCTCTCTCTCTCTCTCTCTGTCTCTCTGTCTCTGTCTCTCTCTGTCTCTCTCTCTCTCTGTCTCTGTCTCTGTCTCTATCTCTCTCTCTCTCTCTGTATATATATATATATATAGAGAGAGAGGGTGAGAGATGACAAATAAATCCGACTGCATGAATTAAAAAGAAAAAGCAGAAAGCCTAAAACTCAACGTTTCGCCCAGCTGTTGTCTAGGCTTCATCAAGAGCACAAAGCTAAAAGTGACAAAGAACGAGAGGATCTGTAATTTCTTTGAAATATATATATTGATAGGTATAATAAAATTTAAATTCATCTAGAGACGAAAGATATTCAAATATTTACACACAAATATCTATATATATATAAATGAAAATATATATGCATGTATATGTACTCGAAATATATATACAAAATATATATAGATGTCGTATTAGCAAAAGGAAAAAAGAAGATAAAAGAAAAATAAATTTTATTATACCTAATCACCATAGATATTCCCCCAAATTACAGATCTTTTCGTTCTTTGCCACTTTTTGATTTTTCGCTCTTGATAAAGCCCACGCGAAACGTTGACTTTTGGGTCTTCCGCTGTTCCTTTTTCATCCATATATATATATATATATATATAATATATGTATATGTGTACGTCCACACACCACCTCTATTACCATGTGTGTCCATTCTTACCATCGTCGCTACAAAGTAATCTTTTATTTTCGGCGACCAACAATGTTGTCCTCTTCCCTAAAACGACCTCGACTTCACTTAGCATTAATAATTCAAACAAAGAAGTTCCAACAAGCGAAGAATCTAAACCTAAGGAATCGCGGGGGGGAGACGAAATGGCAAGAGTGTACAGTTGTGTCTCTCGGCGAAATGATCTTCTCTGACCTCGCAGTTCGTCGGGTTAGTTCGACTGAACCTCCACCGTAATAGCCGAATGAACCACGAAGATCACAAAGCCGCGAGGGAAAACTCGATCGATAGGACAACCGGGACAAAATTCAATTAAACTTACAAGGCGTACATCATTATTCCTTTTATTTTGCTCGTATATTTAGATGTGTCCTCGCGAGTAATAAAAGGCTTCTTTTTTCTATCGCTTGCTCGGTCTTTCACGCTTAAGTTTTAAATAGAATAGTCTTTGGTATGTCGCAATTAACTTTTGACAAATAAGAATATTATTCATCAGATAATTAAATAATGACCACAGAACACATACTACACTACCACACCTCCATTAAAAGAGGAATTGAAACCTTGGAAGGGTATATTATAGGCCCAGAACACATACTACACTACCACACCTCCATTAAAAGAGGAATTGATACCTTGGAGGGGATATTGTAGGCACAGAACACATACTACACTACCACACCTCCATTAAAAGATGAATTGATACCTTGGAAAGGTATATTATAGGAACAGAACACATACTACACTACCACACCTCCATTAAAAGAGGAATTGATACCTTGGAAAGGTATATTATAGGAACAGAACACATACTACACTACCACACCTCCATTAAAAGAGGAATTGATACCTTGGAGGGGTATATTATAGGCCCATGAACACATACTACACTACCACACCTCCATTAAAAGAGGAATTATTACCTTGGAAGGGTATATTATAGGCCCATGAACACATACTACACTACCACACCTCCATTAAAAGAGGAATTATTACCTTGGAAGGGTATATTATAGGCCCATGAACACATACTACACTACCACACCGCCATTAAAAGAGGAATTAATACTTTGGAAGGGTATATTATAGGAACAGAACACATACTACACTACCACACCGCCATTAAAAGAGTAATTAATACTTTGGAAGGGTATATTATAGGAACAGAACACATACTACACTACCACACCTCCATTAAAAGAGAAATTAATACCATGGAGGGGTATATTATAGGCTCAGAACACATACTACACTACCACACCTCCATTAAAAGAGGAATTTATACCTTGGAAAAGTATATTATAGGAACAGAACACATACTACACTACCACACCTCCATTAAAAGAGGAATTGATACCTTGGAGGGGTATATTATAGGCCCATGAACACATACTACACTACCACACCTCCATTAAAAGAGAAATTAATACCATGGAGGGGTATATTATAGGCTCAGAACACATACTACACTACCACACCTCCATTAAAAGAGGAATTTATACCTTGGAAAAGTATATTATAGGAACAGAACACATACTACACTACCACACCGCCATTAAAAGAGTAATTAATACTTTGGAAGGGTATATTATAGGAACAGAACACATACTACACTACCACACCTCCATTAAAAGAGAAATTAATACCATGGAGGGGTATATTATAGGCTCAGAACACATACTACACTACCACACCTCCATTAAAAGAGGAATTTATACCTTGGAAAAGTATATTATAGGAACAGAACACATACTACACTACCACACCTCCATTAAAAGAGGAATTGATACCTTGGAGGGGTATATTATAGGCCCATGAACACATACTACACTACCACACCTCCATTAAAAGAGAAATTAATACCATGGAGGGGTATATTATAGGCTCAGAACACATACTACACTACCACACCTCCATTAAAAGAGGAATTTATACCTTGGAAAAGTATATTATAGGAACAGAACACATACTACACTACCACACCTCCATTAAAAGAGGAATTGATACCTTGGAGGGGTATATTATAGGCCCATGAACACATACTACACTACCACACCTCCATTAAAAGAGAAATTAATACCATGGAGGGGTATATTATAGGCTCAGAACACATACTACACTACCACACCTCCATTAAAAGAGGAATTTATACCTTGGAAAAGTATATTATAGGAACAGAACACATACTACACTACCACACCGCCATTAAAAGAGTAATTAATACTTTGGAAGGGTATATTATAGGAACAGAACACATACTACACTACCACACCTCCATTAAAAGAGAAATTAATACCATGGAGGGGTATATTATAGGCTCAGAACACATACTACACTACCACACCTCCATTAAAAGAGGAATTTATACCTTGGAAAAGTATATTATAGGAACAGAACACATACTACACTACCACACCTCCATTAAAAGAGGAATTGATACCTTGGAGGGGTATATTATAGGCCCATGAACACATACTACACTACCACACCTCCATTAAAAGAGGAATTATTACCTTGGAAGGGTATATTATAGGCCCATGAACACATACTACACTACCACACCTCCATTAAAAGAGGAATTATTACCTTGGAAGGGTATATTATAGGCCCATGAACACATACTACACTACCACACCGCCATTAAAAGAGGAATTAATACTTTGGAAGGGTATATTATAGGAACAGAACACATACTACACTACCACACCGCCATTAAAAGAGTAATTAATACTTTGGAAGGGTATATTATAGGAACAGAACACATACTACACTACCACACCTCCATTAAAAGAGAAATTAATACCATGGAGGGGTATATTATAGGCTCAGAACACATACTACACTACCACACCTCCATTAAAAGAGGAATTTATACCTTGGAAAAGTATATTATAGGAACAGAACACATACTACACTACCACACCTCCATTAAAAGAGGAATTGATACCTTGGAGGGGTATATTATAGGCCCATGAACACATACTACACTACCACACCTCCATTAAAAGAGGAATTGATACCTTGGAAGGGTATATTATAGGCCCAGAACACATACTACACTACCACACCCTCATTAAAAGAGGAATTATTACATAGGAGGGGTATATTATAGGCCCGGAACACATACTACACTACCACACCTCACTTAAAAAAGAAATTAATACCTTGGAAGGATATATTATAGGCCCAGAATACATACTACACTACCACACCTCCATTAAAAGAGGAATTAATACCTCGGAGGGGTATATTATAGGCACAGAACACATACTACACTACTACACCTCCATTAAAAGAGGAATTGATACTTTAGAGGGGTATATTATAGGCAGACCACACATACTACACTACCACACCTCGATTAAAAGAGGAATTATTACATTGGAGGGGTATATTATAGGCCCGGAACACATACTACACTACCACACCTCCATTAAAAGAGGAATTAATACCTTGGAAGGGTATATTATAAACCCAGAACACATACTACACTTCCACACCTCCATTAAAAGAGGAATTAATACCTCGGAAGGGGTATATTATAGGCACAGAACACATACTACACTACTACACCTCCATTAAAACTGGAATTAATACTTATGAGGGGTATATTATAGGCAGAGCACACATACTACACTACTACACTACCATTAAAAGAGGAATTGATACCTTGGAGGGTATATTATAGGAACAGAACACGTACTACGCTACTACACCTCCATTAAAAGAGGAATTGACACCTTGGAGGGTATATTATAGGAACAGAACACGTACTACGCTACTACACCTCCATTAAAAGAGGAATTGATACCTTGGAGGGTATATTATAGGAACAGAACACGTACTACGCTACTACACCTCCATTAAAAGAGGAATTGATACCTTGGAGGGGTATATTATAGGCACATTTTATTTAACGCGCCGTATTAACGATAGCTGTTTAATCAGATCGCCATATTTAATTACCGGAGGGAGGGAGGAAACCACTGATTTAACAGCCAGCGGTATTAACTACGTAACGCAGTACATGTATGTATATATGTAAATGAAAGAAATCGATTAATAATGGAGTTTATGTATCTGTCTGTCTAAATTATAATTTATAAGTTAGATTATTAGCGTGCAAAAAAGCGTATATATATATATATATATATGGAAATCTTAAGATAACAATCATGAATGTATATTTGCGAATAGTAATTTATCAGAAGTTGATAAGCAATTGATTATGTAAATTGAGAAACGCGCATAGTGTTTCCGGTGGTTTTTCTAGCAGTATATAAGGAAGCTGGCGGACACTGATGGAGTTTCGGCAATCAGATACATAAACTCCATTATTAATAGATTTATCTAATATCATATGAATAGAATGTAATATAATTAAATATATTATCTCATTTGATATGAATACAATTCAATATAATTAAATATATTATCTCATTTGATATTAATACAATTCAATATAATTAAATATATTTCTCTCATTTGATATGAATACAATTCAATATAATTAAATATATTATCTCATTTGATATGAATACAATTCAATATAATTAAATATATTATCTCATTTGATATGAATACAATTCAATATAATTAAATATATTATCTCATTTGATATGAATACAATTCAATATAATTAAATATATTTATCTCATTTGATATGAATACAATTAAATATAATTAAATATATTAATCTCATTTGATATGAATACAATTCAATATAATTAAATATATTTATCTCATTTGATATGAATACAATTAAATATAATTAAATATATTTATCTCATTTGATATGAATACAATTCAATATAATTAAATATATTTATGTCATATGATAGGAATACAATTCAATATAATTAAATATATTAATCTCATTTGATATGAATACAATTCAATATAATTAAATATATTTATCTCATTTGATATGAATACAATTAAATATAATTAAATATATTTATCTCATTTGATATGAATACAATTCAATATAATTAAATATATTTATCTCATTTGATATGAATACAATTAAATATAATTAAATATATTTATCTCATTTGATATGAATACAATTCAATATAATTAAATATATTTATCTCATTTGATATGAATACAATTCAATATAATTAAATATATTAATCTCATTTGATATGAATACAATTCAATATAATTAAATATATTAATCTCATTTGATATGAATACAATTAAATATAATTAAATATATTTATCTCATTTGATATGAATACAATGCAATATAATTAAATATATTATCTCATTTGATATGAATACAATTCAATATAATTAAATATATTTATATCATTTGATATGAATACAATTAAATATAATTAAATATATTATCTCATTTGATATGAATACAATTCAATATAATTAAATATATTTATCTCATTTGATATGAATACAATTAAATATAATTAAATATATTTATCTCATTTGATATGAATACAATGCAATATAATTAAATATATTTATCTCATTTGATATGAATACAATTAAATATAATTAAATATATTATCTCATTTGATATGAATACAATTCAATATAATTAAATATATTCATCTCATTTGATATGAATACAATTCAATATCATTAAATATATTTATCTCATATAATGTGAATACAATTCAATATAATTAAATATATTATCTCATATAATGTGAATACAATTCAATATAATTAAATATATTCATCTCATTTGATATGAATACAATTCAATATCATTAAATATATTTATCTCATATTATATGAATAAAATGCAATATACTTAAATATATTTATCTCATTTGATATGAATACAATTAAATATAATTAAATATATTCATCTCATATGATATGAATACAATGCAATATAATTAAATATATTATCTCATATAATGTGAATACAATTCAATATAATTAAATATATTTATTTCATTTGATATGAATACAATGCAATATTATTAAATATATTTATCTCATATCTTATGAATACAATGCAATATAATTAAATATATTTATTTCATATCATATGAATATAATGTAAAATAATTAAATGTATTTATCTCATATGATATAAATACAATGCAATATAGATTTCTTTTACCCTAACGACACACTATTAGAATCAAATCTCTTATATATAATAATATATAATTATATTCTCCCCGTAGTAAGGCTATAGCAATATCCTGGTTGGTATAACACTTTATATGTAATTTACAGAACGAGTTTGTGTTAAACCCGTATTTACGTTTCTCAATCGTGTTAATAATTTAGGCTTACAAGACCCAGGGTTGTAATTTCAATCCCATCAGTAGGTAGACCAGTTGTAAATCTATACTGATGAGTCTTCAAAAGAAGAGATCACCTTGTAAATAGATAAACATCATATTTAGTTATATATATTGTTTTTTGTTGGTATGATTGTATGTTATTGTATGTTATTTTTTCTATATCTGATAAAATTTATGTTCTCTTCAGAATTCTATTACCATATCATTCTTCATGAACATATAATACGAATACAATGCAATATCTTGAAAGATCTAAAGAATGTCTCCAGGGCAAACTTCACAAGAAACCGATGCATCGGTAATATCTAGTTTCTTGAGGAATTGGCAAAGTTTCGAAGCTGATTATTATCTTTTTCGCTTTGTATTATTATATTACACGCTTGAACGCCCAGAATATCGATGAGATCCGATAACTACAAGTGGTCAAACAATACTTGGTCATAATAATAATAGTTACAGGTGACCAGGCTATAATTCAATGGACGTAAAAACCTGACGTTCTGAGAAAATCACAAAGCGATGAAGAGAGGATACGTTAATCAGATTAAGGTTTACGTATTTCAGACCGAAAAAGTTGCGAGTAGTCGGCTGTTACTCAGGAGGTTATATAAAATATCTTTATAAACGATAAATTATCACGTAATGTCCTACAGGCTCTCGTAGCATAATAGTGAGCGCACGCGGTTTCAGTCCCAGTCATAGTCAGCCACGCTGATGAGCTGCAGTAACGGTGAATCAGATGTCTATTTTATCTATAAGTAAATTTGGAAAGATGAGATAGAAAGACAAGAGATATAAGCTGGGCAAGTTTGTCGGGGGAAGGGTTACACTTTGACAAAATACAAAAGGGGGAATAACCATATGTTCTCACTTGTGAAACAGTGGTTTCAGCGACGGAGTCTGCACCCCGGGGTGCACTGGAATGCATCGGGGAGATCAGGCCCCACGTAGAGACAAGTGGAAGTCTGGGAGCTAGTACATATTTTTGACTGTCCAAACCTTGGTCGAGAGACGGCGCCAGCCTGGCGGGAGAAAGCGTGTAGGTTGTCAGTGGCACTTAACCAGATACAATGGATGAGTTTGACCAGCTGAACAATTTGGTCATGGGTCTTTTAGATACATGGATGTCAACTCGAGGGGTGGTCCAATAGAGAAAGAGAGGCTAATGGTTTTCTTTAGTGTAGATAAGATCTAAAGAGAAACTAAAACGACGAATTACAATTGCCCGTACCACCCCACTCCGGGGGAGGAGTGGGGACACAGAAGAAGGGATGGGGGAGGGAGAGAGAGTAAGTCAGCATCGCGCGTACCACACGACGAGAAGGGAGAGAGAGAGAGAGAGAGAGAGAGAGAGTATGAGTTATACGTTTTTCGTCTTTGTTATTTGAGATGAGAAGGCGATCGGAAGAGTTAGACCCGAGATCCCGGCCGAGCTGGTCGTGATTCCCTCGGATCCCGAGGGAGCCGCTGTCCCGGGCCCCACCATCGTTTTCCAACAGAGATTAATGTCTCAATTAATACCAACAGCCGTAAGAGTCCACACCCACCGGTTTGAGTAGACAAGTTATATCTCGATTAAGGATTTGCAGTCGTAAAGAGATTCACACACGCACACGGAGAGATACAATAGTTAGTAAAGAAGCCATTATCGAAAAATAGACGTTCATTTTTATTAAATAATTATTGTTATGAAAAGACCTAGCCGTTTGTTGAGTTATTCTGTCATCGAATTGTCCTGCTAAGTAATCTTGCCTTCACAGAATCACGAGGTCGTCATTCATCTGACCCGGGGGAGATTCGAGCCATCTTTCTTTTTACAGCCACTACAGACGAAATCACGAGCCAAAGAAAAGGTGTTCACAGTCAGGAAGGATTCCTGCACCGAGACGGTTCTCATTACATTACATTTGATGCCGTCACGTCACGGAGGAAAAGGAGTGTAAAAGAGTGTGGGGTCCCCGTTATAAATGGTGCCGCGACCTAGGATCAGGGTACTTGAAGGTGCCTGGTAGCCTCGGGGAAAAAAAAGATAACAGAGCAAATCCACGGGCACAACAAACGATTTTTTTTGCCGGCAGAACACTTTGAAAAAAAAAAAGATAGAAAAAGAGAATAGAAAAAAAGGAAAAGAAAAGAGAGAAACAGTTTAACGGGCATGTACAGCCGTGTTTGAAAAAGAGAATAGAAAAAAAGGAAAAGAAAAGAGAGAAACAGTTTAACGGGCATGTACACCCGTGTTTGAAAAACAGAATAGAAAAAAAAAGGAAAAGAAAAGAGAGAAACAGTTGAACGGGCATGTACACCCGTGGTTGAAAAAAAAAGAGAAAGATAGAAAAAGAGATAGACTGAAAGAAAAAACGTTTTTTAGACTTTGAGATCGGTCTGGGACCGCGAACTTTTAGTCAATTGATTGAAAGGCCCAGACGGACTCGAAAAATAATAAACCAGCCCAGAAGCGGAAGACCACAAGGGCAGCAGAGAAGTGGGGTAAGTGACTCGTTGATTTCTCTTGTTCGCTTGCTCGGTTTTGTCGGTGTGTCGATTGTTGTCCAAACTTTGCACGCGGTTTGGGTAGTTCTGTTGTTAGAGTGGTAAACTAGAACGCAAGGGGAATGGGCTCGGAGGAGGACCTAGCAAATAGTGTAACAGGTATGGGGAGAGAAGAGACCAGAAAGATAGAAGGGCCGATAGGAGGGATACGAATACCCCCCACAAAGGGGATCCCGTCGGTTCAATGGAGTGGTTAGCAGTAATTCAGAAGAAGAGGGTGATTTATGGACTAGAAGATTTAGAGATGGTGCTGCTCGCTCTAGAGGGAGCGAGGGGCCCAGTGTCGAGATTCATTGAGGGGAGGTATGTAGAGAACCCGGGGATCACTTGGACGGAGCTCCGCGAGCAGCTAGTGAGGCAATACGCCAGCGAGCGAACCGCGATTGAGGCCGTACGCGAGTTGACCCGGCTAAGATCAAGCAATGGCGAGGAAAGGCCTGGGAGAAGGAAAACGGTGGGAGCAGGGCGAGTCCGGGGCCCCGAATGGAGAGAGGGGGCGGAGAGGATTGGGAGGCAGACTCCGATCCTAGAAGGAAGGCATGGGACCTTCAAAATGAGCACGATAGGCCCGCACCGGCCAGGCAGGTATCAGTCCGCTGGACCTGCAGGGGTGAGGGGCATAGAGCAGCAGAGTGTCCCACAAATTATGGGCGCCCACGCGGCTCGGTTAGACCGAACTGCACTATGTGTGGTCGGTTCGGACATGAGAGTCGGTGGTGCACAGCAGCATAGATCGGAGGTGAGGAATTAGGATTCCGAACCTTAGTGTGCCACCTGACGCTAGGGTAAAGAACCAGGGAAGCGCCCAGAGGCCACCCCACAGAGTATAAAAAGTAGGGTGGCCCCCAGAATGATAAGTTTAGTGAAAGATAGCGAATTTAAATGGGAAGAAGACGGGCTTGGGTTTTGTTCGCCGGTTTATGAGAAACCGCAAGAAGCAATGAACCCCCCCGTAGAGAGAGAGATCGAATTAAACGCGACTGCTAGGTCGGTTAACCAGTCCAGCGAGTGGAAGGAGAGCGGCAAAATACCCCCCTACCCAGCTCCAGAAGAGACTGAGAGAAAATCGGTTAGCCAAAAAGGTAGAGGAATTACCTATGAAGTTACAGTAGAATGGGAAGAAGACGGGCTTGGGTTTTGTTCGCCGGTTTATGAGAAACCGCAAGAAGCAATGAACCCCCCCCGTAGAGAGACATCGAATTAAACGCGACTGCTAGGTCGGTTGACCAGTCCAGCGAGTGGGAGGAGAGCGGCAAAATACCCCCCTGCCCAGCTCCAGAAGAGACTGAGAGAAAATCGGTTAGCCAGAAAGGTAGAGGAATTACCTATGAAGTTACGGTAGAATGGGAAGAAGACGGGCTTGGGTTTTGTTCGCCGGTTTATGAGAAACCGCAAGAAGCAATGAACCCCCCCCCCCCCCCCCGTAGAGAGAGATCGAATTAAACGCGACTGCTAGGTCGGTTGACGAGTCCAGCGAGTGGGAGGAGAGCGGCAAAATACCCCCCTGCCCAGCTCCAGAAGAGACTGAGAGAAAATCGGTTAGCCAAAAAGGTAGAGGAATTACCTATGAAGTTACGGTAGAGGGGAGCAGAACGCCCCACCACAGAATAGCAGGAAAGCCAAGCCAAAGATAGTCAAGGACCTGGGGGAGAGGCCGAGGTTGTGCTGTGTCGCATTCGTTGGCTCCACCGCGCGCAGGGAGGGCCCCCATGCGTGTGCGGTGCTGGTGGTTGTGGCGCGGACAGTTGTCTTG
>OY744553.1:36837034-36842034 GCA_963556195.1 Sepiola atlantica
GTTGGAGAAGAGGGAGAGAGGATGGGAAATGGTGAAAGGAAAAGAATCAAGGAGGTTATGTTGCATAGCCGTCCCGTCATGGGTCGTGGCAGTTCTCGCTTACCTGGTGTATCAGCTTCGTCCTGGCTGGCCTCACGCCGTTCATCGTAATGGTCGCACGCTGCAGTCATCTTAAAGCACAACACAACCAAAGGCAGTTTTTTTTTTAGTTTCCAAATATTTATTTAACACAACACAAGTCTTGAGTTGGCTGGCACGGAGGGGGGTGAAAGAGAATCACCGTAACACGTACATTAACTTCTTAGCTCTAATTCATGCCTAACGTCCCCACTGGCGCCCCAGCAGGAGGTCGCTAACATGCGTGTACCTGCACCAAATTTTGGAAACCATGAGGCCGGATATCGTCACAACGGAAGTGACAACGAGACTTCCGCTGCTCCTGCTAACATCATCATCATCATCATCACGATCATCATAACCATCAGCATCATTATTTAACAGTTATAGTCGTAGCAGAAAAGAGGTAACAGGATAGCGTAAATAACTAGATGACCAAAATAAAGAAGAAATGGAAAAAATAACAACTAGTAGTAGCAATAATGCAACAAGATGACTTTAATAAATAAAAAACCTAAATCAAGAAGAAAGTGAAAGACTAAACTAGTATTAGTAGCAGCAGCGCAAGAGAAAGGGGGTCAAAAGATGACGTAAACAAATAAAGGTCGTAAATAAAGAAGAAAATGAAAATTTGAATTGTATAGCACATTATAGAAATGGTAATATATAGTTCAGGACCGGGAGCAGAAGCAAACAGATTTTCTCATTTATACCAGGCAAAGACGCTTGAACCATCTACTTAGCAAATAAATTTGGTCACCATCAATACGCTGTTTTCATACCTTATTGTAATACAGCTTCCTATTCCAGTAGCTTCTTTCCAAGAACTTCAGGCTTGTGGAACTCTCTTACTGCTTACTGTTTTCTTCCTACCTATAACCTTGGTCTTTTCAAGACTAAGGCCAATAGGCATCGCCTGTCTTTGAGATAATCGTATTTTGTTCTTGTTAGCTTCTTAATCAAGTGGCTTTATGCATTGTCTGGGGCGATTTCTATTTTTTTAAAATGCTCCTGATTTTTTAGGAAATCCATGACATTGAATTATAAAGTGTTGATGGGATTTAAGCTACACACAAACACACACACGTACACACACGCACACACATACAAACACACACACACACACATATATATATATATATATATATATATATATATATTATGATGAAATAGTCATTGTGTTACTGCGACTCATCATTTTGAATTTCAAATTTGAATTTTAAATAAATCGTTAACAACTGAAGCACAAGACTAAGCGACACCATGTCCTTTAAATAAATATTGGCTATTATCCTGATGAAGATTCATGTGTGAATTGAACATTTGAATTTCAAATAAATAATATGTTTATTTAAAAAAAAAGTATCTGCATTTAACTGCTTTCAAAAACCGTTTCAAATTACAAACTTTAAATGCATTCTATACAGTGGAAACATTTTACTAATATATATATATATATATATATATATATATATATATATATATATATATATATATATATATATATATATATATATATATATAATTAACTTGTTACAAATATCCAGGGGGTATGAATCCGAAGGAAGTTGAAACCGGGTTTATGAGAGTGCTCAATGAAAATTCAGAGCAAAATATATATTTTTTGATTTTATTCCATTAGTTGCGACAAAACAAGTTTTGTTTCATTGGTGCGAATAGCGACCAACTCATCGAACCGGCGAAAGGAATTCAAATGGCATAAAATTTCAACTTCACTCGAACGGGAGATTGAAAATTGAAAATACATTGGAGGGGGAGGGGGATAGAGTTGGGGCTTTGTCTATATGTATTTTCAATTTTCAATCTCCCGTTAGAGTGAAGTTGAAATTTTATGCTATTTGAATTCCTTTCGCCGGCCCGATGAGTTGGTCGCTATTCGCACCAATGAAACAAAACTTGTTTTGTCGCAACTAATGGAATAAAATCAATATATATATATATATATAGTGGGGGGTATCTATTTTGGCTTGAGACATTGCTTGCCTCGCCATTAAGAGCTGTAGTATAGCGAAACAACCTGTCCTTCGATAGCTACATATATATAAACGAATTCCACACTATAGGAAAGAACAGAAAATATAAGCAGTCCAGACCTGTATCAAAGAACTGTCATCAATGTAACATACGAGACATATATATATAATATTTGTTATTGTTTCTATGTACGTATACGTTTCGTCCTTTATAATCGGGACTCATCAGCATAGAGCTATGACTATTCACTACCGGTCTACGAGAATTTTGCAACTCAAATTCCGACGCCCGAACAACTCGGCGTTGTTGAACAGCGAATAAACGGTGATAATTTTAACACTTTATGTGGCGGCGTGACGTCATAAGAGCGTTCTACTTATTGGAAGGGACGATGAATTTATAGCTAGCGACGTCATGCTGTGTTAATACTACACTTAGAGTGCTCTTCTAGATATAGATATATATATATATATATATATATATATATATATATATTATTATTATTTTATGTATCCATATAAAATGTTATAAGGAGATATAATCTTTTATGTATCAATTTTCAGTACGTACTTCAACAGTACTCAATACGTGAATGGGTACTAAGTTATGAAAATATACTTATGGCAAATAAGCTACACAGAGGCTCCCGCGTTTCTATCCTCGGGGGGGATCGTTATGCTAAAATGTATCGAGTTTGTGTTGCCGAGTGTTTTAATATATACACATGGTGTTTAGTCTAGCTAGTTGACCAATCAGATTCTTTGTTATTCTCTTAGCCAATCGTTGGGCTAAGGGAATAACAATAACATGGTGTTCATCTCCGCCGTCGCGTTCCTCATTATCATTTTTTCGAACCCTCTCAATAACAACTGCACTTCGAGCAGTTTGGGGGCTACTAGAACGCTGGTCACTCTCCGCTGATGTGCGGCCATTTTTGAATCGGTTGAACCACTCCTTAATTTGTGTTACACATAGCATTTTCTCCAAACAATTGCTGAATCTAATGCAACGGCGGAGATAAACACTATTTTAAAAGAAGACTTCCAGAGGTGTTTCCGGCAGTGGATAGATCGGTGGGATAAGTGTGTGCAAGCAAAAGGGGCCTACTTTGAAGGTTCCCAACGCCGTCACGTATTTGAAATATTTTTTTCTGGCCTAAGGTCGGATATTTTTTAGACAGTCCTCGTACATCTCATAAAGTATCACTTCGTGCATCATTGCTATCGGAAAAGAGAGAAACTATTTATACGTTTTTTGAACAGGTATCTATTGCTATCCACAAACAAATATTACATTTACTGGCAGACAGGAATGTCAATATAAGAAGCGTTCCTCTCCACTGGGGATGCAATATATGCGTCAAAGTTAATATCATTTTCGGACCATTCGCAGTTTGTCTTTTTCTTTCTGGAAAGTTGCCGATAGTTTTCAAGAGAGAGTAGACGATATATTTTTCGTTCATTCCCTCCGGTAGCGTTTGGATTGTACCGAACCGCCATGTTGGTTTTCGATCGTCATTAAATAGCAATATCCAGAAATATTAACGTTCTCTGTTTCCTTCAGTGTAAACAAGGTGACAGGAAGAAAAGCGCCGAGAGCGGGCAATTATTTATGCCTGCTTTATTATTATTTACTCACTAGGGGTTCTCACACAGGTCATCAGTGATTTCTCACCGACAACCGGTGGTATTCCCTGGAGTCTGAGTGACAACAAGTCTCCCCAGATTTCCAGTATTCTCCACCTCTTTTCGATAGCCACCGCAAATATACTTGCAGTGTCACAACAGCAGTTTACCATTGATTTCTCGCTTGTAAGGACCATTGGTCTTCTCTAGGATTTGGGTGGCAATAAGCCCCCCCCCCCCAAAGTCCCAGCAGTCTCTGCCCTTCCAGTGGAGGTCTGGTTTGTGCTGTCCCTCCTCGGTCTTCTCATCCTCCTTGACCCTATGCTGAGTAGTCTCAACTTTTTGATGTTTTTATTTAGAGTTTTCTTCCTTTGAACATCAAGGAAATTCCCTTGACCTTAGACATTCAAGCTGTACCGTAACACTTTCGCTGTTCCGAACAGGCAAGCCTTTTGCAGAATTGGAAAATAAACTGTCTCGTCAATCTGTTTAAGCCATTTATGGTGGTTTTTCATTATGGTTCAACCGTTCCAATAAGAACGGCAATCACTTTTACTTCTTTAAATTTCCATAGTATAACTAATCACCATTTTAGATCTTGATATTTATTTATTTATTCGTGTTCCTTCTCCTGCACTTCTTATTGTGGTCTAATTCATAAAGTTTGTATATTATCCAGTGTAGTACCTAAGCGACTTTTTCGTGTCTCCATTTTTTATACCGATGTTGTGCTAGCATTGTGCATTAAGATACAATATGCGCTAAGGTTTCTTCCCTTTCATTACATATCACGTATTAAATTTAATTAAAAATAATCGAGCGTAAAGAAAAATTGTATATATATATATATATATATATATATATCTATATATATGTATTGAATTTAATTAAAATAAATCGAGCATAAATAAAAATTGTATATATATATATATTGAATTTAATTAAAAATAATCGAGCATAAATAAAAATTGTATATATATATATATATATATATATATATATATATATATGTATTTAATTTGATTAAAATTAATCGAGCATAAATAAAAATTGTATATATATATATATATATATATATATATATATATATATATATATATATATATATATGTGTGTATTGAATTTAATTAAAAATAATCGAGCATAAATAAAAATTGTATATATATATATATATTGAATTTAATTAAAAATAATCGAGCATAAATAGAAATTGTATATATATATATTGAATTTAATTAAAAATAATCGAGCATAAATAAAAAT
>OY744553.1:36844534-36857034 GCA_963556195.1 Sepiola atlantica
CTAAAAATCTAAGGTCTAGAATCTGAAACAGACAGGGCAAATAAATAAATAAATAAATAAAGAAATAAGAATATATGGTGGAAAGAGGAACAAATAATGATGAGGGGAGAGACACATAGAGGAAAAAAGAAAGAAAAAGAAAAAGAAGAAGAAGAAGAAGGAGAGAGAGAGAGGGCGTCTGTTGATTTAGGTCGGGAGGGAAGGAGGGGGGTGGTAGACATGCAAGAATTAGGTGTCAAAAAACCGTCGAGTTTATAAATGTCTTTTTCCAAGTGAACTGTAGTATGCGTGCGTGCAAACTGGGCTGATTGTTATATTGGTTGGGGCGGTGATAAAATGTGTCGCGGTTCCGGGTATATATTGTCTTTATAATTTGTCTGGAGTTAATTTGAATAAATAAGTATATTCGTTAAATGTAACAGGAATAGTAGTAGTAGTAATAATAATAATAATAATAATAATAATAATAATAATAATAATAATAATAATAATAATAATAATAATAATAATAGTAGATACCCCTAATAATTGAGGTGAAATAATGAAAATAATAATAAATGAAGTATAATAAAAATACTAAAAAATACCAAAAAATATTAAAAAATATAACTAAAAGAATAACTGGAAAATGCTGGCGTTATTAATTAATAATAATAATAATAATAATAATAATAATAATAATAATAATAATAATAATGGTAATAATAATAAAAATAATAATAGTGGTCAATAATATTTTAGAGTTTATAAAAATAATAGTTTAGGAAAGAAATAGAATAATTAAGGAATATTAGGAATCCTAGGGGGTAGTGATTATCGTAATAATATTAAATAATGATAAGATAATGTTTGCCGATATTATGATATGGGTTAATGGTTGCAATAATGCTGATCATATAAAAATAGTGGTTTAACAGACAACAGTAATCAGAGTGGTAATCCCAGTAATCTTAACAATAGTAGTGATGATAGTGAAAAATTATAGAAGTAGTCATAATGGTGGCAATAACAGTAGTAGTAGTAATAATAATAATAATAATAATAATAATAATAATAATAATAATAATAATAATAATAATAATAGGTACCCCTAATAATTGAGGTGAAATAATGAAAATAATAATAAATGAAGTATAATAAAAATACTAAAAAATACTAAAAAATATTAAAAAATATTAAAAATATATAACTAAAAGAATAACTGGAAAATGCTGGCGTTATTAATTATTAATAATAATAGTAATAATAATAATAATAATAATAATAATAATAATGATAATAATAATGGTAATGATAATAATAATAAAAATAATAGTTTAGGAAAGAAATAGAATAATTAAGGAATATTAGGAATCCTAGGGGGTAGTGATTATCATAATAATATTAGATAATGATAAGATAATGTTTGCCGATATTATGATATGGGTTAATGGTTGCAATAATGCTGATCATATAAAAATAGTGGTTTAACAGACAACAGTAATCAGAGTGGTAATCCCAGTAATCTTAACAATAGTAATGATGATAGTGAAAAATTATAGAAGTAGTCATAATGGTGGCAATAATAATAATAATAATAATAATAATAATAATAATAATAATAATAATAATAATAATAATAATAATAATAATAATAATAATAATAATAATAATAATAATAATAATAATAATAATAATAATAATAATAATGATAATAAAGATAATAAAAATGGCAGTGGAGGCAAAAGTAAGGTAACGGTAAAACATGGCAATATTATTAATAATAGTGCTACTGTTAATTTCATTGCTGCAAATAACCATAACTATGATAGTAACGTCAGACATGGTGTCACCACTGATAACAATAATTATCTTAATAAAAAGTACAGAAATGAAAAAATGAAAAAATGAAAAAATGAAAAAATGAAAAAATGAAAAAATGAAAAAATGAAAAAATGAAAAAATGAAAAAATGAAAAAATGAAAAAAAGGGAAAAAATGTGAAAAAATGAAAAAATGAAAAGAATGAAGAAAATGATTCAATGACAAATAGTTAAGTTTAAGATATTAATAATAGTAGTAATAAATAATAATCTAAAAAATATATAATCTAAAAAATAATCTAAGAAATATAGAAATATTAATCAAAGAATGGATAAGCATAAAAGGGGGGTATTTAAGAGTAAAGAAAAATACAGAAGATGACCATTAGTGTTAATCGTTGTGGGTATGATAATAATAATAATAATAATGATAATAATAATAATAATAATAATAATAATAATAATAATAATAATAATAATAATAATAATAATAATAATAATAATAATAATAATAACAACGATAATAATACCAACCAATACTACCGCTTACAGTACTACTACAAATAATACTACAAACAAAAAAGCTACTACTAATATAGATAAAAATAATAATAATTAATAAAAGGTATAAGATGATAGTTGTGTTGACAAAATTTTCAGTTGGTGGGGAGGTGTTTTTTTTTTTGTTTTTTTTTATATAATAACAGCCTAAGGGGTTATGAGTGGATTACTAAGAAGGTGTAATCTATTATGCCTACAGTTAATTGATGTTTCTTGTTTTTTGTTTAGAAGTTTGCCCCTATCGCTGAATTATTATTATTATTATTATTATTATTGTTGTTATTGCCACCATTATGACTACTTCTATAATTTTTCACTATCATCATTACTATTGTTAAGATTACTGGGATTACCACTCTGATTACTGTTGTCTGTTAAACCACTATTTTTATATGATCAGCATTATTGCAATCATTAACCCATATCATAATATCGGCAAACATTATCTTATCATTATCTAATATTATTATGATAATCACTACCCCCTAGGATTCCTAATATTCCTTAATTATTCTATTTCTTTCCTAAACTATTATTTTTATTATTATTATCATTACCATTATTATTATCATTATTATTATTATTATTATTATTATTATTATTATTATTACTATTATTATTAATAATTAATAACGCCAGCATTTTCCAGTTATTCTTTTAGTTATATATTTTTAATATTTTTTAATATTTTTTAGTATTTTTTAGTATTTTTATTATACTTCATTTATTATTATTTTCATTATTTCACCTCAATTATTAGGGGTACCTATTATTATTATTATTATTATTATTATTATTATTATTATTATTATTATTACTACTACTACTACTGTTATTGCCACCATTATGACTACTTCTATAATTTTTCACTATCATCACTACTATTGTTAAGATTACTGGGATTACCACTCTGATTACTGTTGTCTGTTAAACCACTATTTTTATATGATCAGCATTATTGCAACCATTAACCCATATCATAATATCGGCAAACATTATCTTATCATTATTTAATATTATTACGATAATCACTACCCCCTAGGATTCCTAATATTCCTTAATTATTCTATTTCTTTCCTAAACTATTATTTTTATAAACTCTAAAATATTATTGACCACTATTATTATTTTTATTATTATTACCATTATTATTATTATTATTATTATTATTATTATTATTATTATTATTATTATTATTATTACTATTATTATTAATAATTAATAACGCCAGCATTTTCCAGTTATTCTTTTAGTTATATTTTTTAATATTTTTTGGTATTTTTTAGTATTTTTATTATACTTCATTTATTATTATTTTCATTATTTCACCTCAATTATTAGGGGTATCTACTATTATTATTATTATTATTATTATTATTATTATTATTATTATTATTATTATTATTATTATTATTATTATTATTACTACTACTACTATTCCTGTTACATTTAACGAATATACTTATTTATTCAAATTAACTCCAGACAAATTATAAAAACAATATATACCCGGAACCGCGACACATTTTATCACCGCCCCAACCAATATAACAATCAGCCCAGTTTGCACGCACGCATACTACAGTTCACTTGGAAAAAGACATTTATAAACTCGACGGTTTTTTGACACCTAATTCTTGCATGTCTACCACCCCCCTCCTTCCCTCCCGACCTAAATCAACAGACGCCCTCTCTCTCTCTCCTTCTTCTTCTTCTTCTTTTTCTTTTTCTTTCTTTTTTCCTCTATGTGTCTCTCCCCTCATCATTATTTGTTCCTCTTTCCACCATATATTCTTATTTCTTTATTTCTTTATTTATTTATTTGCCCTGTCTGTTTCAGATTCTAGACCTTAGATTTTTAGATTTTTTAATTTTTAATTTTTAATTTTTAATTTTAATTTTTTAACGGCTTTAATTTTTGAAATGTTAAATTTCTTTCCTTCTTCTTCTCTGTCTCTACCCCTCCACTTCATTCTCTGCAAATATGATCTGAGGTTAAGATCGGATTCTAACTCTGCCTGATGAGATCTCAGTTTATAGTAACTGTTGATCGATAACATCGACATGCCAGTGTCGCAGATTTTGTACATGTCTGTGTAAATAAAATTATCATATATAAAGCTCTATTTTGATATTGGTCACTTTTTATAAACCCGGTTAAAATTCTCTGGATTACCACCCTGTGGATATTTTTCACCTGGATTATTACCATTATTATATATATATATATATATATATATATGTATTGAATTTAATTAAAAATAATCAAGCATAAATAAAAATTGTATATATATATATATATATATATATATATATATATATATATATATATATATGTATTGAATTTAATTAAAAATAATCGAGCATAAATAAAAATTGTATATATATATATATTGAATTTAATTAAAAATAATCGAGCATAAATAAAAATTGTATATATATATATATATATATATATATATATATGTATTGAATTTAATTAAAAATAATCGAGCATAAATAAAAATTGTATATATATATATATATATATGTATTGAATTTAATTAAAATTAATCGAGCATAAATAAAAATTGTATATATATATATATTGAATTTAATTAAAAATAATCGAGCATAAATAGAAATTGTATATATATATATTGAATTTAATTAAAAATAATCGAGCATAAATAAAAATTGTATATATATATATATATATATATATATATATATATATATATATGTGTATTGAATTTAATTAAAAATAATCGAGCATAAATAAAAATTGTATATATATATATATATGTATTGAATTTAATTAAAAATAATCGAGCATAAATAAAAATTGTATATATATATATATATATATATATATATGTATTGAATTTAATTAAAATTAATCGAGCATAAATAAAAATTGTATATATATATATATATATATATATATATATATATATATATATATATATATTGAATTTAATTAAAAATAATCGAGCATAAATAGAAATTGTATATATATATATTGAATTTAATTAAAAATAATCGAGCATAAATAAAAATTGTATATATATATATATATATATATATATATTGAATTTAATTAAAAATAATCG
The DNA here is from genome assembly GCA_963556195.1 of Sepiola atlantica. NCBI lineage: Eukaryota > Metazoa > Mollusca > Cephalopoda > Sepiida > Sepiolidae > Sepiola > Sepiola atlantica. The sequence continues at coordinate 36,849,989 of OY744553.1, forward strand.
AGCATAAATAGAAATTGTATATATATATATATATATATATATATATATATATATGTAATTTAATTAAAAATAATCGAGCATAAATAAAAATTTTATATATATATATATATTGAATTTAATTAAAAATAATCGAGCATAAATAAAAATTGTATATATATATATATATATATATATATATATATATATATATATGTATTGAATTTAATTAAAAATAATCGAGCATAAATAAAAATTGTATATATATATATATATATATATATATATATATATTGAATTTAATTCAAAATAATCGAGCATAAATAAAAATTGTATATATATATATATATATATATATATATATTGAATTTAATTAAAAATAATCGAGCATAAATAAAAATGGTATATATATATATATATATATATTGAATTTAATTAAAAATAATCGAGCATAAATAAAAATTGTATATATATATTGAATTTAAGTAAAAATAATCGAGCATATATAAAAATTGTATATATATATATATATATATTGAATTTAATAAAAATAATCGAGCATAAATAAAAATTGTATATATATATATATATATTGAATTTAATTAAAAATAATCGAGCATAAATAAAAATTGTATATATATATATATATATATATATATATTGAATTTAATTAAAAATAATTGAGCATAAATAAAAATTGTATATATATATATATATATTGAATTTAATTAAAAATATTCGAGCATAAATAAAAATTGTATATATATATATATTGAATTTAATTAAAAATAATCGAGCATAAATAAAAATTGTATATATATATATATATATATATATATATATATTGAATTTAATTAAAAATAATTGAGCATAAATAAAAATTGTATATATATATATATATTGAATTTAATTAAAAATAATTTAGCATAAATAAAAATTGTATATATATATATATATATATATATATATATTGAATTTAATTAAAAATAATCGAGCATAAATAAAAATTATATATATATATATATATATATTAAATTTAATTTAAAATAATCGAGCATAAATAAAAATTGTATATATATATATATATATATATTGAATTTAATTAAAAATAATCGAGCATAAATAGAAATTGTATATATATATATTGAATTTAATTAAAAATAATCGAGCATAAATAAAAATTGTATATATATATATATATATATATATATATATATATATATATATATATTGAATTTAATTAAAAATAATCGAGCATACATAAAAATTGTATATATATATATATTGAATTTAATTAAAAAGAATCGAGCATAAATTAAAATTGTATATATATATATATATATTTATATATATATATATATATTGAATTTAATTAAAAATAATTGAGCATAAATAAAAATTGTATATATATATATATATTGAATTTAATTAAAAATAATTGAGCATGAATAAAAATTGTATATATATATATATATATATTGAATTTAATTAAAAATAATCGAGCATAAATAAAAATTATATATATATATATATATATTGAATTTAATTTAAAATAATCGAGCATAAATAAAAATTGTATATATATATATATATATATATATATATATATATATATATTGAATTTAATTAAAAATTATCGAGCATAAATAGAAATTGTATATATATATATTGAATTTAATTAAAAATAATCGAGCATAAATAAAAATTGTATATATATATATATATATATATATATATATATATATTGAATTTAATTAAAAATAATCGAGCATAAATAAAAATTGTATATATATATATATATATATATATATATATATATATATATATTGAATTTAATTAAAAATAATCGAGCATAAATAAAAATTGTATATATATATATATATTGAATTTAATTAAAAATAATCTAGCATAAATAAAAATTGTATATATATATATACATATATTGAATTTAATTAAACATAATCGAGCATAAATAAAAATTGTATATATCTATATATTGAATTTAATTAAAAATAATCGAGCATAAATAAAAAATGTATATATATATATATATATATATATATATTGAATTTAATTAAAAATAATCGAGCATAAATAAAAATTGTATATATATATATATATATATATATATATATTGAATTTTATTAAAAATAATCGAGCATAAATAAAAATTGTATATATATATATATATATATTGAATTTAATTAGAAATAATCGAGCATAAATAAAAATTGTATATATATATATATATATATTGAATTTAATTAAAAATAATCGAGCATAAATCAAAATTGTATATATATATATATATATATATATATATATTGAATTTTATTAAAAATAATCGAGCATAAATAAAAATTGTATATATATATATATATATATATATATATATATATATATATATATATATATATTGAATTTTATTAAAAATAATCGAGCATAAATAAAAATTGTATATATATATATATATATATTGAATTTAATTAAAAATAATCGAGCATAAATAAAAATTGTATATATATATATATATTGAATTTAAGTAAAAATAATCGAGCATAAATAAAAATTGTATATATATATATATATATTGAATTTAATTAAAAATAATCGAGCATAAATAAAAATTGTATATATATATATATATTGAATTTAATTAAAAATAATCGAGCATAAATAAAAATTGTATATATATATATATTGAAGTTAGTTAAAGATAATCGAACTATCGTTTAATAATAATCTATCGTAATAATATAACGCTCGATATATTGAATAGAGCAGTAAATTCAATAGATCAAAGATAAGAATAAAACATTGAAAATATACAATATTTATTAAAACATTAGGAGTTCAAAGCAAAGTATCCCATATCCTTAATCCATGGATTTTCAAAGACAAACACTTCTCATTAGAGGATAAAAAAAACCGACAACGTAATTGTAAATAGTATCGACAACATTTAACTTTAAAGAATTTATACACAAAAAATAAAAATATAAAACCTAAAGAATTTTTTAGATTAAAACGTCAAAAAGCACGTCAAAAACAAAATAGCTGTTATATTTGAAATAAATGTTTGAAAAAGAATACTCAAAGTGTTTAGGAAATGTTGTTGAGAAGCTGATGGTGGTTAGTAGAGTTCAATGCATGGTGTCTGTGCAGTAGTCCGAGAGTAGAATTATTCATTTCACAAGATTCCAAATGAAGTTTATCAGTCAGAGTTCGATGTATATCAAAGTGTGCACTACGAAAACCTCTAGCTCCCTGGTTGATCAGTGTTTCGATAGGTTACAAAAATGGATTTAAAACCAATGTTTTCAAGCCGATGTCGAGTGAAAGTATTGCTTGTAGGTGATTGTAGAAAATGGCTAGGTTTGTCTGCCAGCGGAGGGATATTAGCTGTTGGTACTGGTAGGAGGTCTGGGTTAAACATGTGACAGGAGTGTATAGAATCAAAAAGAGGTTGACTGGTATGTATACATACATATATAGAGAGACACACATGCATATACATACACATATACATACATATACATACATATATGTATACGCATATAAAATATACGCATATACACAACTGTATAAACATATCTTTTTAAGTAGCTAAAAGGAGGAGGGTTAGGGTATGGGTTATAAAGGCTTAGGTGGCCAGCGTCAAGCTGTAAAGTATTAATGGGTGTGGAAAGGAGGTGTTTATATTTTGTCGAGGTGAATAAGTTTAGATGAGGGTGGGATTAGATTTGAATGGTATGTAGGGAATTTCATGCAAAGAAATGTTTGCCTTGCCGTCAGCGTTGTTGGCACAGGCTAAAGTTATTATTTCAAAACTCATTTTGAAAAAATTATTTAAAATTTTTTATTAATATATATATATATATATATATATATATATATATATATATATATATATATATATACAGGGTGGGCAAAAATAAGGGTCCTATTTTTTAAAATTCATAACTTTTTTATTTATTGATTTTTTTTTTTTTTTTAGAATAAGTAAAGGACCCCTTCCGAAGCAAGCATGAGCCGTATTAGCCCTAAGGAACGTACCCTCATTTAGAAAACATTATTTTTGCTTAAAAAACTCAAAACAGTGTAAAAAACAATACTTTAGTTTTTGTAAGTTTTAAGAAGTGTTTTTCGGCTAAAATTTGTTTTGTTTATTTCAAAAAATCTCGGAAGGGTCAGTCTACACACACATAAAGTTTGGTGAGTTTAACTTTTATTTTGTGGAAGTTATTCAAATTCAAGTTATTCAAATTTAAAGATAGGACCCTTATTTTGGCCCACCCTGTATATATATATATATATATATATATATATATATATATATATATATATATATATATATATATATATATATATATATATATATATATATATGAGAAAGGAAGGATGAAGGTAATCCGACGTAATGGGAAATGAAAAAGGAAAAACCAAAAAGATGTTTTTTTTTAATGTATTCATCAACGTTTCGTCTTTATTTGTAAGACTTCCTCAGGATGATAATTTTAAGAGAAATGTCATACAAGTACATGAAAATATTGGGTTTACATGATGGATTACTTCTTCCAAACTCTTACTTACCCACCCCTCCCACTTCTAATCACCTTCATTTTTTCAAATCTTTTCTGAAAACCTACACACCAAAATCAAAGAGCCTCCCCCTCCCCTCGTCTTTCCCCACCCTCCACTTTTTCACTCACAGCCATCCACATTATTTTCATTCCATGCCACCGACTTCCTTCAACCCGGACCTCGGTCCTGTGCTCCCAATAGTGGTTACTACTTCTTCTCATTAACCCATCATGTCAACCCAATATTGTCATGTACTTGTATGATATTTTTCTTAAAATTATCATCTTGAGGAAGTCTTACAAATAAAGACGAAACGTCGATGAATACATAAAAAACATCTTTTGGGGTTTTCCTTTTGCATTTCCCATATATATATATATATATATATATATATATATATATATATATATATATATATATATATATATATATATATATATATGATGTTAAAAAGACAAACGGTGAAAATGAATATAGAGGACAAAATCATCAGGTTTGTCTTTTTCTTTTATGTAATTCTTATCTCATGTCTTTTTCACACATCTTGTCTTTCATGGCATTTAATTTGATTATATATCGTGCATTTCATCCTCATATATATATATATATATATATATATATACATTATATATATATATAATGTATATATATATATATGTGTGTGTGTGTGTGTGTGTGTGTGTGTGTGTCTGTGTGTGTGTCTGTGTGTGTTTCTAAAATGCTAAACATTATCTATTCTTAAACTTTTCTTCGTATTTCGATGAGTAATTCACATTTAAAAATTCCTGGAATAATTTGTCGGTGGAGAAACTTTTGTTTGGCTCCGGCGGACCTCATCGCGGGTATTTAATTCAATTGATTCACGTGACCATCACCCAATAGCAAACAGGTGGCCATGACAGAAAGATGGAGAAATCAGAAAAATGCCCGAAGCAATGTTGTCATCGTTTGGCTTTTTTCTCTTCTCTTTCATTTATTTGAAGAGGACGTTATATCTGATTTGATAAATGCGGGAAGAAACCAGCCTGACATTATTGAAGGAAAATATTCGTTAATCTAATAATGCTTTATCTACTTCAACTATTTGAGCACCTCTCCTTCGCTAAATGTGCATGCGTCGACATACATATGTCACACACACACACACACACACATATATATATATATATATATATATATATATATATATATATAGTCTAAAGAAGCTTTGAGTCATTTTAAACAAAAGAAAAAAAGGAAAATGCAGTTTAAATTCCCAGAGAAACTAACTAAATCCAAGATATCGCAGACTTAGCATTCGTTGGAAAATTCATAAATAAAAAAGGGGAGTCAAGTATCTAACAGTGGTGAAATATTAAAACGGGGATCATCAGCTGTTTACCATGTAACTGTTTCAGAGATTTAGAAACAGGACAGTTATAATATTCATGGCTTTCTAATGGTAATGATAAAACGACTATTTCCCCAATAATCAAGTGTAGAAATAATTCAGGTTAAGTTTCCCTAATATATACATAAATAAATAATAATAATGATGATGATAATAGTAATAATAATAATAATAATAATAATAATAATAATAATAATAATAATAATAATAATAATAATAATAATAATAATAATATATTACACTTAAGACTACCGTGTGATATATATACATATATTAAGTTATAAAAATATATTTATAGCAATAAACTACACAGACACTTCCGCGTTTCAACACTGTAGAAAATCGTCAGGCTAAATGCATTGAATTCGTGTTATCGATATATATATATATATATATATATATATATATATATATATATATATATATATATATATATATATATATATACGCGGTGTTTAGTCTAGCTAGCTAACCAATCAGATTAATTGTTATTCCTTCCCCAGGGTAATGTTGTCATTAGCCAATGTCAAGGCTTTTTATCTCTCTCTCTCTCTCTCTCTATCTCTCTATCTCTCTCTATCTCTCTCTTTCTATCTTTCTCTCTCTCTCTCTCTCTCTCTCTATATATATATATATATATATATATATATATATATATATATATATATATATACACGCGGTGTTTAGTCTAGCTAGCTAACCAATCAGATTAATTGTTATTCCTTCCCCAGGGTAATGTTGTCATTAGCCAATGTCATGGCTTCTCTCTCTCTCTCTCTCTCTCTCTCTCTCTCTATATATATATATATATATATATATATATATATATATATATATATATATATATATATATGATAATTTTATTTACACAGACATGTACAAAATCTGCGACACTGGCATGTCGATGTTATCGATCAACAGTTACTATAAACTGTTATCTCATCAGGCAGAGTTAGAATCCGATCTTAACCTCAGATCATATTTGGAGAGAATGAAACATATATATATATATATATATATATATATATATATATATATATATATATATATATATATATATATATGTGTGTGTGTGTGTGTGTATCTATCTATCTAT
>OY744553.1:36862034-36877034 GCA_963556195.1 Sepiola atlantica
GCTCTCTGGCGTGTACGTAGACCGCACAACGTTATTTCCGTTCTTTTGATTGAAATGAAATGTACTCATTATTTTAGAGAGAGAGCAATGTAAACATCTTTCTTATACGACAGTAGTACAAGTACAGACGGGCCGTTCCCCGTATGCATTAAAAGCTAGTCACTGAACTTGCAACTATCTATTACGTCGTTTACTTACAGTAATAAACGCTTTTATATTAGTATGTTATCCGTTCAAGTTATTAAATACCTTCGGATAACATTACAAAACTTATTCAAGTACTTCGAGTTAAGGATATATATAGTTAAGGGGTGTATCTCTATTTTCAAGTTATAAATTAAATGAAATAAAGCTGTCCGGCGCGTACTCAGACAGCACGATATTATTAGATGTCCCTTTGCTCAAAATAAAATATACTCATTAGAGTATTGATTTACTCCTCTTCAGGAGTTAGGCACAAGGCCAGTTTTTATCTTACTCTCACAAGTAAGATGTGACCCAAGGTCGGGTCGGGAAAGTGGGGTTTAAAAATTGCCTGGGCAGCCCCGTCAGCATTCCCCGGTAAGGGCGCCTCAGGCAGTAAGCAATAAACTTACTCCTCCCCAAAGAGGGGAGGCAAAGCCTGGGAAGGTTGACCTCCCAGAACTGCACAGGACAGACCCATTGACCGGCGTAAATCAAGACTCGAAGGCCAAGACAACACCAGTATGGGGTGCAGTATCGATCGGAACAGATACTACACTTTGATCTTAGCCAAAAGAGTAGACAGAGTACTAACACTCCCTTCCAATGAACTATTCCGAGTAGCATCAACAACGATGATGCTAGCCTTGAGAAGTACAAAAGTAGTAAGAGTATAGCCAGGCCGCTCCCCGTATACATTACAAGCCAGTTACCCAACTTATAACTACCTATTGTATTGATCACTTACAGTAATAACCCATTTTTATTAGTATGCTTTGGGTTTAATATTTTGGAGGTTTCATTTTTCTGTGCTGTATGATTCGGCTTTACATAGAGTTCTCGTGACGTCATGATACACTATTTTGGCTTTCCGATTACTCACCGTCGTGCGAGAGAAAGGATAGCCTACGAAATACGTCTGTTCCGTACTATCTTTAAAACCCAAGAGACTATATTAGACTGTATTTTTTTTTTTGCAACGGACTTCATCCCTTACATCGATACCTTTATCCCTTGCATCATAACATCACTTTCCTGGACACGTTCGCTAAGGTTCTAACCATAATTTCGAAGTGGAAATGTTCTTTTACGCAATGTAATTTTGAGATAGAAATGTCATTTCTACGTAACTTACATAGTATGTTGGCCGCTCGAGTTATTAATAAATATCCTCAGATAAACTCGTCCAAGTACTTTCGGTAATGTAGTTTCAAGATATATATGGGTTATGAGAAATAGATATCCTAAAGATCCTCGGAGGAGTTCTCGAACAAATAAACTAACCTCGAGAAGTATGACGAGAATACGAATATAGGCGGGCATTTCCTTATATACGTTACAAGCCAATTACCCAACTTGAAGAATTCGAATAGCATTACAAAATGTGTGAAATAATGGCAGGTAGTCGGACGTTGTCAGCAGAAAAATGAGCACAAAGAATAAATATGATATTATTATTATCTATAACGTAGCAGCTTTTGGATTATTTTTAAGTGAGTTCCACATATAAACGTCTGTAATATATTTCAAATTGTTATACATGACGTTGCTTATCATGGTTATTCGTCATGTAGCTTTTAACTTCGTTGGAGGCATTTAATTATTATATATCACTTAGCAGCATTTTTATTATTTTTAAGTGAGTTCCACATATAAACGTCTGTAATATACTTCAAATTGTTATACATGACGTTGCTACTCATGGTTATTCGTCATGTAGCTTTTATCTTCGTTGGAGGCATTTAATTATTATATATAACGTAGCATCTTTTTCATTATTTGTAAGTGAGTTCCACATATGAACGTCTGTAATATACTTCAAATTGTTATATATGACGTTGCTTTTTTTTTTTTACATGGTTCACCCCAAACAAGGCAGGACGCCACTGTAAACGTAAGGGGCTACTGAGAAAAAAGGAAAAGGGGGGGGGAAGGATTGATGGTTCAGCTTAAATTGGGATCTGAGCAGCGAGATGTCTGTTTACATTAGTTTTAAATTTCTGCATGTCAGTACTGTCGGGGAAACAGGGGGCAGGGAGGGAGTTCCAGAGGCCAGCAGCACGAGGAAAGAAGCTATTTGAGTAGAATGCTCTCCGGCATCTGGGGACCTCCACAGTGAATGAATGAGATTTAGTAGAATGTCGAGTTAGTCTAGTGAATTTACGTTGAGGGGGCACCAGAGCAGCACACTCATCGGAGCATAATCCATTGAAGTATTTGTAAAACAAACACAAGGATGCTACATTGCGGCGATGGGACAGGGGCTGGAGCTTAGCTGACAGTGAGGGACCTATTAGGTTGACTACTCTTTTTTGGACTTTGTCAAGGAGGGAGAGACTAGTAGATGATGCACCAGCCCAGATGTGGCAACAATACTCCATGCATGGGCGAATGGTGGCTTTGTAGAGATACAGGATAATGTCAGGTGTAAGGAGTCCACTAGCACGGTAGAGGGAGCCAACCTTCTTTGCGGCAGCCTTGGCAATGTCTTCAATGTATGTGTTCCAATTCATGTTACCTGTGAAGGTTAGGCCAAGGAGTTTGAATGATGAACTCTCAGGTAGGGTGCTATTTGCCATGGCAATCGGTGGTTGGAGAGGCTTCTTGTAGTTGTTGAAGGAAAGGAGCTTTGTCTTTGCGGCATTAAAAGTCACCAACCATTTATGGCCGCAATCCACTACAGCCTGGAGGTCATCTTCTAAGGATGCAGCCATTGCCTCAGATATGATCGCGTCTGTTTTGCCAACATGGCGAGAGTAAAGCGTGGTGTCGTCAGCAAATAAACCGATCTCAGACACTATGTCATCAGGGAGATCGTTTATATAGATCAGGAACAACAAAGGTCCAAGAATAGATCCCTGGGGCACACCAGCATTTATGTCATGTTGCTTAGATGAACGGCCATCGAGGACAACCTGGATTTTTCTTTTGTTTAGGAAGGATCTAATTATATTAAGTAGTTGCCCAGTAATACCGTATGAGCGTATTTTCAGGAGAAGCCCTTTATGCCATACCTTGTCAAAGGCCTTGGATATATCAAGCGCTACTGCCCTAGCTTCACCTGCCTTGTCGAGAGTATGATACATGCGTTCAGAGATGACCGTTAGGATGTCTGCAGTAGATCGTGCTTGTCTAATCCCATACTGGCGGTCGGATAGAAGTTTAGCATTAACTAAGTGACGTACTATCGCTAGATTGATTAAGGACTCAAAGATTTTGGCAAAGATCGGCAGTAGACTGATTGGGCGGTAGTTCTGAGGGTCGGTTCTATTCCCAGTACTCTTGTAGACTGGTACCACAGAGGCAATTTTCCAGCTATCGGGGAAGCAAGATTCGGCTAGGCATTTGTTGTAGAGTTTGGAGAGAACAGGGGCCAGTTCAGCAGAGCATTTCTTTATTGCTATTACAGGTATAAGATCAGGCCCACAAGCTTTAGAGGTGTCAAGGCTTTTTATAATGTCTCTGACCTGGGATGGGGTGATGACCAGGTTATCAAGTGTGGCTTCAGTCCGCAATGGTAATTCAGGGAGAGGGTGGTTACTCGAGTCTAAAGTAGAGTTAGAAGCGAAACGCTGTGCGAGTAGTTCAGCCTTATCAGTGGCCGTGCAAACGACATCATTGTGGTTTGAAAGTGGGGGAATCGTAGATTGACCATTATTCACTACACTATTGTAGATTTTCCAGAAATCGCGAGTACCTAGTTTCTGTGACTGGATGCGTTTTTTTGTTAACTCATTATACCTTCTCTTCGCTTCGCCTATCACAGCCTTGCAATTGTTTCTTGACTCTATAAATTTATGCCTATTAGTAGCTGACTTATTGCGGCCGAATTTACGGAATGCTTGTTGCCTCTCAGAAATGGCAGCTGCACATTCCGAAGTGAACCATTGAGGAGAGTGGGGCTTGCTAAAGAATTTTCGCATGGGGACATAGGCTTCAATGCCTGCTTTGACCCATTCAGTTAATTCGTTTGCACACTGGTTGGCAGGGAGTAAGGTTTTCCGCCATGGGGCGTCACTGATGTGGTCTCTGATTGACTCAAAATCAGCTTGCTCGTAGTGTCTTGTTGTTTTGAGCAACGGTTCATCAGCTTTTGGACGACTTTTTAGTGTGATATGTATCATTAGCACAATGTGATCAGCATTCCCGAGTGGGCTATGAGCTTTCGTCACACAAGCCTCGGGTATTGAGGTCAAGAAGAGGTCTAGAAGTGAGGCTTGTTGATCCACACGATCGGGGATGCGGGTCGGAAAATCAACAGTCTGAGAGAGGGAGTGAGCTAAGGAGAAATTATACGTAGAGTTGCCGGCTGCGTCAGTAAGGCTGGAGAATCCCAACCAGTCGCGGTGGTGGGCATTAAAATCCCCAAATACATGTATCTGGGCATTCGAGTCAATTAAGAGTGCTCTATCTATGCTTTCAGAGACAGAGTTTAGCAGAGTACAGTCCTGGGACGACGGGGAGCGGTATAGGAAATATAAGTAACTAACGTTGTGATGTAAAGTCAATCTAAAGCACATGTAGTCGTAGTCATCTGATTCTAACCTATGTTCTCTAGTCAGGGGGAGGGTCGTTGGAGGCATTTAATTACTATATACAACGTAGCAGCTTTTTTATTATTTTTAAGTGAGTTCCACATATGAACGTCTGTAATATACTTCAAATTGTTATACATGACGTTGCTTCTCATGGTTATTCGTCATGTAGCTTTTATCTTCGTTGGAGGCATTTCATTATTATATATAACGTTGCAGCTTTTTTTATATTTTTAAGTGAGTTCCACATCTGAACGTCTGTAATATACTTCAAATTGTTATACATGACGTTGCTTCTCATGGTTATTCGTCACGAAGTGATTATCTTCATTGGAGGCATTTAATTATTATATATAACGTAGCAGCTTTTGTATTATTTTTAAGTGAGTTTCACATATGAACGTCTGTAATATACTTCAAATTTTTATACATGACGTTGCTTCTCATGGTTATTCGTCATGTAGCTTTTATCTTCGTTGAAGGCATTTAATTACTATATACAACGTAGCAGCTTTTTTATTATTTTTAAGTGAGTTCCACATATGAACGTCTGTAATATACTTCAAATTTTTATACATGACGTTGCTTCTCATGGTTATTCGTCACGAAGTGATTATCTTCATTGGAGGCATTTAATTATTATATATAACGTAGCAGCTTTTTGTATTATTTGTAAGTGAGTTCCACATATGAACGTCTGTAATATACTTCAAATTTTTATACATGACGTTTCTTCTCATGGTTGTTCGTTATGTAGCTTTTATCTTCGTTGAAGGCATTTAATTATTATATGTAAATAGCAGCCCCGTTTTTCATTTTTAACTAGGGTTTCACATATGAACGTTTGTAATATACTTGAAACTGTTATGCATGACTTCGTTTCTCATGGTTATATTTTACGTAGCTATTATCTTCGTCGATGGGGACACTTTTATGTTATCTTCTGTTTTAATTTGAGTAAAATTAGATTATAGTACGAATATACATTACAAACCAGTCACCCAACTTGTAAATTCCTATCACAAACTTCACTTGTAGTAATGAACCGTTTCATATTTTTATGTTGGAAGTTGGAATTCTTATTAGATACCTTCGGATAATAGTACAAAGCTCGTCCTCTTGGTAAGGGTAAGGGTTGGGGTTGGGGTTGGGGTTAGAGTTTGGGTTAGAGTAAGGGTTAGAGTTAAGGTTAGAGTTAGGGTTAGGGCTTTGGAGAACATTACAAAGCTCATCCTCTGGGTTAGGGATAGTGTTAGGGTTATGGTTGGGGTTGGTTGGGATTAGGGTTAGGGTTAGGGTTAAGGTTAGGGTTAGAGTTAGGGTTAGAGTCAGGATTAGGGCTAGGGCTTCGGAGAACATTACATCCATCCTTTGGGTAAGGGTTATGGTTGGGGTAAGGGTTGGTGTTAGGGTTAGGGTTAGGGTGAGAGTTAGGATTAGGGCTTCAGAGAACATTACAAACCCCATCATCTGGGTTATGATTAGGGTTAGGGTTGGGGTTAGGGTTAATGTTAGGGTTATAGTTACGGTTAGAGTTAGGGTTAGAGTTAGGATTAGGGCTAGGGCTTCGGAGAACATTACAAAGCCCATCCTATGGGTTAGGGTTAGGGTTAGTGTTAGGGTTGGGGTTAGGGCTAGGGCTTCGGAGAACATTACAAAGCCCATCCTCTGGGTAAGGGTTAGGATTAGGGTAAGGTTAAGAGTTAGGGTTAGGGTTAGGGTAAGGGTTAGGATTATGGATTACGGTTACGGTTTGGCTTACGGTTTGGGTTTGGGTTGGGGTTAGGGTTAAGGTTTGCGTTTGGCTTACGGTTTGGGTTTGGGTTGGGGTTAGGTTTTGGGTTTGGGTTTGGGTTGAGGTTGGGGGTAGGGTTAAGGTTTGGGTTTGGGTTTGGGTTTGGGTTTGGGTTTGGGTTGGGGTTAGGGTTTGGGTTGGGGTTTGGGTTAGGGTTGGGTTTAGAGCTTCGGAGAACATTACAAAGCTCATCCTCTTGGTAATGTTGTTTCTGGATAGATATTGCTATTGGGGATTATCTCCAAACCTTCTTGGAGTATTTCTCGAACAAACAAACACGCAAACGCGAGCTACAACTTTATATATAGAGAGAGAAATATCTGACCACGTGTTTGCACGTATTTTAGCTCACACTTCTTTATGTGAAACGCGTGAGCGCAGATTGCCACTAGCTATCGCAAACAAATCCTTTCTACGTTCTTCACGCTTCAGATTGGCAGTATGAAAAAAAAGGGGACGTAAATCCCCATCAATTTCCCTTATCGTGTTTTATTATTTTTCTTCTCTTTTTTACGCCTCAAGCATTCTCTTTAGATCTGCGCAGCGCATCCATCAATTATCTCCCTTTGTCGGTCGCCGTGTTTGCAAACACCGCGGCATATTTCGGTGGCAGCGTTCTCAGGTGGCCTTTAATATCATTATGACTCGTTCAATATTGCACGATGGTTTATTCTGTAGTATATGAGCAATACAAATAAAGATAAAGAAAATCAACAGGTGTTACAATTATAGATACACGAGAAGAAATATATATATATATATATATATATATTTATATATACATTTATATATATATATATATATGTGTGTGTGTGTGTGTGTGTGTGTGTGTGTGTGTGTGTGTGTGTGTGTGTGTGTGTGTGTGTGTGTGTATTACAAAAGATAAGAACAACATCGGTACCGTCGGTTTCAAATCGAAACAAAATGGACCTATAGTTGGTCTCCTATGCTGGACTCTCTTCAGCCTCTGTTGATGTATGTCTTACCGGAAAATCTTGCCGATACATACGTCGTGGTCAAATAAAAAAAAATGATTGTTTTTTCTTTGATCTGTGAATCTAGGAAGCGTGATCTCCGATCATCTTCTTTGGATTTCCGGCGTCGGATAAATTAAAAATTAACGACTAAAAATTAAAAGTTAAAGATTAAAAATTATAAATTAATTTTTAAAAAAAAGAAAATGATTAAAAAAAGAATTGTGAATTTATATCGAGTATCAATGGTCTATGATAAATCATAGAACGCCATGAATAATTTTTTTAAAACGGCAGTCTTTTTTTCTGCCATTTAAAAATTACATGATCAAAGATGGGCTAAATCTTCAAGCACCGTTTGGTTAAAAAAGAAAAATATTAAATTACATTTTAATTATTAATAAAAATAAACCTAATATATATATATATATATATATATATATATATATATATATATATATATATATATATTATGAGTAAAATATTTCCACTGTTTGAATACATTTTAAATTTGTAATTTTCCAAGCGGTAAGGAGACTAATAAATGCTGACTTTTTTAATTAAATAAAATATTATTTATTTAAAATTTAAAGTTCCGGTTCATAGAAGAATCTTCATCAAGAGGATACATACAATATTTGTTTATTTTTTTCAAGCGACTTGTTGTCACTTAGTCTTAAACTTCTGTTATTATTGAAGTCTGGTGTGTAATATCCGATAGAAGTGGTGTGGTTTGGTACGCACGTGTATGTTATGATTAAAATATTTCCACTGAAAGAAAAAGAAAATATATTGTCTGTACCCTCCTGATATAAACTCGTTAATTTGATAACTCGTTTTCATGTAAAATCGACAATACCATATCGGAAATTAATTTGAATAATAATTTAAAGACAGCTTTAAAAGTAATATAGATTTTAGATGTGTATCTTTTAGTTACGATGTGAATTTAATTTGGACTACAGACAATGTTTTTAATTTGATGACTGTGTTAATCATAATTCGGGGAATAGATCCTAGAATTACACAAAATTTGTATTTGAAAATCTCTAATACAAACCATTGTTCTTGAAGAAAACTGATGACGATAAGTTATTATTTAAAAGTTTGTGAAAAGAAATTTATAACAGTATGTCAGTAATTAAAAGGGTTTAATGAAGGCCAGTTTAGCCGATATTTGATTGAGAATATTTCGACAAATGGGTCGTTGATGCTCTGTTTTGTCTAATAAAAAGACTAATTGTTTTAAAAGATTGATTGAAAAATATCAACACAAGATCGATAATATTTATTATTTAGTCAGAAGTACTAAAAGATTTAAAAGATTTATTGAATTTAATATTCGTTTATCTAGAGGGTAAATGAATAAAGTCATTGTGATTGTGTTTTGATCGGAAGTCTGTAGTCCAGAAATTCGCATTTTAAATTTTTAAAAAAGAGTCATAATTATTTTAAAAATTGATATTAGAATTAATTAAGTTAGAAAATAATAATTATTTGATTTTCAGAAACACGAATAATATTTGTTAAATTATTACTTGAATAAAAAAAAAACGAAGAAGAAATCCGGTTTTCAGAATTTTGCTTTTTTACAATGAAAATGTCGTCTACTTAGAGCGGTTTTTCCTGAAAAATGAAAGAACTTTTTTCAAAAGACATTTTATCGCCTACTATGAGCGAACTAAAAAAATACACAAGAGAATTTCCACGACCGTAAAAAATATATATATATATGGTAAACTGTGAACTTTGAGTAAATGTTGCTGTTAATGTTTTCTTTTTTGAATGACATATGGATATATATGCATGTCTTCCTTTTTTTCTCATCTTAATCTTGTTTTTCCATTTTATTGTTAATAAATTTTTGATTCTTTAATACACAAATAAGTGTTGTCTGTCTTTTTCCCAATTATTGTTAACAAGGAAAAAAGAATGTATAGGTGTCTTGCGCGTTAATTATTTTTTTATATTATTTAAAAGAAAAGATTGATTTGGCGTCTCAAGTAAAAAGAAAACGAAGGAAAAGTTTTAAAACTGAAGATGTTATAATTTTAAATTTTTCAATCCATCTATACTTTGTAGAAATGATATAAAAACTAATGACAAAGTCGAGCAATACAAAATAAATTTAGTTTTATTGACGACAGTCAAAGGATTATGAATAATAGCTGAATATACAGCCACTGTAACGGATAATTCAAGGCCTCGTGCAAACTCCGAAAACAAGAATACTGATTTAGTATTAGGAGCAGCTGGTTAGACCTCGAACGTAGGCAATTGGTTGGCTTGTGTTTGAGATTAGCAGTAGACTGGACAACCCGAATCTGTTGCTGTGTGGAGGCGAAGTAATGTGTGCGGTGAGAAATTTTCGAACAGACTGTGTGAACTGTTTGTTGGATTTAGTTTAAGTATTAAATAAGATGGTTCCGAGTGCATAGCGCCAATATTCCAATGCTGCTATTTTTAATGTGCGAATGTGTATATTTTCTGCACTTTCGATTGGTTGAAATAAAACTTCTATATGTTTATACCCTGGTTGTTGAGAATAGTTTTTAGGTATTTTTGTTAAGTTATCTATTTTTTATTAGATCATTTTTTAATTAATTACTGTTAATATCGACAAAATTATTACACATATGCAGATAAAATAGTACAATAAAGCTATAATTGAATAACATAACATTTTAATTATGTTCCGTTTAAAAATATATATGACAATTAGCCATTCTAATGAGTGTCCTTAGATCGTTTATCTCCAATATATATAGAGAGATTTTCAAAGATGTTTGTATTATTGATTTAAATAAGAGTATTGATTTACTCCTCTCCAGGAGTTAGGCACAAGGCCAGTTTTTATCTTACTCCCACAAGTAAGATGTGACCCAAGGTCGGGTCGGGAAAGTGGGGTTTAAAAATTGCCTGGGCAGCCCCGTCGGCATTCCCCGGTAGGGGCGCCTCAGACAGTAAGCAATAAACTTACTCCTCCCCAAAGAGGGGAGGCGAAGCCTGGGAGGGTGGACCTCCTAGAACTGCACAGGACAGACCAATAGACCGGCGTAAATCAAGCCCCGAAGGCCAAGACAATACCAGTCTATGGGGTGCAGTATCCATCGGAACAGATACTACACTTTGATCTTAGCCAAAAGGTCAAGTAAACCGTTTTTGTGCCTATATAGGAGTGATAAATGAAAAAAAACTATTGAATTTATCAGTTTAGATATATCTCGTGCATCGGGGTATGTTCAAAAGAAACTAATAAACAGCTCGATCGGAAAATGTGATAACTAAAATAAAAATTATTAATTTAAAAAACTATGTGTTACATATTTCAGAGACGTACAATGGTTTCACTGACATGGATTGGCATATTACAGTTTGCAAAAGGCGTTGATGATTTCAATGGACTCTAACGTCCTTTTTGCACTACAAAAAGGTATATCCATGTCAATGAAACTATTGTACGTCTCTGAAATATATAACATATAGTTATTAAATAAATAATTTGTGTGTGCGTATGCATATATATATATATATATATATATATATATATATATATATATATATATATATATATATATATATATATATATATATATATATAACTGGATAACTTTGTCAGCTCCTTCAATTTCACGTATATGGACTGCTATTTATAACTTGGAGTAATCCTCGGTTAACCCTCTGAATGTCTTTCCTCATTATGTTTTTCAATGTGTATGACTTGGATGGACTGTATAGATTCAACAAAAAGTATGTTTTTGGGTTGATATATTTGATGTTATGTATTTTTATGTATTTGTGTATATAATTTTATATATTTTCAAAGCTTAATTTTATTACCCGTAGTAGTATAACTGCGGTAATAGTAATATATATATATAAAGATAAATGAACGAAGAGTGATAAACATGCACGAATGTCCAGATTTATTTCAAACTTCGATTGTTCAATGTAAGGTATATTCTGTAATAGAATTATGTTTATTATTCTTTCCTTAAGCCAAGGCATTTCAAAGATCGAGATCTTATCATCAGAGGAATTATACAGATAGATAAGTTGGCAGTAGAACAGCCAAAATTCAACATTTGAAATGAATATGTTATGTATTTTTATGTATTTGTGTATATAATTTTTATATATTTTCAAAGCTTAATTTTATTACCTGTAGTTGTATAACTGCGGTAATGGTCCTCTGAAGAGAAGAATTATCTTTGAAAACTCATGAGCTAAAGACTTTAAGATACTTTGCTTGAACTTTGAATTCTAATAATATTTAATTACTTCATTTTATATTATAATTATATTATAATATTAATGCTCTATCCAGTATATTGAGCTTCAGTTTTTATCCGGATGTTTCACTAATTATAAGATATTAGTTGACGCTTATATCTTTTGTTGGATTGCTTCATATATATATATATATATATATATATATATATATATATATATATATATATATATTCCCGAAACAGTTGTTCATGGTAAACAACTGATGATCCCTTAAAATAGTGTTAGAAACTAACTAATATAATAACTGTAAAAAATAAATTGACTTACATGAGTGATTTTCCACTGGAAGACTTGAGACTATAAGTTTTTTTTTGTTTTGTTTTTTTTGTTGTTTTTTTTTATATAGTTTTAATGGTTGAGAAACTATATATATATATATATATATATATATATATATATATATATATATATATATAGTCTCGGAAGTTTCTCAACCATTAAAACTATATTAAAAATAAAAAATTTAAAAAAAACAAACTTATAGTCCCAAGTTTTCCAGTGGAAAATCACTCATGTAAGTCAATTTATTTTTTACAGTTATTATATTAGTTTGTTTCTAACACTATTTTAAGGGATCATCAGTTGTTTACCATGAAAAACTGTTTCGGGAATTTATACATACACCCACACACACATATATATATATATATATATATATATATATATATATATATATATATATATATATATACATATATATATATATATATATATATATATATATATATATATAAATTGGAAATTGCATCAATTATATTAAATGTCTCAATTAAGCCCCTCCTCCTTCTGTTCTGTGTTTCCAGAAAACTACCCCCTTTTAAGAAAAATACGTATTCCCTTATCTCAGAACAAAGAGAGCCGGAACCTTTTGCATACCGCAAATGCACGCGCGCCTGTGTAAATGTTATCAGCGCATCTGTTTATCATGCGGATTTGGAAACCTTTTTTGTGATTTGCAAATGCACAATGGGATTTCGCGTAAGATGTCACGGCAACCTGCACTTACATTCATGCTGACAAAGCGCGTTGTTTTCATAACGTACACTGGAAGACGGATACAAAAGTGCTTGACACCCGTTTCATACATCAAGTGAAAAGTGTCTACTTTTTCGTTGTTCTTTGGTACTTTAAAAAGAGCGGGAAGAGCACGTGTTCGTATTATTTTTTTGCTGATTATTTTTTGCTGATTATTTTTTTGCTGATTATTTTTTTGCTGATTATTTTTTTGCTGATTATTTTTTTGCTGATTATTTTTTTGCTGATTATTTTTTTGCTGATTATTTTTTTTGCTGATTATTTTTTTTGCTGATAATTTTTTTGCTGATTATTTTTTTGCTGATTATTTTTTTGCTGATTATTTTTTTGCTGATTATTTTTTTGCTGATTATTTTTTTGCTGATTATTTTTTTTGCTGATTATTTTTTTGCTGATTATTTTTTTGCTGATTATTTTTTTGCTGATTATTTTTTTTGCTGATTATTTTTTTGCTGATTATTTTTTTGCTGATTATTTTTTTGCTGATTATTTTTTTTGCTGATTATTTTTTTTGCTGATAATTTTTTTGCTGATTATTTTTTTGCTGATTATTTTTTTGCTGATTATTTTTTTGCTGATTATTTTTTTGCTGATTATTTTTTTTGCTTATATTTAAATGCGGTTATATTTGCACAAATATGAACAGATGTGAATCTCTACATATATTCCATGATAAATGCCAGTATACTGAAATCATATGTCCTTAATAGGGTGAAGATGAAATTTCATATACACTACATGTACAAAAGCAAGGAAATTCCCTAATTTTTACACTTTTATTGTCATTAAGGGTATGCGAGCACAACAGGGCTATGTATTTTACTGGTAGGAATTTTTCTTCAGCGCACCTCACACACTTCATCCACTTATGCATAGAGATTTATACTGTAGTGATGTGATAATGAAATGGTTTGGTTTATATGTAGTCATACCCTTAATTAATGACATTGACAATGAGTTGATGAGATACAGGGTGGCACATACGTACGTACGTACACACAGATAACATGATTTCATGATCTAACTTTCTGGATCTCTGGTTTGCCTTGAGATGATGCTCAAATTCTACACATAGAACCTATCAAATAAAAATGTTATGCAAAGTTTGAACTAATTTGGTTTATTTGTCTTTGAGTAATGATTGATCAAAGAAATGAGATTTCCAGCATAGGCCATTTGTGAAGTCTATTAAGGGATAGAGCGCTCTCGCGCCTCCCTTGATATATTCTATATTAAGTAGACTTTATTTTTACCGAAAAAATAATGCACCCTACGCTAAGAAACTAACACCTTCCTTCATAAACTTCACTTAAGCATGTTTACAGAAACTTTCAATAACATCAATCATCATACATTCAAAAATACTTCGAGACCGCCAAGTCTTACTCTCCCAAAAACGTATTCGACTCAGGGCTCAGAGGGTAGCAAACTTTATTCCCCCTATCATTTCAGTCGTGTGATGCGACAAATTTCACTAGAGCAATAGATACTAGCTATGAGTTACTAGTAGACGCACTATATTAATTTTTAACATATATACTTCGATCAAGATAGAACCTGACTAATCAATGTCGTTAAATCTGGCCTCGAACCTGCTGAGTCAAAAATATTCGGTTGCAATTCATTAGATCATGTTGTGAATCTGGTGGTGCAAATTATATTGACAGAGGTAATTTCTAGTCGATCGGCTGGAATAAGAGCAATCATTATATCCGATCATTCCGTGACACTCACGGAAATTAACGAATACAATAAGATGGTAGTTAAATAAGAGTAATTTGATTCGGAAATAGAATGTTTACAATATGTCAGAATATTTTAAAAGAAAACAAAATCTCTTATTTGCTTCAAAACAAGATTTGAAGATTTCAATGAGAAAACATATGTAGATTAGCATCTCTCTGCACAGCTTCTAAGTTAGGATGACCCTAAAAACCCTAATTCTCAGTAGTCGCTTACGTCTACAGTGGCGGCTGCCTTGTTTGGGGTCAAATATGTTTTTTAAAAACTTCAGTCAATGCCTGACTTGTCCACCAAGTTTCAGTCATGAATTTTCCACATTCTTTGTATTATCGTCTATAAATACTAAGCGCAAATGTATCAATATATCTAACCCTACCCTCTTAGTATTGCTCTGATTTTAGTTGTGATGACCCTCTTCAGTTCATGAATAGTCGGGGTAGGG
>OY744553.1:36879534-36882034 GCA_963556195.1 Sepiola atlantica
ATTTGTTTTGTTTATTTCAAAAAATCTCGGAAGGGTCAGTCTACACACACATAAAGTTTGGTGAGTTTAACTTTTATTTTGTGGAAGTTATTCAAATTCAAGTTATTCAAATTTAAAGATAGGACCCTTATTTTGGCCCACCCTGTATAAAGAAGACGTGACTGACTTACATTATTATGTTTTTGCAATTAAGACAGATGGGCGGAGGTGAAAGAGAGGTCGGGGAGAGGGGTGTAGAATACAGGGAGGGAGGGAGAAAGAGAGAAAGATAGAAAGACGAATTAGGAGAGGTAGGCAGATAGACGTTTGTATATAAATATGTTACACATACTTGTTAACCTTTTTTATTTTGTATTCATGGCCCTGAGCAACGCTAATAATTCCTGCTAGTCTATTATATAAAGGACAGTTGTGTCTGTGTATGTCTCTCTAGCTAAATGTCAAAAACTATAAAACACCCACAAAGTTGGTATATTCTTGGTCAGCGTTGCCCTGGTGAATAATATATAAAATTAAAAGTGTTTTTTATTTGTGGGGGTCAGCTTGGCCAGGATTTGTCAGGGGGCAGCCATTTCCAAGGTTATCTATTATATTACATTAAAGCAAGGGAGAGAAATGAGCTGAGGGGGGGGGTGAAAGACGGGTATGGGATAGGGATAGGGATGTGGTAAAACGGGGAAGGGGGAAGAGAGAAAAATAGAAAGACGGATTGAGAGAAGTATAGAGATAGAAGTTTTAATATAAATATATTACAGACACGTTTTCATCTCTTCTATTTTGTTTATTATGACCTCGGACAGCGCCGGATAGCCCTGCTAGTTGATTATATTCATTGTGACGTGTGCATGAGAAAAAGCGAAAGTGAGAAATGCTTCGCGTTTCATTCTTTTAACAATAACATGACATTTTACATGTGTGAAACAGAAATGCGCTTTTCTCTTTTTCCTTATTTATTTTTGTTTATCGTTGTTTACGGAAATGACATGAGCTATTCGCATGTTCGGAAAGTAATTAACTTAATTAAAACGTAATTCGCAGTGTAATTTCTTCGGATTAAATTAAATTTGGCTTCGTGTCATGTTTAGCTTTTAATTAATTAAACAAAAAATGCATGTTAGTGCAAGGAAGCAGATATGAAAAATATTTTTCTGTTTGAGTTATTTAAATACACCATTTATATTTTGTTCTGTTGTGTTTTGTTCGTATGTAATTTTAAATGTATACACACACCTGTGCGGAACGCCAACGCACGTCCCTGTGCGTGGATATGTCAGCAAGGTTCCGGTGGCTTTGGGGTGGCTGACGGCTGTCCTTTCGGGTCCAAGTCGCAAGTAGGTATTTTCTGCGGTAGACACATCCTAAAAATTTCAGACCTACACTTTAGACAAGTGGCTGGCGGAGAAATAAGTAAGATTTTTAGATTTTTATTCATACACAGGTTATTTTTTTAGAATGTAGAATCCTGGTGCTGCAGTATTTTTCATTTGATCACGTATGTCATATGTTGGTTCTTCAAACGCAAGCACGCCGGCGAGCGTTGTCGTTGTCTCGTTTATGCATTTCAGTACAAACCAATTACTCCCCTGTTCGTCATGAGTAAGTAGTTTGAATATGAGATAAATCAAGAAGTCGTCAACCACTTCAGAAAAAAACAATCTACTCAGAGACGAGCAATATGGATGTTGTCCTGAAAGATCAACGGCTGATGTGCTGACCGTAATATCACACACGATCAGTGAATTTATTTTCAGGGGCTCCGTTTCTAGAGCAATAATTCTTTATATATGAAAGGCTTTTGATAGGGTTAACACAAATGTTTACTTCAAAGGATTCAAGATTGCGAGCTAGGAAACGTTTTCTTAACCATCAAATTCTTTTTATAGGTTCATAAATTCAGTCGTTAATAAGCAGAAGTCCGAAGCACATAGTATCAACGATGGCGTGCCTTAAAGGTTCATACTATGCCCAACCATCTTCCTGATCTTAATCTATTATCTGTTAAATTACATTCTTAGATGATTCATCAACATTTATGCAGATACGTTACCATCTATGGCAACACTTCGAAGAGCATTAATGATCAAGATATTTCTTATTCTCTATATTTCCACCTGAAGCACGTGGTGTAATGGGGGAAATGTGGCTGGTTACTTGTAATACGTCTGAAACTAAGCTTCTCCCCTTTTTATCATCAACGCTCGGATCCTTAGTTTCCTTCTTTTATTAATTTAATGGCTGTCTCTTAACTGAACCTTCAGACCTGAAATGGAAGTCTTGTATGCGGCTAGGTTGCTGGAAAAAAAATCCAGGAATTATTTCACTCCTAGAACAATTCTCTACCTGTATAACAGTAAATACGTCCGAAGTTTGAGTACTGTTGCCACATCTGGGGAAGTGCCGCTCTTGTCTGCCTTGACAACTGACTTCGAATCTAGTCGGTGTCTCCTCTTATCGCTACAGCTGCTTTTTTTTATAAAAGAAGAGTTGTTAGTCTTTCTCT
>OY744553.1:36887034-36909534 GCA_963556195.1 Sepiola atlantica
GAAAAAAAAAGCATTTTCCCATAATATTCTCTGATGAACCACTATAAAGATGTGTTTACTAAATTGATATGGTTATAATGATATTTTAAACGTACTTACATTTTCTTATAAAAATATATTTTCCAGAAGAGAAAGTAACATCAACTTTTTCCTGTTTCCTAGGTTGATCTGAACACGTGCTGTATATTAAACTGCGCGCGGGAGTTGTTTCCTATTGTTGTGTTGTCACGAATGGAAAGTTGAAGATCGATCCGGTCTCGTTTACATTAGCAAAATTCAGCGTGAGCGGACATCTCACATGATGTAATTTACTTCTACGGCCCGGGACAGAGTTTGGATACAAACTAATGACTATTTAGTACCTCGGTTTTCGAAAATCTCTTTCCTAGTTTAGAAGGGGTTATTTTATTGCTTACCGTTGGGGAATGCAGACAGGAAAGCTCAGTCATTTTTGTAAGCCAGAGTTCACACTCCAATTGTGTGCTGGCTTTTTGTTGTGGGGTACAAATCACCCCTATTGAAGAACTAATGGAAGCAACCATCTATAATAAATACCATGGTTGCAAAGACTCAAACAGAGGACATTCCTATTTTGTGAGTGTCCACGTGTGGTATCTGTTCCGATGGATACTACACCCTATAGATCGGTGTTGTCTTGGCCTTCGGGGCATGATTCCGCCGGTCTATGGGTCTGTCCTGTGCAGTTCTAGGAGGTCCACCCTCCCAGGCTTTGCCTCTCCTCTTTGGGGAGGAGTAAGTTGATAGCTTACTGCCTGAGGCGCCCCTACCGGGGAATGCCGACGGGGCTGTCCAGGCAATTTTTAATGGCTAAAGCGCTCACGTTCTCGGGCGCTGGCTTTTCAAATCCTACTTTCCGACCTTGTGTCACATACTCCTATAGTGGGTAGGTGTTAAATATCGAGGACATTCCTATTATGTGAGTGTCCACGTGTGGTATCTGTTCCGATGGATACTACACCCTATAGACCGGTGTTGTCTTGGCCTTCGGGGCATGATTCCGCCGGTCTATGGGTCTGTCCTGTGCAGTTCTAGGAGGTCCACCCTCCCAGGCTTTGCCTCTCCTCTTTGGGGAGGAGTAAGTTGATAGCTTACTGCCTGAGGCGCCCCTACCGGGGAATGCCGACGGGGCTGTCCAGGCAATTTTTAAGGGCTAAAGCGCTCACCTTCTCGGGCGCTGGCTTTTCAAATCCCACTTTCCGACCTTGTGTCACATACTCCTATAGTGGGTAGGTGTTAAATATCGAGGACATTCCTATTATGTGAGAGTCCTCGTACCACGTGTGGTATCTGTTCCGATGGATACTACACCCTATGGACCGGTGTTGTCTTGGCCTTCGGGGCATGATTCCGCCGGTCTATGGGTCTGTCCTGTGCAGTTCTAGGAGGTCCACCCTCCCAGGCTTTGCCTCTCCTCTTTGGGGAGGAGTAAGTTGATAGCTTACTGCCTGAGGCGCCCCTACCGGGGAATGCCGACGGGGCTGTCCAGGCAATTTTTAATGGCTAAAGCGCTCACCTTCTCGGGCGCTGGCTTTTCAAATCCCACTTTCCGACCTTGTGTCACATACTCCTAATGTGGGTAGGTGTTAAATATCGAGGACATTCCTATTATGTGAGTGTCCACGTGTGGTATCTGTTCCGATGGATACTACACCCTATAGACCGGTGTTGTCTTGGCCTTCGGGGCATGATTCCGCCGGTCTATGGGTCTGTCCTGTGCAGTTCTAGGAGGTCCACCCTCCCAGGCTTTGCCTCTCCTCTTTGGGGAGGAGTAAGTTGATAGCTTACTGCCTGAGGCGCCCCTACCGGGGAATGCCGACGGGGCTGTCCAGGCAATTTTTAATGGCTAAAGCGCTCACCTTCTCGGGCGCTGGCTTTTCAAATCCCACTTTCCGACCTTGTGTCACATACTCCTATAGTGGGTAGGTGTTAAATATAGAGGACATTCCTATTCATGTTTTACCGCATGGTAGGAATCCGGTCATCTCCTACCACATTTAGTGGCGTTACTGTATTGCTATGAATAAATACATTGTATATTTTAACCTGTCACAATTTGTGGTTGTTATCTTTGTGACCCCTAGCATGGGTCTACAACACTTTTCAATCCCCACTTTTTGACCATGTATAAAATTTTCCCACGGTGTAAGGGGAAGATGGGGGGTAAATACCTACTGTATGTTTAACCTTACGTGAAAATTTACCATACTAAACCTATTTTACACACCCGTCTCTTATCATGCTACAGTTATAAGATGCGTCGATTCAATCTTCACGTGTAGTTCATGCTAGTTCAACTGCTTCTTTGCATGTCTTCAAACATGTGGTCCTACAACAGTTTCCCACATTTGTACGCAGTCCTTTGCATTAGTGTCGTACTCTGCAAGATCTTTCAAGCTGCACCGTTTTGGGCAGTAGACTGAAGACAAGGCAGTGTTGCATCCTATGGTCCTCCTCTCCACATTCCCAGATGGTTACGTCAGTTTTGTAGCCTCATCTAATCATAGAAACTTTTAACCGCCCCATTCCCGTTCTCAGGCGGTTGAGTGTTTTCCACTAGAGCCAGGGTGACTCTGAACCGGGAGGTAGTATCTCAGAAAGGGGACATTTCAATTTTAGTAGGAGGAGGGGCATTCTCCATCCGTCTGGTCCACCACTGTAGTCTGGTCTCTTCCTGGGATGTTGTTAGGGTTTCGACATTGCTGAGGAAGCTTATCCTTGACTTCAGTCGTTTGATCCTTGGTTCATGTCCATGAAGGAGATGACGTTTATCACTGATAGCCTTTATGATCTCTACTCGGCTAGCAACTTCCCGTCTCACATCTGAATTTCAACTAAAAGAGCGTGTTAAACTTTTAATTTGATTAAAAGTCAACCAAGAGATACATGGATACTAGTACAGCTTTTGAACCGGACAAAAACCAAATCGATGTTAACCCTAAATAAACGCTAAACTAATACTAACACTAACCCTAATCTTTACCTTGTTGGTCGTTGTCTTGTTCGAAAGCTGTAGCAGTACCGATAACACAAAGTTAAAGCAAATTTAAATCATATTAATACAACCTAATGGGGACCTAATTCTAAAAAAAGCAACATTTTCTAATATAACTTCAGTTGAATAAAGTGTATTTTCATACAGTTTTCACGATTACAACATATTTTCGATTAGTTTGAATTATTTTGGTATTAGTAAAGTAAGTAAATTCATATATGCAGATATGTTTTGGGGGTCGTCTTCGTCCGCTATGATCTAGTTAGACGCATCTAAGCTGAGATTTGTCCATGTGGACCACAGCGGATGAAGAAGATATTCAAAATACGTTTGCTATGCATCCCAGTGGACCACGACGTACGAACGAAATCTCTGAAACACGTCTGTTATGCGCCCTAGTATATCACAGCGGATGAAGAAGATGTGGATACAGTGCAGTGAAAGCAAGGTATAAGCGGCCACGAATGACATGCGCCCGCTGCAAAGAAACAGTGGCTGCGCGTGGGAGTGAACCTGGATTTGTTTGACTTCGAGGCGACGGTCGAACGCGCGTGGTTATGCAAAGTAGGCGCTTTCAGCAGTCAAATAGAGCTCAATAAAGGGAGTGTTATTTTTTGCTCGAGTGAGATAGTTTTGGGACGCAGTTAACATCGCTCGCGTGTGTTTAGATTGTCGTTGGTAACATTAGTCAAGCATTATTTTGTGGTTTCAAAGTTTCGGCATTTGCTTTGAGCTGCCGCTCTATTTTTCTGAGGGCTCACACCACCAATTAATTGAATTGGAAGGAATACTACTACCGCTACTACAACAACGCAACAACTTTTGCTGGTAAAGAAAAAAAATAATAATCCGGCACAAAAAAGTGAACATACTGAGGGCTGGTATTCTTTGTATTCTACTTGTTTTCAGAAGATCTCTAAAACAAGTTTGCTATGCGTCCAAGTGGACTACAAAAGATGAAAAAGATCTCTGAAACACGTCTGCTATGCGTCCAAGTGGGCCACATCGGACGAAGAAGATCTCCGAAATACGTCTGCTCTGATTCGGAGGCAAACCCCAAGAGAGCGACTAGTCTTTCTGTTTCTTGCATGTCTCCCTAATTTTTTTTACTTCCTGAAAGTGACATCTTATCTTAGATGCATGCATTTAGTATGTACGAGTAGTGAAAAGAAGTCGTTTTTAGAAAGTTGCGAGATATAGTGATCCGTGACAGAAAGACAAAGACTAGTCTCTCTCTTGGGTTTTGTCTGCGAATCAGAGCAGACGTATTTAAGAGATCTTCTTCGTTCGCTGTTGTCCACTTAGACGCATCTAAGATAAAATGAGTCTATTCAGTATTAATTTTTGCGATGAAAATTCGATTTTAACTCAAATATGAAACCTCGACGGACGGCGCCTCTCAGAGAAGTGCATAGCAACATTGTATGCGATCGCAAATTGGCGAGCTAAAAAAGCATTTTTAAACGGTTGTTCAAATTATGTAGAAAATGAGAAAAAACGAAAAGGCTTTCTATCGCCGCATATTTGTTTTATGTTCATGATAGGTTTATGATGTTATCTCTTACGTTTAGAAACTGTATTCCTAGTTTGGGGACGAGTTGATCGATAGCGATACTGTGCTGGACTTGGAGAACAAAAATATATAGGATTAGCATATCTTTAAATCCAAGAGTTATGAACAAACTAGACGTACTCGTGCCCCGTTGGGCCACAAGTATCATTATTATTCTACTTTGATGTCATTCAAAAATTAATAAACTATGACTTATCTGCTAAGATATTATTTTTGTATAAATTAAAAATAATAAATCTCTTTATATCTACAACTAAAAATAATAACCCCTTTTACTTCTATATTATCCTTATTATTATCATTATTATTTACTCACTAGGAGTTCTCACACAGGTCATCAGTGATTTCTCACCGACAACCGGTGGTATTCCCTGGAGTTTGAGTGACAACAAACCTCCCAAGATTTCCAGTACTCTACCCCTCTTTTCGATAACAACCGCAAATAACCTTGCAGTATCGTAACAGCCGTTTACCATTTGTTTCTCGCAGGTAAAGACCATATATCTTCTTCGGAATCCGGGTGGCAATAAGCCTCCCCAAGGTCTCAGCACTCTCCGCACTTCCAGTGGAGGTCTGCTTTGTGCTGTCCCTCCTCGGTCTTCTCATCCTCCTTGATCCTATGTAAATATTTTGTGTGGTGCCAGCCTAGGCTGGTACCATTTTTTTTTTTTTAATTTAAAATTTTTTAATTTATTTTTTTTTGGGGGGGGGGGAACTGATTATTATTATTTTTTTTTAATTATTATTATTATTATTACTATTACTATTATTATATGGAAGCATTATTATTATTTACTATTCTTATATGAAATAGACTCATTATTTTGCCATCTAATTTACATACGTGTTTGTTGTGTGTACATACACACATGTAAATTAGATTACGACGTTCGCTAGAAAAAAGAGACTCACTCTTTCTCTAAATGCTTTCAGAGACATTAAGAAATATTAAAAATTGATTGAAACAACAAAGAGTGAGACGGACGAGCGAAATACAAAAATAGTTACGAGACAGAGATAAGTAAATAATAAACTAAGGCTGATTAAAACTAAGAGAGTATTTTTCAAACATAACTCATTCCCAGCACTAATGTATATATTTTAGCATGCATTTTATGCTTTCAAAATATATAGGAAAAGGTCTTAGGTAGAAAAAACATCTATGAACTCACACGTGATACTTGTGTGAATACAAACAAATAAGACAGGCCTCAATATTAAAACTATCAGATATTTGAACAAATAGTGGCCCATGAAGAAAAAGACGCAATTATAAAAATAACAAGCTGTGTGACTTGTCTACAGTTACGTCCGCAGATTATTTCTTACCTGCTAAAAACAAAAACGCACGGTATAGCTGGCAGTTTACGATGAAGAGAAATTAAACAAAACCACAAGGACCACCCAGAGAGAAGTTAATCAAAAGAGAGTACGAAACACGCTTTTATCTTAGGGAAGAGAAGAATGAAAACCACTATGAATTTAGATGTGTCACATACCGAACACAGACTGATAAAATAAAGCAAACATATACACACACTTCTTAAATCAACTACTTTCCTTTTCACTATTCTACAAACAAATGAAAACAATTTAACTGTCTGAACTTACACACACAAATCATCACTACGCGCTCTGGTAACTTTGCAAATATATAAAATATGCTGTCTCGTAAAGTCTTATCATTTCATACACTTTCTTTTAAGTATACGTGAGTGATGGTACACAAAGACAAAGGGTATTCGTCTATCTCATTCGCACTGTGATACTATAGACTGTGCCCATTCCCCCACAGTCAAGATCACCGGGAGAGATCGAGTAGGAGATAAATGTCAATATAAACGCTACGGATCCATTGTATTACACAGACCAGTGATGCCATGACAATTATTTGTTACTATTCTGGGTGACCAGATAACGATGTAGAAAGCCAGCTGAATAAAAAGCGGATGTGGCCAATTTCCGGTAGTAAGCTGACAAAGCATTCGGACATATCCGATTTCCGGCTGAAAGTAGATATATTAGGGGGCACTGGCTTTTAGATGAGATCAGCGATAGAAGTCGGTACTTAATAGTCTCAGTGAGCAGATCGGTGACAGGGCCTGAAGAAGAAGGTTCATACGAAGGAGTTAGTCTTAGCTGAGATCCTAAATTTGAGAGGTGAGAAGTTTAGTTCAGAGGTAAACGCTAGCGACGGGACCCCAATGACACACGCGCTTACATGCAAACACACACCCGTGTTCAGCAAGTCGCTTGTATAAAAATGCATGTTTCAGAGTTGTCGGTCTTGTTATGCTTGTAAATTGTGAACTTGTGGTTCGTGCCCCGACCACTGACTACGCTAGAATCTTGACACGGCTCAAAAGATAATGAAAAACCGCGGTCCATGCGTTTGGGGTGAGACGGTTAGTCAGGAGGCCCTGGAATAGTTCCTATTAACTTGCCTCCTCACGAAAACAAAGTAAGCTACAAGGTCGGTTTTTAATGTGGGGAAAATCCTGCTCCCCAAAAGGGGGCACTTGATTGAAACAAAAATGTAAATTGTCTCAGTCTAGAAGTACTTCTCCTTCACTAACCGAGGACAGAATGGACTAAGTGTACTATCAGAACAGATACTACACTTGTTCCTCTGGCATAGTTATACAGTACCACGGATGGCGCTATCATCATCATCATCATCATCATCATCATCATGATCATCATCATCTTAATCATCATTATAATCATCATCATCATCATCATCTTAATCATCATTATAACCATCCTCATCATCATCATCATCATCATCATCATCATCATCAGCATCATCATCATCATCATCATCATCATCATCATCAGCATCATCATCAT
Organism: Sepiola atlantica; assembly: GCA_963556195.1. Taxonomy (NCBI): domain Eukaryota; kingdom Metazoa; phylum Mollusca; class Cephalopoda; order Sepiida; family Sepiolidae; genus Sepiola; species Sepiola atlantica. The sequence continues at coordinate 36,894,471 of OY744553.1, forward strand.
CATCATCATCATCATCAGCATCATCAGCATCATCATCATCATTTAGAGTGTTCATACAAGTCGTTATCGGTTATTTTTCGCTAAGAGCAATCACTGACTTCTCCTGGTGTTTGAGTGACACAAGTCTCTTCAGTTTTCTCAGTACCCTCCCGCCTACCTCATTGTTATTGTAACCCACTTGTTGTTCTTCTAATCGTCATATTATTAGATCAGGTGTTTACCTTCTATCTAACTGTCTGAAAAAAAAACAACTACCGTTCGTATTGTTATAGCAGACACTGGCAGCGTTTTTATTGTTTGGTTATAATTATTTTGCGTGTTTTCACGAACATATTGTTGTCTGCGTTTTTGTTTTTCCACATCTTTTTCCGTATTCATTTTTGTGATATCAATTTACTTTAGCGAAAAGATGCAGAAGACAAATGGGAGATAACTCAATTTATCGTAGGTTTATCCGGTCACTGGGACAAAGATTACAATGATAATAATAAAAATGATAATACAAAATCTATGCGTATCTTACGATTTTTTTCTTTACAAAAAGTCACACACACACACACACATATATATATATATATATATATATATATATATATATATATACATAAGAGCAAGCGTTGTTGAATGACACGCATCGAGAATATCACTAACAAAATAAACAAACGCGAAAAACCCGTGTCATTCAACAACACTTGCTTAAATAATAACTAAGTGCTTATATATATATATATATATATATATATATATATATATATATATATATATATATATATATATATATATATATATATATATATATATATATATATATATATATATATATATATATATATATGAAGCAATCCAACAAAAGATATAAGCGTCAACTAATATCTTATAATTAGTGAAACATCCGGATAACCACTGTAGCTCAATATACTGGCTAGAGCATTAATATTATAATATAAAATGAAGTAATAAAATAAGGTGTCAATCAAATTTTATTAGAATTCAAAGTTCAAGCAAAGTATCCTACTTCCATGCGCTATGTCAGAGAACGCAACCGAGAAATCTTTTTAGGATTATAGCCGTCCCTTTAATCACAATGTTTGGATCTCTTTTGCACTTGGTTCATTGGGTATATTCGTCATGTAGTTTTTAAATGTTTCCCCCCATTTCCCCTATGATTACTGGAGATCTTCCTAAGATTCCAGTTTCTTTTCATGTCGTAAGTAAAACTTTTGTATTTAGTTATTTTCTTTTTCGGAGCTTAGTTTATACCAGCACCATTACGGTTAGGGTTAGGGTTAGGGTTAGGGTTAGGGGCACTTACTTCAGCAAGAGCTGCTACTCTCTACCTTTTTGTCTCATATCGTTATGTCTGGTTTAACAGCTTTGTTTTCTAAGTATATAGCTGTAGCAATCGTACTCATAGTTTCACTTTTTACATTTAATTTCTGTTAGTTTGAAGAGATCAGAAACTCCTTCCTGGAGCTAACACTTGATTTCCTTATGATTTAAAATGTATATCCGATGGCTCTTTTTAGGGTTCCGGTTGTCCCTTTTAGGGCTGATATCTGTATTTCGCTATAGATTGGTGTTACAGGGATTAAAAAAAAAAAATAATTAATATTTTTAATGTTCTTTTTCATTAGGCCAGTTGCGCTTACAACAATATAATGTGTATTTCCTTCAGAGACCATGTTGCTTTAAGTCATTCTTGAGGTCCTGATATTTGGTGATCTTCTCGCGTTCGGCTCTATTGATGGCATAGCTATTCGGAACGGTTAAAGAGTGTGCGCAAGCCTCTGTGTATTTTCAATGAAGCATCCTTGTGATGATCTTAAAACAATATTTTCGATATTTTTTTAGATGAGGATTGATTATTTTAAATATTTTCGGACTACAGTTCTCATATCTGTTGTTATTTTCACAACATTTACACCATATTTACCTCCGACCTTCTTCAGGTGATCCTTTTCGAACTTCATCTTTATGTCGAAAACGGGCTACTATACAGAATTTTGAACTGAATCCTTTATTTAATCCACGGAGTAGTTTGTTCTCGTTCCGTCAGCCATGACCGTCTAGAAGTGTTAATTCATTAATTATTATGCGATTCTTAGTTATTATTGAACCCTCAACCTCTATGAGGTTGTTATATGTTTATGTGGACAATGAGCCTGATGACTTCACCCGGGAATGAAATATGGATGTATCTAGGTTACTTGTCATGAATATATTCTCATACTACTATATATATATATATATATATATATATATAGTTAGTTTATAAAAAGAGGAAAAAAAAAAAATCGTCTTCGATTTGTCTTTTCTTTTTTGTAAAATACATATTGCATCTATAACAAGCTTTGATGGTATTTATTTACCACACTTCTTTTTTATTAAATTTCAAACGGATGCTTATTAAAAAAAAAGTATGAACCTTTAAACTATAACCTTCCACGTGCTTGCGTGATTTCATACGAGAGAGGAAAAAAAAACAACATCCCACTCGCCGGCTCACATCAACAGAAGCGGGCTTTCCAATTACATCGGAATTTTCAACTACAATGAATAAGCTAATTTTATTAGCGAAATATCTGTATAACTATAAACTACATACATACTTAATGTTAGTTTATAAAAAGAGGAAAAAAAAAAATCGTCTTCGATTTGTCTTTTCTTTTTTGTAAAATACATATTGCATCTATAACAAGCTTTGATGGTATTTATTTACCACACTTCTTTTTTATTATATATATATATATATATATATATATATATATAAAGTGGTGTACTAAAAGCGAACTTTTAGGAAAGGTAAAACCTATTGTGAAGAGTATACAGCTCAATATCCAGGATAGAGCAGGTAGATATGTGTTTCTTTCCCTACAACTGTTATTTCATTTTTTCAAATTTTAAATCTTGGCCATTGCCAACTTATCTATCCCAGCGACTTCCTCTGATGATAAGATTTTGATCTTTGAAAAGCCTGGCTTAAGGAAAATTTAACTTGAATAAATTGCCTTTTTGCGGAATATACCTTGCTCTGAGCAATTGAATTTTGATTTGGCTTTTGCTTCTCTAATTCCTTTCCATTCTTCTTCATATATATATATATATATATATATATATATATATATATATATATATATATATATATATATATATAAGAGGTTTATGTAGTTTGCTTGAAGCATTGTTTATTAGTATATAGAAATGTGATACTTAGAAGGCAATACAATACAGAGATGTGACGGATAGACACAAGTTGGAGCAAATAAGACATATAATGATGGAACAAATTAAATAGTTTCACCCTTAATACAATGTATACATACACATATATTTTTTCACAAACACACATATATCTGTTTATCTACACAATGTTACAATGTTATGTAATACCTGTATCAAGATGATCTGGTGGAAACTCCGTATGATATAATATTTCGGGAACTCTTCACTTCTTCAGAACCGTGCTCAACTCAAGTTTAAGCGTGTATCCAACTTGTGTCTATCCGTCACACCTTTGCATTGTATTGCCTTCTAAATATCACATTTATATATATATATATATATATATATATATATATATATATATATATATATGTTATTTTTATGCGCAATGTAATCTGCCTTCCAGAATGTAATATGGTTTATATCATTTAAAACGAATCACCGAAGTTGGTCGTGACTATTACCTCGTGATAATACCGATAATGTAGTCTTAAATCTAAAATAAATTCTGCGCTTAGATTACATTAACTTTTTTTTTTCAATTAATCTTATTTTCTCCAAACAAAATCACGTTATTTTTCTATTTTTCTTTCCGAATGAAACACGCGGATTAATTTGCGAAATAGAAACAAAAATAAAACACACCAAGTAATATCGGAAATAATGTTATCTACATATATAAATCTCAATCTCTGTGTTTGTGTGTGATGTTTCTGTGTTTACTATAGCAAAAAAGGTTAGAGAATCTACATAAAATCTAAAAGTGTATTCTTAAGTAAAATTTGCCGAGGAAGGCACTGGAACCTGGATTCCAACCACCACCACCCACATTCAAAACTTACCTTGTGTTTAACTCTGCGGTTGTGGGTAGGTAAGTAAATAGGAACATAAAAATTGCATAAAAATACGGAATATTTGTAATATTTTTATATAGGGGACGAAAAGTAAAAATCTAGCGGTTTTCTAGAGATTTTTTTGTTCTGATCTAGCGATTTTGGGCAACACTGACAATAACTGTGGTTTATCTTTTAAGGCATATAAACCATCGTAGAGTTATTTAATGCTAAAAACAATGCCTATTATAAACAATGTTTGAATTTATTTATTTTTAATTCATCCAAAACAAGACAAGTTGCTACTAGTGTTGGGACAATCAATCGGAATTCAAAAAATTAGAACTTTTTGGAGTATCGGAATCAGAAAAAAATGAGCCTAATTTCCGATTTTAATAAAATACATATACATTCCTCTATATTTTCATGACATAAAATACATATACATTCCTCTATATTATAATGACATAAAATATATATACATTACTCTATATTTTCAAGACATAAAATACATATACATTCCTCTATATTTTTCCTGACATAAAATACATATACATTCCTCTATATTTTAATGACATAAAATACATATACATTCCTCTATATTTTCATGGCATAAAATACATATACATTCCTCTATATTTTCATAACATGAAATACATATACATTCCTCTATATTTTCATGATATAAAATACATATACATTCGTCTATATGTTCATAACATAAAATAAATATACATTCCTCTATATTTTCATGATATGAATTACATACACTATCGTTTTCATTTTTCATGACATAAAATACATATACATTACTTTATATTTTATGACATTAAATGCATATACATTACTCTATATATTCCTGACATAAAATACATATACATTCCTCGATATTTTCATGACATGAAATACATATACATTACTCTATATTTTTCCTGACATAAAATACATTTACATTCCTCTATATTTTCCTGACATAAAATACATATGCATTCCTCTATATTTTCCTGACATAAAATACATACACATTTGTCTATATTTTTCATGACATAAAATACATATGCATTCCTCTATATCCCTCTATATTTTGTATGACATAAAATACATATACATTCCTCTATATTTTCATGCCATAAAATACATACACAATTCTTTATATTTTCTATGCCATAAAATACATATACAATCCTCTATATTTTGTTGACATAAAATACATATACATTCCTCTATATTTTCATGACATAAAATACATATACATTCGTCTATATTTTCCTGACATAAAATACATATACATTCCTCTATGTTTTCATGCCATAAAAACATATGCATTCCTCTATATTCCTCTATATTTTGTATGACATAAAATACATATACATTCCTCTATATTTCCATGACATAGAATACATATACAATTCTCTATATTTTCATGACATAAAATACATATACATTCCCTTATATTTTCATGACATAAAATACATATACATTCGTCTATATTTTCATGACATAAAATACATATACAATTCTCTATATTTTCATGACATAAAATACATATGCATTCCTTCATATTTTCCTTACATAAAATACATATACATTTCTTCTAGGTTTTTCATGACATAAAATACATATACATTCCTTTATATTTTTCATGACATTAAATTCATATACATTCCTCGATATTTTCATGACATAAAATACATATACATTCCCCTATATTTTTTCATAACATGAAATACATGATAAAAAATACCTTAGTTCTGATGTTATATCATGGTTGAAAGTAAATATGTTTTAATTTTTCAAATTAAGCAATGATCATAGTAATCTGTGTCTCTCTAAGTTGCTTCAACCACTTTGTAATATTTCTTATTGTCTCTGTGAGCAATTATAGAAAGAGTCACTTTTTGGGGGCATCATCACCTAATTTACATACTTGTCTGGACACGCAACACATGTAAATTAGATGGTAAAATAAGTGTCCTTATTTCTATAATAACAATAATAAATAATTTAGGAGAGTAGAAAGTGGATCTTGGGTTTACTTTCAGCGGTCCCGTAACTCTTGCTTCCTTTATTTTGTTCTTTAGTCCTCACATTCCATGAGCGATGTTTCTGACAAAAGGGGAATAATTGCTGTTTTTTGGGTCGAAATTCACCCATCCAACACTTATCGTTGGCAAGTTTTTCACCTTGAAGTAGTATTTTTTAGCTACTTACATTACGTTTTTTTTGTGACTTGTCTGGAGTAATTTCCATTAACAAAAACAGATACGACCCTGACAGTTACTAGAAAACTGCTGGTTAGAATAGATCTAGGACTAGTAGCAACTCTGGAGTTACCCTGTGTGAATTATCTTACGATCTTCAGTAATTGCACTGATTGACCAACTTGTACTGACCAAGATTTGATTGACTGTAAACTTGATGCCCAACGATGGATCTAGTATTGGCATGCAAAGATATGATGATGTGTTTTGTATCCGTTTGGTTTGTAAATTAATTGGTTTTGTATGCGTATAGTTTCTAAAGAAATACTCTAAACGAATTTTTTTATCTTTCGTCAGCTTCGTAACTTATTGATTCCCTTATTTTGTCGTTTAGTCCTCACATTCCATGAGCGATGTTTCTGACAAAGAGGAAATATTGCTGTGTTCTTGGTAGAAATCTATCCATCTAACACTTATCCTTCGCTAGTTTTCGACCTTGAAGTAGTATTTTTTAGCTCCTTACATCAAGTGGCTTCGTGCCTTGTCTGTAGCGATTTCCTTAAAAAAAAGAAAGGTTAAAGAATCTACATAAAATCTAAAAGTGTATTGTTACGTATAATTTACCGATGAAGACACAGCAAGTGTTCCTTAAATATACCCTATTTTTATGAAATTCAAATCATATGTATAACATTTTTTGTGGAAGGCAATGGAAGTGTTCCCGAATCTCTAAGTACATTCAAAACCTAAGAGAGCTACGTGGGCCGAACTTCATTTAAAACTTAAAATATATTCTATATTGATTGATTGTATATAATATGCATGAAATTATCCGGGGAAGACAATGGAAGTGTTCCCAAATCTCTCAATGCTCACCTAACCTAATAGAGCTATTGGGGCCGAACCTTATTTAAAATTCAATATATCCTATTTTGAGGAAATTTATATCATATATATAAAATTATCTGGGGAAGACAATGGCAGTGGTCCCGAATCTCTACGTTACCCTGTATGTGCCGAATGTATACGTGTCCTCACCTTGTGGTTACCCATGGGGATAGAATCTCCTTAAAACATCGAATATGTATATCCGATTTTAATGAAAATTAAACCATATGTATTAGACATTATTTCAAAGTGTTTTCCAACATTTCAGTTTCTTCCGACTATATTAGGATGTGAAACGGGAGGAGGGTTGGGGGGCAGTAAAACAAACAAAGAAAAATGGTGTTATGAGCATAGTAGAAAAATACATACTAGTGATCCTCATTCAATCCCGAGCAACGGCGGTTGTTCCTGCTAGTTTCCTATGAATTAAGGTTAGATAATTAAATTGATTTTGTAAAGAAGAACGAGTATTATAAAGATACGTAAAATGTTTAGTGAAAATACTATTTCAAACTTAAGCGTGACAGACCGACGAAAATGTCATTCATAACTTAACAAGACAGACTGTCGAAAATGCTATTTTCAGTCTTAATCGTGACGAAACAAAAAAAAATGTAATTGAAAACATAATTGTGACAGACCGACGAAAATGCTATTTTAACTAGTGATAGGACGGTTTGAATAATTTATCCCGATTCCGATACAAATACCGATTCCGATTCTTTTGAATTTCTAAATATTTAATTATAGATTTGTCGTTTGTTTTTACTTTACGAATTACTGTAAAATCCCGGGTAATGTCCGCATATATTTTCACAAACGTAAAAAAATACACTTAAAATTTGAGAAAATTTGAGAAAATTTGAGAAAAAAATTGAGAAAATTTGAGAAAAAATATTTTGAAAAATCTACTCGTGTAAGTATATTACGCGAGTAGATTTTTCGAAATATTTTTTCTCAATTTTTTTTCTGTGTAATTGATGTAAAATAGTGAGGCAACTAAAGATTCAGTTCTCTTTTTAAACAAAGCCGATTTGCATTAGTTCGTCGTTAGTTGACAAAATGCTATTTTAATTTTTTTTCTGTGTAATTGATGTAAAATAGTGAGGCAACTACAGATTCACTTCTCTTTTTAAACAAAGCCGATTTGCATTAGTTCGTCGTTAGTTGACAAAATGCTATTTTAATTTTTTTTCTGTGAAATTGATGTAAAATAGTGAGGCAACTACAGATTCCCTTCTCTTTTTAAACAAAGCCGATTTGCATTAGTTCGTCGTTAGTTGACAAAATGCTATGTTAATTTTTTTTCTGTGAAATTGATGTAAAATAGTGAGGCAACTACAGATTCACTTCTCTTTTTAAACAAAGCCGATTTGCATTAGTTCGTCGTTAGTTGACAAAATGCTATTTTAATTTTTTTTCTGTGAAATTGATGTAAAATAGTGAGGCAACTAAAGATTCACTTCTCTTTTTAAACAAAGCCGATTTGCATTAGTTCGTCGTTAGTTGACAAAATGCTATTTTAATTTTTTTCTGTGAAATTGATGTAAAATAGTGAGGCAACTAAAGATTCACTTCTCTTTTTAAACAAAGCCGATTTGCATTAGTTCGTCGTTAGTTGACAAAATGCTATTTTAATTTTTTTTCTGTGAAATTGATGTAAAATAGTGAGGCAACTACAGATTCACTTCTCTTTTTAAACAAAGCCGATTTGCATTAGTTCGTCGTTAGTTGACAAAATGCTATTTTAATTTTTTTTCTGTGAAATTGATGTAAAATAGTGAGGCAACTAAAGATTCACTTCTCTTTTTAAACAAAGCCGATTTGCATTAGTTCGTCGTTAGTTGACAAAAATGCTATTTTAATTTTTTTCTGTGAAATTGATGTAAAATAGTGAGGCAACTAAAGATTCACTTCTCTTTTTAAACAAAGCCGATTTGCATTAGTTCGTCGTTAGTTGACAAAATGCTATTTTAATTTTTTTTCTGTGAAATTGATGTAAAATAGTGAGGCAACTAAAGATTCACTTCTCTTTTTAAACAAAGCCGATTTGCATTAGTTCGTCGTTAGTTGACAAAAATGCTATTTTAATTTTTTTTCTGTGTAATTGATGTAAAATAGTGAGGCAACTAAAGATTCACTTCTCTTTATAAACAAAGCCGATTTGCATTAGTTCGTCGTTAGTTGACAAAATGCTATTTTATTTTTTTCATAAACAATTGAAAATAGTCACGATTGGCACGCAAAATAAGAAGACCGTGTAAGAACAGAATAGTTAACAAAGCCCCCTTCCCCATGTAAAGAATGAGTTTCTAAACAATAAAGTTACAATTTAGAAAACTATTATTAACATGACGAAGGCGTGGGAGACTTTGTTAACTATTCTGTACCTTCGTTCGATCAAAGAATCTTACTATTTATATTCTAATTGTGAAGATGTGGCCGGGTTTTTGCTACTGTCACTATAAAAAATATGTAGTAGATTGATTTGTTGTACTGTAAAAGGAAATAATAATAGTAATACTAGCGAATTTTTAGATTAATATTGTAGCAGTTACCTCCTCCTTTCAAAACATAACTACACCGGTTTGCCGGTAGGTGTCGCTTTTTCACCGACAGGTGGCACTGTAAAGCGACACCAGAGTTATCTGCCCTTCTGACTATAAAAACCGTTGCAAACGGAAAATCCCTCTCTTATTCACCAGCCTCGACAGAAGTACGCTGACACTAGCGTTCCGTTTCACTTTTCTCTTCTGGTCGATTGGCCTCGGCAGAACAACGCTAATACACTAGCGCTTCGTCTCACGCTTTTCTCTTGAACTGGTCTCAGCAAAACGGCTACCAACACACGTTTCTTCCGTCAACACGTGGTCAAACAACGGTAAGAGTTCTTAACTCATTTTCTTTGTGTACGGCTTTCAAAGACTTTCCTCTCGCCGGTTTCATTTCTTCTTATACCTTTTTCAAGAACTGTTTTTCCATCGACACACATGCATACATCACACACTTCATCATTCCACGTACACACACGTTCAATAAACGTTATTTGAACTACTTCATTTTGTTTGTTAATTATTACTCTGTCTTTGCATGCAACATTGCTTGATCTAACTTTGCACGTTTATAATCGGGGGAACACGACCCTCGATCCTAACAATATCCTCAGCTGAATAACTCCCCAAAACTGAGATTCTATTTTCTTAGGGATTGCGTGTGAACACCTTGAAAAGATTGACGGAAAGAAGATAAAAAACAAAACAATTATTTTAGAATTTAGAGTGGGGCATCAGTTTCGTATATAAATGATCATCATTTCCAGGTAATTCTTACCTTTTAGGAGTGTTCACTAAATTTTTTACCACTAACCCTAAGTCCAACTGGCAAGTTGTAAAATCATGCGTAATCGCTTTAAAAAGTAGACCCATCCCCTCCCCCCCCCCAAAAAAAAAGAAAAAAAATAAGCTCACAGAATTTATCTCTCAGACCAAAATATAAATGTTTGGTTAACTGCTAACGCTCGAATGTCTCGGAAATGGGAGCTAATTTTGCACTAAATTTGTATGTGAAACTGATCCCCAATCTAAACCGGACAAATTATATAATTAAAATGAAAACGGACAAACGTCAGCAGCATAAAATAAACCAATTTATTTTTATTTTTACACAAGTAAAAGAAAAAAGAGCCAAAGAAAAAGATAAGGTGGATGAAGAGAAGGAGGCAGAGAAGGAAAAGAAGAACGCGCCAAAAGAAAAGGGAAAAAAGAGGGGAAAATAAGAAAAAGTCAAAGAAGGAGAAGTAGGAGGAGGGAAGAAGAAAGGACCAAAGAAAAAAGAGGGAGGAGGAAAAAAGGAGAGGGAGGGTAAAAAGAAAAAAAAGCCAAAGAAGGAGAATGGGGAGGGGAGGAGAAAGGAGGAGGAGAAAGAGGGGGAGATGGAGGGGGAAATATGCATTTATATATAACTGGCTTTGCAAACTCACTTTTTTCTGATTCAAACAATCTAACCCGAGCTGAATGAATTACCTGACAAGTTAATATTTTTCCTAGTGCTATTTTAAACATAGGACTGACAGAGCGACGAACCTTGTGACGGACAGATGTCTCATATAGATATGTTTAGACACATCTAATAAAGTATGGTATAAAGCAAAAAGACATTTATAATAAATAAATAAATAAATAAATAAGTTATAAATGAATTGTTTGCTTAATAAACAATGTTGTAAGTTTGAAAAAAAATGAATGATTTCTAAGCAAGAAGGTTTCTTGACTGTAATCTCGTTTACCGGAGTTCTTCACGCACGAACGTGATCAGACGTGATTTCGCGTGTTTTATTTATTTCATTATTTTTGGTTTTCCGCCATTTTGTATCTTTTTGTTATTTGTCTAAGAAATAGACGTACTTTATTGGTTTATTCAAGACATCCGTTCTGTTTTGTTTTGGAATTTCGCTTGCAATGTCTAATATCGAGTGTTTTGTTGTCTTTATTTTGTATTTAAGGAGACTGGAAAGTATAATTGGTTTTGCATAATATAAGAAGGGAAACATTGAAAGGAAAGTATAAACAAGACGAAGGAAATGAAATGTGGGTGTAGAAAGAGGATAGTATAGATGGCGGGTAATTTGGGTTAGGGTTATTAGATAAATAGATTATTGAGATGGAGAGTAAATGGAGTGTTATGGGGAAATGGAGGTTGAAATGAGGACGTTTATGCTAGTGCCCTCCTCTTTTCTGCATCGTCATAAGTGTTTTGTTTGCGAGGACATTGTTTGTAGAAAAAGGAGATGAAGACGAGGGTGAAGAAGAAGGTAGAAAGAGGCGATGGAAAAGGCATAAGAGGGGGAGAGAAGGTGTAGCGGAAGGAGGGAAAGAAGAAGAAGAAGAAGAAGAAGAAGAAGAAGAAGAAGAAGAAGAAGAAGAAGAAGAAGAAGAAGAAGAAGAAGAAAGTAGGCAAAAAACGAAGAAGGAAGAAAATAATAGGAAAGAAAAGGAAAAAGTTAAAGTAAAAAAAAGAAAAAAGAAAGCGAAGAAGAAGGCGAAGAAGAAAGCGAAGAAGACGGCGTAGAAGAAGAAGAAGAAGAAGAAGAAGAAGAAGAAGAAGAAGAAGAAGAAGAAGAAGCGTGAAGAAAAAAAGAGAGAAGAAAATAATAGGAAAGAAAAAGAAAAAGTGAAAGTAGAAGAGAGGAAAAAAGAAGAAGATGAAGAAGAAGAAGAAGAAGAAGAAGAAGGAAAGTAGGCCAAAAAAGAAGAAGGAAGAAAATAATAAGAAAGAAAAGGAAAAAGTTAAAGTAAAAAGAAGAAAAAAGAAAGCGAAGAAGAAGGCGAAGAAGAAAGCGAAGAAGAAGAAGAAGAAGAAGAAGAAGAAGAAGAAGAAGAAGAAGAAGAAGAAGAAACGTGAGGAAAAGAAGGAAGAAAATAATTGGAAAGAAAAAGTGAAAGTAGAAGAGAGGAAAAAAGAAGGCGAGAAAGAAGGCGAGAGAGAAGAAGAAGAAGAAGAAGAAGAAGAAGAAGAAGAAGAAGAAGAAGAAGAAGAAGAAGAAGAAGAAGAAGAAGAAGAAGAAGAAGCTAGAAGGGGCGGAGGAAAAGAATAAGAATGCGGAAGAAAATAAGGAGTACCGTGATGAAGGAAATAAGAAGAAGATAGACGTAAAGGAAGAGGAGTATGAGAAAAAGAAAAAGAAAAAGAAAGATAAGTAGGCGAAAAGGAAGAAGGAAGAAAATAATAGGAAAGAAAAGGAAAAAGTTAAAGTAAAAAAAAGAAAAAAGAAAGCGAAGAAGGAGGCGAAGAAGAAAGCGAAGAAGAAAGCGAAGAAGAAGAAGAAGAAGAAGAAGAAGAAGAAGAAGCTAGAAGGGGCGGAGGAAAATAATAAGAATGTGGAAGAAAAGAAGGAGTACCGTGATGAAGGAAATAAGAAGAAGATAGAAGTAAAGGAAGAGGAGGATGAGAAAAAGAAAAAGAAAAAGAAAGATAAGTAGGCGAAAAGGAAGAAAAGGGAAAAAAATATGAAATAAAAGGAAACGAATAATAACGGTTTATATACCATCCGGTAAAGCGTAATGTGTCAATACAAGGCATAAACATTAAATGTTTACGCCTGGAAGAACGAGAAACTTTTTAATTTCATTAAAAACTATAGAAAATAATTGCTGGAAAGTTATGAAAATGAAAGGCCAAGTCATTGACTATTAATATTGTTTAATACGTTTAATTTTTCCTACTATAAGATTTTTTTTTGTTCATCTTTTACTTATTGTTATTGTTATTTTTTGTTTATTAGTTTGTTTGTTTTACTATTTAGCCACCACTTATTATCGTTGCTTACGGCCGCCATTTTAATTACCGTTATTTTTTTGGGTCGAAACAAAGATGGCGTCTTTTTATCCAACGCAGTTGCTTAGTCTGTAACACTCTCCGAGATTGGCGCTGAATAATTCGTCCTTTCTTCTTGCGCAGCTGATAAAGAAAATATAACTTTAGCTTAAATGTAAATGGGCTTTTTTTATTATTGAATAACCGCTTACCAAGGCTAAGAGCCACTCGAGGATAAGGGTTAATGAGACTGAAATTAATGTCAGCTGAAAGATGAGGAAAACTATGGGAGTAATCATAATGATCAATGGGTTGAATGGATTATTACTTATATGGCGGCCTTTTAGCTAAGATCAAAATGTAGTATCTGTTCCGATGGATACTGCACCCCATGGACTGGTATTGGCTTGGCCTTCGGGGCTTAATTTACACCGGTCTATGGGTCTGTCCTGTGTAGTTCTAGGAGGTCCACCCTCCCAGGCTTCGCCTCCCCTCTTTGGGGAGGAGTAAGTTTATTGCTTACTGCCTGAGGCGCCCCTACCGGAGAATGCCGACGGGACTGCCGAGGCAATTGTTAATGGCCAGAGTGCTCACCTCTCGGGCGCTGGCTTTTAAAACCCCACTTTCCCGACCTGACCTTGGGTCACATCTTACTTGTGGGAGTAAGATAAAAACTGGCCTTGTGCCTAACTCCTGGAGAGGAGTAAATCAATACTTATATGGCGGCCTTTTGGCTAAGATTAAAGTGTAGTATCTGTTCCGATGGATACTGCACTCCATAGACTGGTATTGTCTTGGCCTTCGGGCTTGATTTACAACGGTCTATGGGTCTGTCCTGTGCAGTTCTAGAAGGTCCACCCTCCCAGGCTTCGCCTCCCATCTTAGGGGAGGAGTAAGTTTATTGCTTACTTCCTGAGGCGCCCCTACCGGGGAATGCCAAGGCAATTTTTAAACCCCACTTTCCCGACCCGGCCTTGGGTCACATCTTACTTGTGGGAGTAAGATAAAAACTGGCCTTGTGCCTAACACCTGGAGAGGAGTAAATCAATACTTATATGGCGGTTTTGTGCAATAATCTGTTTACGTTAAATTTGAAGACGATTAAGTTTTAACTAGCAGGGAAGCAGTCCTGTGGTAATGTGTTTCACAGGCGGGAAGCCCTTACAAAGACGTTCTGTCCATGAAAATTACACTTGACGCTTAGCACGCGGAGGGAGAAAAGAAAATCCTTTTTCGATGTGGAATCAAAACGATTTCCTGTTGCGAGTGTCTTACGAGGGGGGGGGAGCAAAAGGTGGAGCTCAGTCGAGCACCTTCCATTGTTATACAATAGAGCAGAGAAAGACTACCAACGTGAGAAAGAGGGTATAGGGAAGAGAAAAGATCACCTGAACCAGATTTCGAAGTCGATGTTGTACTGATTGTGTTATATTGGCTGAATCAACTCAAGCTGAGTTCATTAGTATTGGTTTCCCTGGGGTTTTCACATATTGTTTTAGAACTTTTATATACCCCAAACAAGGGGTCATGTTACCACTGATACGTAAACGGCTACTGTGAATGAAAGGGGCATACTTATAGAGGCAATCCTAAGTGAGGAGTTGTGCA
>OY744553.1:36912034-37017034 GCA_963556195.1 Sepiola atlantica
TTACTTGTGGGAGTAAGATAAAAACTGGCCTTGTGCCTAACTCATGGAGAGGAGTAAATCAATACTTATTGACGGACAGCTGTAAAACCGTAAACAGCTTAAACGAATGGAAACGAATTCGAATTATTTTGAATCTTAATAATACAAATAAAAATAGTGATTTCAATATCTAGAATTTGTTTTTTAAAATAAAATTTTCTGAGTTGATCAGGCTTCAAAATGTTTTGTTTTTTAAATATTCTCTTTATTATTCTGATTATTATGTGCGACCTCTCGATATACGTTAATCACGTGTCCGCGTGATGTACAAAAAAAATCGACATTTCAAATTTCGCCGTCAACAACATCAGACGAATTTCAACTTGACTGGGAAAATGTCTCAGTCAGAAAGAAATAAAAAGAAGAAAAAAAAGAAAATGACTATGCTTCCGATGAAGGTATCTTGTACCGAAAGTACTCAAGTTTAAACAAAAAAAAAGTTTTTAAGATAAATAAATAATTTTTTTAATAAAACACAGATTTTCTGCCTTAGTCAGGCTTCAAAATGTGTTTAATTATTTCAATGTTTAAACATTTTTAAAATACATTCTTTGATTCGATATTCTTTGTTTGATTAATTTTGTTTTATAAAACGTAGATAATTTATTTTTGTTTTATGAAACGTAGATAATTTATTTTTGTTTTATGAAACGTAGATAATTTATTTGAAACGTAGATAATTTATTTGAAACGTAGATAATTTATTTGAAACGTAGATAATTTATTTTAAAAAAAGAAAAGAATTTCGTTTTTGTACGTGCTAATATATTTCAGTAAATAAACTGAATGCAGCAAACGCCTAGCATAGAAATAAATGCTGCAGATAAAGTAAAGCTCAATAGTTTACCCTTGAAGTCAAAGAGAGCTAATTTGGGTTTTTTTTTGTTGTGTTTATAATTATTAAATGATTCGATTATACATTGCCTTTATCGCATTCATAAAGAAATATTGTGCTAGAGAAGAGATTCGCATAATTGTCAATCTTCTACAGTGCTGTGGATGATATTAAAATTGAAATCTCGGAAACATGCGTACACAAGGACAAATATTGTTAGTGATGAATTCTTCGGAGTATGATCATTGTAAAATAATGAATGTGTCATAAATTTGTATTCTACTAAGTTCTACTTAATTATAACACACACACACACACGCATATATATATATATATATATATATATATATATATATATATATATATATATTACTATTTCATGTATCCACATAAAATTCTATAAGATATAATTTTTTATGCATCAATTTTCATTATTTACTTCAACAGTGCTCGGTACGTAAGTAGAGCTAGGTTTTCATAGCTTACTATATATATATATATATATATATATATATATATATACAGAGAGAGAGAGAGAGAGAGAGAGAAAGACTTTATAGATAATAGACTTTATTTCTTTTGTTTTCACATAACTGTTACGTTAGCCGCAATGAATACGAGTTTCAGATTTGAGTTAAAAGATGAGTCGTGTCTTAGTTTATAGCCGTGCTTCCAGCGGAACAGTAATGTCCACACTGACGATTCCGTAAGAATGAAACATATACGTATGTATATAAAAAAATTAAAATATTTGTTATTACAATAATAATATAGAGAGAGATGTTGTATTAATGGTTCTATTTGAGGAAGATTGTGGCGGGGCACACTAGCGCAAGTTGGTAAGATACGAAGATCTACGAGAACAATGTGTCAGAAATTGCTGAAAACCCATTGTATTTCCTATCGAAGTCGGATTCCGAGGTTTTATTGACAACTCAGTCTCTGTGTTCTTGAATAATCTTGGTCTTTCTCCATCAAACACGGGGAAATAGACAAAGAAAATACAAGACAAGGCTCTATCTGCATCAGCGTTGATATGGCAATTGTAAGGGTGACGACAAAGTCTGGTAGTATCGTGAGATGCTGCTGCGGCCTTTTGGTGTGTGGTGATGATGCTTTGAACCCGAACCAATTCTTAACCCAGAGGCATCATCTGACGAAGGACTGTTGGAAGCAATGTTGCTGTACAAGCAACAGTTATTGTATAAACACAATATATATATATATATATATATATATATATATATATATGTATGTATGTATGTGTATGTATATATATATATATATATATATATATATATATATATATATATATATATATATATATATATATGAGAAATGAAAAAAGAAAAACAAAAAGGATGTTTTTTATGTATTCATCAACGTTTCGTCTTTATTTGTAAGACTTCTTCAGGATGATAATATTAAGAAAAATGTCATGCAAGTACGTGAACATATTGGGTTGACATGATGGGATGATGGAAAGAAGTAGTAGCCACTACTGGAAGCTGTAGGACCGAGGTCCGGGCTTGGTGAGGTCAGTCGCGTGGAATGTAATAAATGTGGATGGTTCTGAGTGAAAAAAAGTGGAGGGGTGGGGGTGAGCAGGGATAATGTGGATGGTTTTAAGTGAAAAAGTGGAGGGGTGGAGGTGAGCGGGAATAATGTGGATGGCAGTGAGTTAAGAAGTGGAGAGGTGGGGAAGGAGGAGGGGGTAATGTTTGAGCAGGTGGCTATGATATATATATATATATATATATATATATATATATATATGTGTGTATGTGTGTGTGTGTGTGTGTGTGTGTGTGTGTGTGTGTGTGTGGCGAAAAGAAACATCAATGATATTAAAAACGAAGCTGTGAAATAAGACACGAGGGGATAAGCAAAGGGACATGATATTAGAATGTAAAATTAAAAAAATAGTTTTTTAAAAAAACAAAATATGACGGAAAGTGGGCAACTGAAAGAATGAGGTGTGTTTCATGGAGGGATAGTAAGCAGCGAGGCGTACGTAAAAGAAGATATTGGTTAGAAAATAGCATGTTCTGCCAAACGAACGTGTCGATGGAGATGCAAGGCATGACGGGATACTTATCACGTTTGGCTCCGGGCGAACTGAGCACGTTAATTTAATCACGAGTGTATGTTATGCAATGGTACATCGATGGCGACTTCGAGCAAATTTTGTTGGTGGCGCTGCTATCGACGCCGTTCGCAGAGTCGACACTAGATAAAAACACTGTAACGTCGAAAAATAATGGTGCATTAGTATAATGTATATATATATATCACCAGATTCAGCCACGCTGATGAGACATATTTACGGCGAAACGCGCATCCGTGCATATATATATATATATATATATATATATATATATATATATATATATATATATATATATGGTGGGCACATCAGTACGCGCTCTGACTACTAAGTCAAATATTGGGGTCGTCTCCTCCCATCTTGCGATTGCAGGTTTGGCATGAAACACACGCGTATCTGGGTTATCGTTGGGCTTCCCGCGAACAAAGGTCTTGTTGCTGTTACTTCCCATATCCTGTTCGTTTGTTCTGTTTTCTATAGATTGGTCTATATCCTGTTTCCTTTGTTGTGTCAATATAATGGGTGAATTTATTTTAACACGTGGTTCCTTGTATTTCTATTTTAGGTTTTAATTTTTAAATTGTTAAGTTTGTATTTAGTTTTTTGTTTACTTATTTGTTTATTTATTTATTTATCGTTAGCCTAAAATAAATTTATTTCCGTGTAAGCACCTTTTTGCTATCTCACTTCTACAGTTTAATAGATTTCGGGGATCTTTAAAGTTTAAGATTTAAATTTTTCATTCAGGCATGATCTACACGGGTCGTCTAAATTTCTAGATGTACTGGCCTGTCGTATTATTTTCCATTCAATTATTGGTGAGCGTCAATTTTCTTTGAGATCCCAATAGTGGTTTGCTAGTGCTGTTTTAATTCGACGTTCTCTGTTTTTAAATGTGCTTTTGTGGTCATAATATCTGGTTTTAAAATCTAGGGAGGTCATACCCACGTAGTATTTCTTGTTATTTTTGGCGACCAAGAAAAAAACATATGCATAGGTTTGACTACCACGACTTTGTCGAGAAGATTGACGATGCATTTGTCTGATACTAGCGACACTTAACTAACGACCACTCCTGCCCTTGATCGGAATTCAGAAAACTCTTAGTAGAAAATACCAAAATCTTAGAATTTATTACTAGCAAAAAAAACTCCATATATTAGAAGCCCTATATATAAACACCAAAAACCCTAATTAATAGAATTAACTTTAATATCAGTAATAATATTCTTAAATGTGTATAGCTCCAAATATAGTTTCGTACTTAGTACATAATTCCAGCCAAAAACCTTCTATAAATACTAACATATGGTCTGTACCTGATTAATCTCATTCCCCCGAAGACGGACCCAGATGGGTCCGAAAGAACTTGGGAGACAAATCCAAAAAGGCGCAGAAGAGAGGGGGAGAAGGAAGGATCTAGGTACGGCGTTGTAAACATTGATAGCCGTTGACTTTAAAACTCGGTACGGGCAGTCTAACTTTTCGACCCCATATCGTAGCATAAAGTGTCAAAGTAGCAAAAGGGTAAAGAAGGGAATAATAATACTACTACTACTACTAATAGCCATAATGATAATAATGGCTCGGTGAATTTAAAAGATAAAAACAAACAAAATATTTATCAGCTGACGATAATCGGGATTAACCTCCCGCTTTGAAACCGACGGTACTGATGTTACATTGAATTTCTTAATTAATCGAGCACTCTGCTGGGTTTTTCCTGCCCCACCACACAGTACTTGGTACAACGCATGAACAACTCGGTAACGTAAAATTAAGACCGTTCGAGAGGGCAGGGCTACCCCATACTATATTTTCAAATATTTATTTAATAAGTATTTACTGGCGGGGGGGGGCTCAACGATTCCTTTTATCTAGTTTTAAATAGGGGCTAAGCCCTAGCTCCCAATATTTTTAAATAAATATTTTTTAAATTTCTGATTTCGATTTTCGAATTTTTTGTTGGGGGGGGGGCTAGGTTTCCAGTCTTATAGTTTTAAGTAGGAGCTAGGCACTCACAGTATGTTTATTTTTATGATAATTTGTTTATTTGAGATGGTAAGAGTGATTGACGGAAACTTCGAAAGAGATCAATACCTTGTTCGTAAATTTCAAATTATTAGAACAATTGAAATGGATTTTTTCAAACCAACTTCAATTCAAAATCCAATGAATATTTGTACATGTATTTTGTAATATAAAATAATTAAAAAAAGCCTTTGGAAAACAAACGTTGATTAGCTCACTTCTAGTATTATGTATTGGGTTGTCCAATAAAGTTCGTTAGTTTTTATGATGTCATTTTTCTACTAAAGATCGTTTTATATTCCTATTCTTCAAATCCTGCATTTGCTGTAGCGACTATGTAGACGTCAGTGTGTAATAAGTCCGTACATTTTTGCTTGTGTTTCAGGCCTTGAAATGGAAGATCAAGCAGAGTACTACCGACATCTGATGCTTTTTTACTGAAGAAAAGGAAAAAAAGCTACAAAAACCTGCATAAACTTATGCCATTTGTATGGGGAGAATGCTGTTACAGAAACGATCTGCCAGAAATGGTTGTCTCGATTTCGCAAAAGTAATTTTTCAGTGAGATATGCTCCCTGCTCTGTCCGGCCAAAGATGATAGATAGTGACCAACTGAAAGCCGTAGTTGAACAAGATTGCCGTTTGACAACCAGACAAATCGGAGACATTCTCAAGATTTCCAAATCGAGCGTGTAAAATGAATTGCATAAACTCGGTTATGTTTCTAAACATAATGTTTGGGTTCCTCCTTACTTAAAAAGAACGAACGAACTTTTTGGCTAACCCAATATATGTAAATAACACATCACTCCAAGTTCCGGTTTTGATATATACAGGGTGGGCCAAAATAAGGGTCCTATCTTTAAATTTGAATAACTTGAATTTGAATAACTTGCACAAAATAAAAGTTAAACTCACCAAACTTTATGTGTGTGTAGACTGACCCTTCCGAGATTTTTTGAAATAAACAAAACAAATTTTAGCCGAAAAACACTTCTTAAAACTTACAAAAACTAAAGTATTGTTTTTTACACTGTTTTGAGTTTTTTAAGCAAAAAATAATGTTTTCTAAATGAGGGTACGTTCCTTAGGGCTAATACGGCTCATGCTTGCTTCGGAAGGGGTCCTTAACTTATTCTAAAGAAAAATTTTAAAAAAATCAATAAATACAAAAGTTATGAATTTTTAAAAATAGGACCCTTATTTTTGCCCACCCTGTAGATGGCCCCAATAATTTTTTTTAAATACATTTTAGGTACTTATGAAGATTAGGATCCAAGCTGATCCTTACCCTAACCCTAACGGACGTCAAGTCGATTTTAGCTTGGGTCCTAATCTGCACAAGTACCCAATTTCGTAAAGTACTAACCTTCAAATGGAACGTTAAAAAATGTTAGCCTGTTACAAAATAGTTATTTAGGTTTATGCAAATAAGTCAAGTAAGTAAAGTAAAGTAATACTGACATTATTTTACTGTGAATTAAGCTAAAAAAAATGAAAAACGAATTAGAATTCAATATGACATTATATCATCTGATTTATCTTTAAATGTTCCTGGGTCACAAGTTTTGTAGACAATTTTCAATCGATATTTGATCTTTTCGCTTTGCTGGATAACTCGCTAATAGTTTTAAATTGAGAACCAATGTTGCAAGTATCGGTCATTAAAAGAAATGCAACGACAAAATTGATCTTCAAATCGGAGAAAATCGATATAGTCTACATTCTCTATATTAAGAAAAATGTATAACCAGTTCTCGTGTGTCAGTGTGTAAGTGTAACTCTTTTTTCGGGCCACGGTTCCGCTAGTACATATATATATATATATATATATATATATATATATATACATATATATATATATATATTATATACATATTATATATACATATTATATATATATATATACATATTATATATATATATACATATTATACAGGGTGTTTCAAAAGTCTTGGGAACATAACGATTTTTAATAACTCAAAAACTATTAGGAGTTGAAAAATGAAATTGGTACCGTTGGAAAGGTTAAAGTTTCAAGTTTTGTGGGGAATCTTCAAAGTTGCGCAATATGAGCACCATTCGTCACACGGCAGACATCTAGTCGATAGTCCATTTCCTGCCAAACGCGTTCCAGCATCTTGACGTCAATGGTTCCCACAACTGCCGTTACTCGAGCCTTTAGT
Organism: Sepiola atlantica; assembly: GCA_963556195.1. NCBI lineage: Eukaryota > Metazoa > Mollusca > Cephalopoda > Sepiida > Sepiolidae > Sepiola > Sepiola atlantica. The sequence goes on from OY744553.1 coordinate 36,919,233, forward strand.
TCGTCAATATCTCTTGGAAGGGACGGCACATAGACTTGTTGCTTGACAAAGCCCCAAAGGAAAAAGTCACACGGGGTAAGATCTAGAGACCTAGGAGGCCAGGGCATGAGAACGTCATCACCTCGCCCAGATCTCCCAATCCATCTACCAGGCAGCCTTGTGTTAAGAAACTGCCTTACTCTAAGACTCCAGTGTGGTGGTGCACCATCTTGTTGAAAAATGAAGTCATCAGATTCTGCTTGTTCCAACTGAGCCATTAACCAGTCTTCCAGCATGTTGAGATAGGATTCACCAGTGATAGTTGCCTCTTCAAAGAAGAACGGTCCATAGACACCTTTCTTGGAAATTGCACTAAACACGTTCACTTTTGGTGAATCTCGCTCGTGCTCAAGAAGTTCATGAGGATTCTCAGTACCCCATATGCGAGTGTTATGCTTGTTAACTTTGCCATTCAGATGGAAGGTCGCCTCATCGCTAAAAACAAGCCGGTCATCAAAGCCGTTATCTTCCAACTTCTCTTGCATTGCAATGCAAAAGTCACGGCGAAGTGGCTTATCAGTGTCCTTCAACTTTTGGACCAACTTGAGCTTGTAAGGTACCATTTGCAGTCGTTTCCTTAAGACACGCCAGACAGTTGCTGGAGCAAGCTGAAGTTCCCTGCTGGCTCTTCTCACTGATTTACGGGGGCTCCGCTGAAAGGCTATCCGAACTTGCTCAACTGCATCTTCTGAAGTTGAAGGGCGACCTGTTCGCTTACTTGGGCACAAACACCCATCTTTCACAAATTTAGCATGCCATCTGACAATGGATTTCCTTTCAGGGGCTTCTTTTTTAAATTTCCTGCGAAATGCACGCTGAACACATGTCCACGATTCAGTCTTTGCAAATTGGAGGACGCAAAATGCCTTGTCATGTTTAGAGAACGCCATTACTGCACCTGGAAAGATAACACGAAAATCATTAGTATGACCAAAAACTTGATTAAGCAAGCTTTAAAATGGCACCAGTTTCATTTTTCTACCTGGAATAGTTCATGAGATATACGCATTTGTAATGTTCCCAAGACTTTTGAAACACCCTGTATATATACATATTATATATCTATACATATTATATATATATATATATACATATTATATATATACATATTATATATACATATACATATTATATATATATATATATATATATATATATATATATATATATATATGTACTAGCGGATATATATATAAAGCAATCCAACAAAAGATATAAGCGTCAACTAATATCTTATAATTAGTGAAACATCCGGATAAAAACTGAAGCTCAATATACTGGATAGAGCATTAATATTATAATATAAAATGAAGTAATAAAATAAGGTGTCAATCAAATTTTATTAGAATTCAAAGTTCAAGCAAAGTATCCTTAAGTCCTTAGCTCATGAGTTTTCAAAGATAATGCTTCTCTTGAGATGACCATTACCGCAGTTATACCACTACAGGTAATAAAATTAAACTTTGAAAATATATAAAATTATATACACAAATACATAAAAATATATAACATCAAATATATGAACCCAAAAACATACTTTTTTGTTGAATCTATACAATCCATCCAGGTCATACAAATTGAAAAACATAATCAGGAAAGACATTCAGAGGGTTGACCGAGGATTACTCGAAGTTATATTTTACATATATATATATATATATATATATATATATATAGTAGAGTAAATATGAAACTAAAAGTAAGCTTTTAGTAGATAGACCCTATAGTGAAATGGTTTAAGCTCAATATACGAGATAGAGCAATTATAAAGATAGATGAACGTAGAGTGATAAACATGCACGATTTTCCAGATTTTTTTAAAACTTCGATTGTTCAATCAAAGGTATATTCTGTAATATAATTATGTTTAATTATTCTTTCCTTAAGCCAAGGCTTTTCAAAGATCCAGATCTTATCATCAGAGGAATTACATAGATAGATAAGTTGGCAGTAGAAAAGCCAAAATTCAACATTTAAAAAATATTATTAAGAAAATGGAGGGTGAAAAAATGTTCGTGTAAAAAAGATATGGGGTTTGTCCAGATGGTAATTGTCCGTTGATAAGGTGTCCAATGGAAGGAGATTCTTAATAATATTTTTTAAATGTTGAATTTTGGCTTTTCTACTGCCAACTTATCTATCTGTATAATTCCTCTGATGATAAGATCTCGATCTTTGAAAAGCCTTGGCTTAAGGAAAGAATAATAAACATAAGTTTATTACAGAATATACCTTGCATTGAACAATCGAAGTTTGAAATAAATCTGGACATTCGTGCATGTTTATCACTTTTCGTTCATCTATTTTATATATATATATACATATATATATATATATATATATATATATATATATATATATATATATATATATATATATATAAGTGTAGTATTAACACAGCATGACGTGACTAGCTTTAAAATGCTTTGTTCCTTCCCTTAAAGAAGTACAATACTCTAGACGTTAAGCCCGCCGATAAAGTCTTAAAATTATCACCGTTTATTCGCTATTTACAATTGGCCGAGTGGTTAAGGCGTCGGATTTGAGTTGAAAAATACTTGTAATCCGGGGTTTCTGAATCGCATGACCGGTAGTGAATAGTCATATATCTATGCTGATGAGTCCCGATTTAAAAAGGACGAAACGTATACGTACATAGATAATAAACAATAACAAATATTTATTATTATATATCATAAATATAAAATATTTTAACCGACAGACACTAGTGTTTCATGTTGTATGCAATCATCAGTGTAGGAAATTTTGATTACTACTTGTGTAAGGATTCGAACTAATTCACAAAGTCAGCTTCGACTCTGCAGGCTGAGCTTTTACCCTGAAGCCACCATTAATCAACACGGAAAGAAGGGAATTTAAATTTTATATATATGTATATAGATATATATATATATATATATGTATATAAATATAAATATATATAAATATATATATATATTTATATATATATATATATATAAATATATATATATATATATATATATATATATATATATATATATATATATATATATATATATATTCATTCAATGCAACTTTTATTCCTATATAATTTTATTGCTAGCTACCATAATGGTTCTTGGTGTAGTGTTTGGATAGTATTATTATTATCATTATTATTATTATTATTATTATTATTATTATTATTATTATCATTGTTATAATTAATGTTATTTGATATGTAAATTACCTTATCACACGGTAGTCTTAGGGGTAATATATTATTATTATATTATTATTATTATTATTATTTATTTATTTATGTATATATTAGTGACATTTAAACTGGATTATTTCTACACTTGATTATTGGGGAAATGGTAGTTTGATCAGTACTATTGGAGAGCCATGAATATTATAACTGTCCTGTTTTTAAATCTCCGAAACAGTTACATGGTAAATAGCTGATGATCCCCGTTTTAATATTTCACGCTTAAGTTAAGGTCCCCTCTTTTGTTTAATTGTTAGATACTTGAATCCCCTCTTCTTTTTTCATTTATGAATTTTCCAACGAATGCTAAGTCTGCGATATCTTGGATTTAGTTAGTTTCTCTGGGAATTTAAACTGCATTTTCCTTTTTTCTTTTGTTTAAAATGACTTAAAGCTTGTTTAGACTATATATTATTAAATCATATTCCAAGAATTCAAAACCAACGAATTATATGGATTACGATCGTTTCCAAGATAATTTGGAAATATTTTAATCAGTCTGATCGTTCTGAAGACTCCAAATCAGTGTTTGTCAGCACCCTATATAACATCACATACAGACGACTCTCAATAAAATATCAGGTTCTATCTGAAAAAAAACAACATATATTCTAACAATACTGGAGATAAAACGGATCAACACCTAACCACATATTTTTCCATCAGGTAGCTTAAAAATGTATCGCCGTGAAATACCTTAGAAACAGAAAATTAACAGCGAATCAAAGAACAAATTAAATATTTAAAATATGCACAATATAAGATTGAATCAGGAAAAATAAAATAGATAAATGAATAAATATAAAATAATAGAATTAAAATAAGAAAAATTAAGAAAGAGTAAAAAATTTAGTAAAAAATAAATTAGAACCATAAAAATACTAATAATGTTTATTTTATTTTAAGGAAAACGTAAAAAGATAGAGTATAATTTAAATTAATGAAAAGTTAAAATAATTAGAAAAATAATAATAATATAATAAGAATAAATAGAAAAAAAGCATAATAAATTAATATCTACAAACACGTGCACAGATACAAATATATATATATATATATATATATATATATATATATATATATATATATATATATATATATATAAATCTCTCTCTATATGTATATATATATATATACATACAAGGAAATCAAAAACGCTTTGATATAGAAGACAAATCAATTGTTTTTACATTGTTATATACACAAATTATATTTATATATATATAAAAAAGACAAGGAAAGAAATTTTAAAGTACTATAAAAAGTTCATAAAAGAATGAAGAAATTAACGAAAAATCATCAAAAAGCAATTAGAAAAAAAATTTTAAAAAGTAAAAAACAAGAGGTCACTTATACATAGATAAGATTAGATAAGAAAACATCAATAAAAGCTCATTAAAAAACTAAATGATTATTAAGTAGGTGTGCGTCAGTTATTATCTGAGAATGTTATTACAAGATCATAAAGTCTTAGCTCAGAATATTGCCGCGCTTTCTATATTAAAGTCATCGAACAAGAGAGTCACACTTTTAAACTCCAGGGTAAATGATGCCGGAGAGCCTTCTACTCCAATAGCTGCTTTCCTCCTGCTGCCTGCCTCTGGAACTCCCTCACTGCTCCCTGTTTCACCGACTGTACCGACATGCAGAAGTTTAAAACTAATGCAAACAGACATATCGCTTCACAGCTCCCAACTTAGGATGTCACCGAAAACATACACCCTAATTCTCAGTAGCCCATTACGTCTACAGTGGCGGCTGCCTTGTTTGGAGGTGAACTATGTTATATATATATATATATATATATATATATATATATATATATATATATATATTGTTTTAAATACCTCAAAATTCTTTCCCAAGCAGTCATCGATAAGTATTCAAAGAGCCGCCAATTCTTCAAATCAGTCATCTTCAGAAAGTATATGTAACACACAAAATTCTTTCTTTTCTTCCCCGTTACTACTTTTTTTATGTATTTATCTTTGACTCTATACATATTTACATATCTTCCCTCTCTACATGAACCCTACCACTATATATATTTCTCATAATTTATAGACTTTCTCGTCTTTTGTCATATATATATTTCATATATGATGGACTCTCCCGTCGATATTTCGACGTATGAGTGCCCCACCAGGGGCTGCCCACGCATGAATATGAAATAGCAAGGGTTGCGCAATCACTAACAACCGCTCTCCTGAGTCGGCATTGCTTGATTCCAATGGCAAGTATGGTACAAGACGACTGGAAACAATGCCGAGATTAGCAGAGAGCACATACAGCACCTGGTATTCCTAAATGGTCACCCATTTAGTACTGGCCAGGCTCAACGCCGCTTAACTTCGGTGATCTCTCTCTCTCTATATATATATATATATATATATATATATATATATATATATATATATATATGGGAAAAAAAGAAACAATGTTTCAGACAATATGTAGAAATAAAAATGGAATAAAGAATAAGCAATTCAACAACTAACAAAAATAAACTCAAAAACTCATGTTGTAAAGTTCCACCGAGATATTTCGGTCGTATTAATAGTTCTCGACAGCAAAATGTCGATTTACCCTTTCTCACGTTTACTCTTTTTACTCTTGCTTTCTCTTCTTCTTTTCTTCTTCTTCAACTGACGTTATAAAGACACTGGTTGATCGGTCTCTCTTTATTCTTCTTCCTCTTCTCCATTTTCTTTTTTTTCTTGTTTCATAACATTCCTCGCATTCTTTTTTTCTCATAATTTATAGACTTTCTCGTCTTTTGTCATATATATATTCCATATATGTTGTTCTCTGCACGTGACATTTTCTTCCAATCGCCTTCTCTGTATAAATTTGAAAACTTTTCCGTTTTGAAATAAAGTTTATTATCCGATAGAAAATGGCCGTATCTACGACCGAAATGTTTCGGTGGAACTTTACAACATGAGTTTTTGAGTTTATTTTTGTTAGTTGTTGAATTGCTTATTCTTTATTCCATTTTTATTTCTACATATATATATATATATATATATATATATATATATATATATATATATATATATATATATATATATATATATATAAGAAGTTAAATATATCTCCCTTCAATTTCGTAATGTTATAACATTGATTGAGTTGGCAAAGACGTTGTAGTCAAAGGTGACTTTAGTCCAATGTTCGAACCAGGCGACCGCTGATATAGCTTTATTCAGCCACATCAATAAGTCTTATGAAAACGGAACATACGTGGATAAATAAAAAAAATAGTTATGATAAAAATATAATATATCTGTAATATTGATTGCCTCAGATTTATGTTGTTCTTGTCTTATTAGATCTATGAATATAATCTGTCAATAGACTCTTTTATTTTTTTTGTATTATTCTTTAAAAAAATGAAAATGATATACTGTTCGTTCTGAAAGCACTGCCGTCAAAAGAGACAGTGAATACTAAATAAAGATGCTTACACTAGCAATGTTATCAACAATGATAAAAGAACAACTAATTTAATTTTGCAAAGGATGAACACGAATAGAAATTCGTGTCCTGTATAAAACTGGTCAGCCATTTTGTTTTTCCGATTCAGTATTTCAATATGGCGGTGTTATTTGGCTATCAGCCAAATATTCAACAAAAGACCAATCATAAAAAGAGAAAAAAAATATAAGAAGTTGCGAATTCTATTTCGGAATTTTTTAGATAAGGATGGATAATTTGTATTATTTTGACTACTGTTCTCAACTTAGATATTACTCTGACTACATTTCGGCCGATATATATATATATATATATATATATATATATATATATATATATATATATATATATATATATATATATATATGAAAATATTTGTTGTTGTTTATTATCTACGGACGTATATGTTTCATCTTTTTTCAATCAAGACTCTTCAGTGTAGAAGTTTGACTATTCACTACTGGTCACACGATTCGAAACCCTGGATTATAAGTATTTTTCAACTCCAACCCAACGTCTTAAACCTCGCGGCCAATATCTGAACGGCTGATAAACAGTGGTAGATTAAATACATTTATAAGCGGCGATGACATCGCAGGCATTCTACTTATATTAAGGAATGATGCATTATAAAGCAAATGACGTCACGCTGTATTTGTACTACGACTAAAGTGCTCTACTAATAATTAAGGAGCGACAAATATGAAAATATTTGTTGTTGTTTATTATCTACGGACATATACGTTTCATCTTTTTTCAATCAAGACTCTTCAGCGTAGAAGTTTGACTATTCACTACTGGTCACACGATTCGAAACCCTGGATTATGAGTATTTTTCAACTCCAACCCAACGTCTTAAACCTCGCGGCCAATATCTGAACGGCTGATAAACAGTGGTAGATTAAATACATTTATAAGCGGCGATGACATCGCAGGCATTCTACTTATATTAAGGAATGATGCATTATAAAGCAAATGACGTCACGCTGTATTTGTACTACGACTAAAGTGCTCTACTAATAATTAAGGAGCGACAAATATGAAAATATTTGTTGTTGTTTATTATCTACGGACGTATACGTTTCATCTTTTTTCAATCAAGACTCTTCAGCGTAGAAGTTTGACTATTCACTACTGGTCACACGATTCGAAACCCTGGATTATAAGTATTTTTCAACTCCAACCCAACGTCTTAAACCTCGCGGCCAATGTATATATATATATATATATATATATATATATATATATATATATATATATATATATATATATATATATATATATATATATATATATATATATATATATATATATATATATATATATATATATATATATATATATATATATATATATATATATATATATGTATATATGTATATATATATATATATATATATATATATATATATATATATATATATATATAACCGGTTAAATATAAAATCAAAATTTATATTAGATCCTATAGAAATACGGTGAAGCTCAATATAAAAGATAGAGTATTTATATACGGATAATGAAATGATTAAATAGGCAAAATTGGCATAGTTTAGAAGTTTATTAACTCATCAAGTGATCAAGCAAGGATTATAATAAGAATACAAATAAAAATTTACCTTTAAACCATGGATTTTCAGATATCGCTTTTATCGTCTGAAGGACTGACCAATGACAATTGAATATTAATTAGTTCAGGTAAATATCTTCAAAATGGAAAACTGAAAAAAAAATTGAAAATCATTATGAGGATAAAATGTCTCAATATAAGTCCTGAAACAGATGAAACACGATTCAAATCATGGGTAAAGAGTTGTATCAAACGTAATATATATATATATATATATATATATATATATATATATATATATATATATATATATATATTAATAATGGAGATTATGTATCTGTCTGTCTGTCTGAAGCAAAAGCTATATTATTAGTTTTTATCGCTCTATTTTTATATCTACTTATCAACTCCTATATATACCTATTCCAAAACTTCCCCAAATATCACGCGTATTTCAAATTTACATAATTAATTTGTTTTAAAGCTTCTAATTAATATTCGCAAATATACACTTATGATTTTTTTTTACTAGATTTCCAGGTGTATTTAAAATATTTTCCTGAATAATAATCTTCATAAAAAGTATAAATAAAATTAATTCAAGACATTGTGTATCTATATAATTGAGTTACGTAATTAAATTACATTGCAATGGAATATGATGGAACAGCCTTCGTCCACTCCAACATTTGGTTACTCGCCCTTTGATTATTAAGTATAACGTTCTATTTCGAATGCACAGAAAGTTCTATTACAAGAAATCAACAGGTGTTAACATGACGTACGATTAGAGAGAGAGAGAAAGAGAAAGAGAAAAAGAGAAAAAGAGAAAGAGAGAGATAAAAGAGAGATGGACACTAGACAAGGGGCGCATTATTTGATTAATAACATGTAAACAACCAATTCTCTGAGATTTATCGTACGAGTCGCTCAAAAATGATATATTTATTTCGATTTTGTTTATTTAAAACGTTTTGGGGTTGTTGTGGTTTTTAATCTTATTAGGAATTATGTTTTAAAGCACAAATTTATTGAATTTAAAAAATAATGAATTTAAAAATTACTTTTTTTTGTAAAAAACAAACAAAAACATTTTACTGAGCAATTAAATAACTGAATTTAGAATCGTGTTCATTGTATTTTATTTTTTTATTGTTGATTTTATTTTAGGTACACCCTTTTTTCGATTCGAAAAACTTCAAATATTATTATCTTAAATGAGTTTAGGATTTTTTGTTTTACATTTTACGCCGTAAAGGGTAAATTTTGTTTAAAAGCTATGTTTTTATTATTCCGTGTTTTATTTATTAAAATAAAAGGATGGGGTGATTTTCATTACTTTTTTGTAAAAAAATAATTTTACTGAGTAATTAAATCAAACAACTAGCAAAAATATTATTATATTTAATTATTATCTACATAGTGGTATACATTTCATTTTAATGGAATAATCAGTGCGGAAGATACCTGATTCACCGGTCGTGTGATTCGAACCGAGGACACGAGTAACCTTTAACTCTGCCACAAGCCGAGAAATAAATCCTATTTATGTCCTATAGCGGACAATATAGTCAGCCGTACTTCCTATGTATGTGTGTGTGTGTGTGTGTGCGCGCGCGCGCGTTTGTAGTATATAGCAGACCCCACGATGTAGATGTAAAACCGTTTTAAGGGGTAGGGGCAGCCAAGCTTATGGTTGATGTTTAATTGGCAGTTTCACAGAAAGTAGGGGAGGTGGCAGTGGTTAAGTGAGTATTGATTTACTCCTCTCCAGGAGTTAGGCACAAGGCCAGTTTTTATCTTACTCCCACAAGTAAGATGTGACCACAGGTCGGGTCGGGAAAGTGGGGTTTAAAAATTGCCTGGGCAGCCCCGTCGGCATTCCCCGGTATGGGCGCCTCAGGCAGTAAGCAATAAACTGACTCCTCCCCCAAAGAGGGGAGGCGAAGCCTGGGAGGATGGACCTCCTAGAACTGCACAGGACAGGCCCATAGACCGGCGTAAATCAAGCCCCGAACGAGAAGACAATGCCAGTCTATGGGGTTCAGTATCAATCGGAACAGATACTACACGTTGATCTTAGCCAAAAGGCCAAGAACATCACAGAGAAGTATTGATTTACTCCTCTCCAGAGTTAGGCACAAGGACAGTTTTTATCTTACTCCCACAAGTAAGATGTGACCCAAGGTCGGGTCGGGAAAGTGGGGTTTAAAAATTGCCTGGGCAGCCCCGTCGGCATTCCCCGGTAGGGGCGCCTCAGGCAGTAAGCAATAAACTTACTCCTCCCCCAAAGAGGGGAGGCGAAGCTTGGGAGAGTAGACCTCCTAGAACTGCACAGGACAGACCCATAGACCGGCGTAAATCAAGCCCCGAAGGAAAAGACAATACCAGTCTATGGGGTGCAGTAGCCATCGGAACAGATACTACACTTTGATCTTAGCCAAAAGGCCAAGAACATCACAGAGAAGTATTGATTTACTCCTCTCAAGAGTTAGGCACAATGCCAGTTTTTATCTTACTCCCCCAAGGGAAGATGTGACCCAAGGTCGTGTCGGGAAAGTGGGGTTTAAAAATTGCCTGGGCAGCCCCGTCGGCATTCCCCGGTAGGGGCGCCTCAGGCAGTAAGCAATAAACTTACTCCTCCCCCAAAGAGAGTAGACCTCCTAGAACTGCACAGGACAGACCCATAGACCGGCGTAAATCAAGTCCCGAAGGCAAAGACAATACCAGTCTATGGGGTGCAGTATCCATCGGAACAGATACTACACTTTGATCTTAGCCAAAAGGCCAAGAACATCACAGAGGAGTAGCGTCCAGGTTAAGTGAGTAGCGACACGGACTGACGATTTAGGTGTTCCTAGTTCGAATCCAATAGATTCCATGATACCACTTTTACTTAGGGATGTTGGCAAGAATGCCGACAACAGAATCTAACGGGCATACGAATTTAGTTGAGCGAAAGTAAAAAGAAAGACAAAGTAAGGAGTATGACTAAAAGACAGAGAATCAAGAAAAGGAAAGAAAGAAAAAAGAGAACGTAAAGACGGGAGTGATTCTATAAAATGGGGCGTTACGGTAAATAAAAGAATTAGATGACTTACAAAAAAAGAATAGAATAAGATAACATTAAAAAAGAAAAGAAATGCAACGTACAGACGGGATACTTTTAATATGAAAAATATAAAATGTTCTATGTGTGTTTTTGTTTTTTTTTTGTAATTCTACACCGCTACCCCTTCCTGTATTCTAACATTCTAAAATATGCCCGGAAAAGAGAAAGTACTTGAATGAGGCGATATGTATTAGTGATGGGACGATTCCAACATTTTCCCGATTCCGATACAATTACTGATTCCGATTTCAAATTCTTTTTAAATTTATAAATATCTAGTTATAGAGTTCTAGAGTTGTTGTTGTTTTTTAATTTTAGAATTGCTGTAAAATTCTGTGTACTGTGTGCATATATTTTCGAAAAAGTGAAGATACACTGGGAGCTGGGTTCATAAATTACATGAATAGATCTGTACAAAAAAAATTTCTCTGATGTTTTCTTCGTAATTCATTAAAAATAATCATTTTATAAACTCATTTTGAAAATGTCATGTATATTTTTCACGTACTATTTTTCCTATTCATCCACTCGTTCCATTTTTACCGTGCCATTTTTACCGTGCCATTTTTACCGTGCCATTTTTACCGTGCCATTTCTTCCGGTTCTATTTTTACCTAAAGTCGTTATTATGATAAGTAAATTTTAGTGTTACTCGTATTTTAAAAAAAAACAAATATTTGTCATTTTCTCATAGATAATTGCAACGGAAATATAAATTTTAAGTCAAAAAATTAATACAATTAAAATAATCTTTTTGGGAATCAAAAATTAGGCACACATTTATACGATTCCGATACCGCCAAAAAGTTCCGATTTTTCCGATTCCCGATTCCGATTCAAATTAATCGTCCCAATCTAATCTGTAGTTATATTTAAAATCTAGTGTAGAAAATAGTAAGAATGGAGGATATAAAATCATTGCGGTGATTTAGCTAAAACTGAATCTATTAAAAAAAGTTCTCGGATAATTCTTGGGGCGTTAGAAATCGATATTAGCATCGGAGTAAAAATGGCTGCCACTTATTTTGTAAAATACTGAGTTGGGGGAAGCAGCTTACCTAGAAAAATGTAATAAATTTTTAAAGAAAACAAAACAAGCGTATGTTTTCTGAAAACACACATTAGAAATTGGTCTAAATAGATGGTGGAACAGGTTAACATATAAAGCGTTTGCTTCTAAAGCTATAATAGCTATTGGAATGGGGAAAATCGACTGAGCTTTTTAATATAGATAAATAAATATATATATGCATATCTATATATATATATATATATATATATATATATATATGTGTGTATAGTAATAAGTAGTAATACGTAGTATAACTACACATCTAAAACAAGCATAGGTTTAAGGCTCCTAAGATGACCGGCAAAACAGATTGGCATAAAGGCTTTTGGTTCTAAAGCTATTATAGACAATGAAATAGGAAAAAAATCAACTTTACCTTATTATATATATATATATATATATATATATATATATATATATATATATATATATTTATATATATATATATATATATATATATAATCCAGACAATGTAAATATCCACAGGATAGGAATCCAAACAATTTAAACCGGGCTTATAAAAAGTGCTCAATATCAAATAGAGCTTTTAAATCGATTCTTGCCAAATATGATCTGAGGGAAAGATCGGATTCTAACTCGGATGAGATCTCAGTTTATAACAGCTGTTGGTCGATAACATCGACATGCCAGTGTCGCAAATTTTGCACATGTCTGTATAAATAAAAAATAATCATAAGTATTTACTCTGTTGTTTTTTAGCCGAAGTAGAAGTATGTAGTAAGACTACACATCTAAAACAAAAATAGGTGTAATACTCCTAAAATGCACAAGTGACAGCCTCTGGGGGTTTAAGATTCAATATTCCGTACGGACGATACTTAAAAGACAATTACGAATTGCTTAAGACTTAAGCTAAGTTTTCAACAAAAGTCTAATTTTAAAAAGATTTCTAAAATATTTTGAAAAATGCGAAGTGTTAGACTAATTCTTTTTATATTATTAGATGTTATACAAAACTTGTTTGTTTTTGAATAATGGTTGGAGTGTTTGCTAATAGGCCCGAAGACCGAGGTTCAATCCTCAGTCAAGTCATACGAAAAACTGAAAATATATTACGTGATGCCTACTTTGTAAACACTCAGAATTAGTAGGTGAAGATCAAGAGTGAGTGCAGTAATCCTTGAAAAGGAGTAGCGCCCTCCTTATACCTCTGTATAGTAGCCAATGAAAGGGGAGCATTCGGGTCGCCCTCAACTATAATTAATTGATTAACATTTTTTTTACTTCGCACCAACCTTACGATTATAATTGAAGGATTTTCTGTCAGTCGGTTTGTTTGTCACACGTCCGTTTGAAATAGAATTACCAGTGTTAAACGCGTAGATTGAATGGACACATCTTACTGTATATGCATCCGGGTTTCTCTATAATATACAGTCTATCAGTCGATCTGTTTTATATTAGTGAGTACGTCAGCTAATATTTATTTTGTTGAAAAATATTCATAGAGAGAATTGACACAAATTAAATCATAAACAGGACGTGTTGTAGATAAGGGGTAAAAAGATTTCAGCCGATTGAGTCTCGTGAAACCTCTTGACAATTTGTCTATCACACATCCTGTTGATGATTAGGTAATTCTGTGTTAATTCTCCTTACGAATATTTTTAACAAAACAAACACTAGCTGACGTATATATAAGGCATAATCACATTGACACACACGTTCTGGTTAGATTAAGCAACTTTGAGCCTATGCACTACCAGATAGATGACTATTTGGGAATACATGTCTCTGTATGTGGATCAAAGCGACACCTTCCTGCAAAAACTAACATCGCTTCACTGATATATACACGTGACTGGGCATCACTTCTAAATTTAATATTCCCTAAAATATCCCTCCTTCAAGTAGAACGCCGAATGAGGACAAAGATTGACCCTTTGGACAAATCGATCCAGCGTGAGAAAACTGTTGAGCGGAAGTAATGTCAGACCATAGATTTAATGACGTGAAGTTTGCAGTCTGACTGGAAAATACAGAGCGATCAGACGTGTTTTTAGATGTCTGACATCACACTTACGACGTAATACCACTGCTAAGTGTTTTTTTCTCGCTTATCCTTCTTGCCCTCTCCTATTTGCTTTGTAGCAAAAATATTAACACACCCATATTAATCATATTATCTGTAAAAACGTTTTTGTTAATTAATTAATTTCTTTATTAATTAAATAATTAATTAATTAATTAATTAATTAATGTTATATGCCTGAAAAAACGTTTGATTTCAGCTCGTGAATTATCATCCGGATGGGGAGACACGGTGATAACACTCATATAAAATAAGACACCGAACAAAATAAAATAAATTTTCTGGATTTTGTTGGTTATATTTGTTCAATGTGATCATTTAACAATTCCATTCACAACGAATTCGTAAAGAAAATGAAATAATGGACAAAAAAATCTCTGAAATATATGTACACAATAAAATAATGGACAAAAAAATCACTGTAATATATGTACACAATAAAATAATGGACAAAAAAATCTCTGAAATATATGTACACAATAAAATAATGGACAAAATAATCTCTGAAATATATGTACACAATAAAATAATGGACAAAAAAAACTCTGAAATATATGTACACAATAAAATAATGGACAAAAAATCTCTGAAATATATGTACACAATACAATATTGGACAAAAAAATCACTGAATTATATGTACACAATAAAATAATGGACAAAAAAATCTCTGAAATATATGTACACAATGAAATAATGGACGAAAACATCTCTGAAGTATATGTACACAATGAGATAATGGACAAAAAAATCTCTGAAATATATGTACACAATGAATTAATGGACAAAAAATTTCTTAAATATATGTACACAATAAAATAATGGACAAAAAAATCTCTGAAGTATATGTACACAATAAAATAATGGACAAAAACATCTCTGAAATATATGTACACAATAAAATAATGGACAAAAAAATCTCTGAAATATATGTACACAATGAATTAATGGACAAAAAATTTCTGAAATATATGTACACAATAAAATAATGGACAAAAAAATCTCTGAAATATATGTACACAATAAAATAATGGACAAAAAAATCTCTAAAATATATGTACACAATAAAATAATGGACAAAAAAAATCTCTGAAATATATGTACACAATAAAATAATGGACAAAAAAATCTCTGAAATATATGTACACAATAAAATAATGGACAAAAAAATCTCTGAAATATATGTACACAATAAAATAATGGACAAAAAAATCTCTTAAATATATGTACACAATAAAATAATGTACAAAAAAATCTCTTAAATATATGTACACAATCAAATAATGGACAAAAAATCTCTGAAATATATGTACACAATAAAATAATGGACAAAAAATCTCTGAAATATATGTACACAATAAAATAATGGACAAAAAATCTCTGAAATATATGTACACAATAAAATAATGGACAAAAAAATCTCTGAAATATATGTACACAATAAAATAATGGATAAAAAAATCTCTGAAATATATGTACACAATAAAATAATGAACAAAAAAATCTCTGAAATATATGTACACAATAAAATAATGGACAAAAAAATCTCTGAAATATATGTACACAATAAAATAATGAACAAAAAAATCTCTGAAATATATGTACACAATAAAATAATGGACAAAAAAATCTCTGAAATATATGTACACAATAAAATAATGGACAAAAAAATCTCTGAAATATATGTGCACAATAAAATAATGGACAAAAAAATCGCTGAACAATATGTACACAATAAAATAATGGACAAAAAAATCTCTGAAATATATGTACACAATAAAATAATGGACAAAAAAATCTCTGAAATATATGTACACAATAATGTAAACAAATACCAAAACAAGTGTCCTCTCAGAGTTTAGTTAATAAGACGAAAATAATTTGTACAAATTTTAAATTCGCGAAGATTACGTATGAAACCAGTAACAACATTTTAAAATGCTTAACGTAATACAAATTTATCTTGTGACGCTAATTCTGCCGTCGCGGAAGTTAAATTGTTAACGTCTTTCCTGGAACAATGCGAGACCGTTTTTTTTTTGCGTCTTACTGACTTCACGTACGCGTTTCTCGATTTTCCTTTGACATTTTCTTCTTTCCTTCAGCTTTATTGTTTGTTGGCTTTTGTCACTTGAAGATGATTCGACGAAAGAATCAAAAACGTTCGTGATACATATGGAACATACATTAATTGTTTCGATTTTAACACAAAAAAAACATTGTTAGAAAGTTTGAAAAATAAAAAAGGTATTATTGAGTTGAGGAATTCTTGTATTTTTAAAATTTCTTCGCTTGAATGAATAAATATATATATATATATATCCCTCTCTCTCTCTCTCTCTCTATATATATATATATATATATATATATATATATATATATATATATATATATCCCTCTCCATTACTTAATATTTTTTCAAATTTTGAATTTTGACTTTTCCACTGCCAACTTATCTATCAAAGTAATTCCTCTGATGAAAAGATTGTAATCTTTGAAAAGCGTTGGCTTAAGGAAAGAATAATAAACATGTTTTTACCGAGTACACCTTGCATTGAACAATCGAAGTTGAAATAAATTTGTCATTCGTACATGTTATCCCTTTTCTTTAATCTATCTTTATATATATATATATATATATATATATATATATATATATATATATATATATATATATATATATATAGGGAACAAGAAAATAAAGGGATGATATATATTTTTCAAGTAACACCTATCATAAAAAAAGATTTGATGCTCAATATACGAGATAGGACAGTCATATTGACAGATTAAAGGATGAAAATAAAAGTTGTAAAAATACAAAATCTATTGAATCTTCAGTTGTTCAAAGCGAAATATTTATTTTTACTAAAACCATGGCTTTTCAAAGAATTGAATTCTTATCATCAAAATAATACAGATGGACAAGTTTGTAAAATAATTACCACGGTCACAGTTTTGAAAAGATTAAAAGATAAAATGTTATCTGAGAAAAAAATGTTAACGGTAGAAATATGTTGCGAGTGTATTCCTCTGATGATAAGAATTCAATTCTTTGAAAAGCCATGGGTTTTGAAAAATAAATCCCTTGTTTTTAACAACTGAAGATCTAAAAGATTTTGTATTTTTACAACTTTTATTCTCATCCTTTTATTAGTCTATATATATATATATATATATATATATATATATATATATATATATATATAGTATTTACTCCAAAAGTGCTCAATACGTGAGTAGAGCTAGGTAGTGAGATGTAATAATATGAAAGCTTAATTGCCATAAATATATTTTCATACCTTACTATAAGGCATAGCTCATTGTGTAAAACTAATTCCAGCTCCCGGCACTTGACAATGTTTACATTGAGATATCACTAACATTCAGTCAGTGTCCTATGGTAGCGCAGGGATAGAGGCTCCGACTGTCAGCTCGACGGTTGAGTTTCAATCTCGGCTTAAGGCACTAATTGATCTAGCCGCACTGAAGAGCTGTGATACAGCGAAACCGTCTATATGCGGATGACTATTAAAAAAATTTTTTTTAAATAATTGAAAAAATAAAATTAAAATAAATTAATCTAGCATTGATAAAGGCTTCTATTTTCAATTTTATATATATATATATATATATATATATATTCGTATGCAAATCTCTCTCTCTATATATATATATATATATATATATATATATATATATATATATATATTATATGTCAGCTTGTCAAAATGAACCTCTATTTTTAACGTACACAGTGTATAAGTGTAATCATTACAGAATGTTACAGTGAAGGCTTCTGATTGAATAATGGACACTCTTCTCTCAAAGGTCGATCAGTTGCTACAGTGATAACCTTCAGTGTCTTAATCGGTATTACTATTTTTGGATCTGGTTAAGATCATTTATTGTAAAGATCGAAGCAGCGAGTTATCGATCACCTTGCCGATATTGGCAATTTCTTTCAGGAAAGAGACTATAATTAGAGAACGAACTCATTCATAAAGGTCTACTTTAATACGCGGAAACTTATCTTCACGTCTAAACACTTATCTTCACGTCTAAACACTTATCTACACTGCTTAATCTTAACATGTGTGTAAACTATTTATAGGTAGTTCTCACACACTCCCTCTCTATCTCTCGCTATCTCTCTCTTTCTCTCTCTCTCTCTCTCGATATACACATATATATATATATATATATA
Organism: Sepiola atlantica; assembly: GCA_963556195.1. NCBI lineage: Eukaryota > Metazoa > Mollusca > Cephalopoda > Sepiida > Sepiolidae > Sepiola > Sepiola atlantica. The sequence goes on from OY744553.1 coordinate 36,937,995, forward strand.
TATATATATATATATATATATATATATATATATATATATATATATATGTATATATATATATGAGAAAGGAAGGATGAGGGTAATCCGACGTAATGGGAAATGAAAAAGGAAAAACCAAAAGATGTTTTTTTTATGTATTCATCAACGTTTCGTCTTTATTTGTAAGACTTCCTCAGGATGATCATTTTAAGAAATATGTCATGCAAGTACATGAAAATATTGGGTTGATATGATGGGTTGATGAGAAGAAGTAGTAGCCACTACTGGGAGCGCAGAACCGAGGTCCGGGCTGAGAGAAGTCGGTGGCGGGAATGAAATTAATGTGGATGGCTGTGAGTGAAAAAGTGGAGGGGTGGGAGTGAATGAAATTAATGTGGATGGCTGTGAGTGAAAAAGTGGAGGGGTGGGGAAAGAGGAGGGGAGGGGGAGGCTCACATTGTTAAAAATAACACAATTCGTCTGTTTAATTATACTTTTTTTTGTTTTCTAAATTTTTATGATGTTGCTTTCTGTATTAAAATCAAAAAATGAATAAATGTCCCATAGGTATCACGAACGTTTTCGATTCTTAACTGAATCATCCTCAGGTCTCAAATTCAAAAAGAACGAAAAAGGTGGAGAAAGAAGAGAATTTATTAAAAAATAGCGGAGAAAAACGCAGATAATATTTTCGTATTGTTCCAAGAAAGACGTTGGCAATTTAAATTCAGCGACGCCGGAGTAACATCACAGAATAAAATCGCATTAGGTTAAGAATTAAAAAAAAAATAGTTAAATACAAAAAGTACCAAAAAAGTATAATTAAAAAAAGGAATTCTGTTATTTTTAACAATGTTTGCATAAATGAGAAAATGCTGCCTTAATACACACACACACACACACACACACACACATATATATATATATATATATATATATATATATATATATATATATATATATATATATATATATATATATATCGAGGCAGCATTTTTTCCTTAAGACACGTATTATTAAAAATGACCGACAACTCTTGTCTGGATATTTAAGTATTGATTCCTTCAATTTTCCGGATTAAAGTCTTAATCTCGGATGAGAACTGGCTGATGAAACTGCCGTAATTTACACGTTGTCCAGAGCACTTTCTGACCCATCTGGGTCCATCGTCAGTGGAATAATGTCAAACAGGTAAAGACCTGGAGTGAGATTTATAATTAACCCTGGCGGGAAAATTTAAATATGAAACTATATTTATTAGGTATTACAAGCATTTAAATAACGGTAGTTTCATCAGCCAGTTCTCATCCGAGATTAAGACTTTAATCCGGAAAATTGAAGGGATCAATACTAAAATATCCAGACAAGAGTTGTCAGTTATTTATATATATATATATATATATATATATATATATATATATATGTGTGTGTGTGTGTGTGTGTGTGTGTGTGTGTGTGTGTGTGTGTGTTATTGTAGGAAATAAGTAACAAACTAATATTAACTATATATGAATTTTGATTTCCGATTACGTGATTGGATATTTTCAGCAAATCATGCCACCTTTTTCAATCCTACAATGAGTAAAGTAAAAAAAAAACACATAGTAAGAAACACGTGCCCATGTATTCATTTTATGTGTATGTAAAAATTAATATATATATATATATATATATATATATGTATATATATATATATATATATATATATATATATATATATATATATATATATATATATATATATATATAAAATAAACAAATAGATACACGTCCAATTAAAAACGGGCGACTTAATGCAATGTTCTCTACCGTTTAGGAAGTGTTGAATATACTAAGAAAAAAGCTATGCTTCTATCGCAGTAAAAAAAAAACAATAACCAAAAACTGCGTAACATTATGGCGATAAAAATCGTACATGTTCCAACAAGGTGTTTGTGGCAAAACGACAGATTACAAACAGTAATAGTGTAGGTTCGGCCCTTGCCCAGGGTAGGCATGCTGATGACGGCTGCTACTTAGAAACACGTTTCCACGGATTCCTTTTATATGTACGTGAAATTAATATAAATATAAATATATATATATATATATATATATATATATATATATATTAAGATGAAGTGCATGATATATTATTAAATGAAATGCTGTGAAAAGGACAAACGGAAAAAAATTTAAATACAGAAAACATCGTTTTTGATTATTTTCCTGTATTTAATTTGCTTTTTTCCATTCGTCTTTTAGCCACACACACACACAGACACAGACACACACACACACACACACATATATATATATATATATATATATATATATATATATATATATATATATATGGAGAAATGAAAAAAAGAAAAACCAAGGTTTTTTTTTAATATTCATCAACGTTTCGTCTTTATTGTAAGACTTCCTCAGGATGATAATTTTAAGAAAAATGTCATGCAGGTACATCGAAATAGTGGGTTCACATGATGGGTTGATAAGGAAAAGTAGTAGCCATGAATACTAAGAGCGCTGGACGAGGGTCCAGGCTGCGAGAAGTCAGTCAGTAGCAAAGAGTGAAAAGAAACAAAACAAAAAACTACTTGGTTTTTCCTTTTTTCATTGCCTATTACGTCGGATTACTCTCATCCTTACTTTCTCATATATATATATATATATATATATATATATATATATATATATATATATATATATATATATATAGATATATAGATATATATATATATATAGATATAAATATATATATATATATATATATATATAGGTGTGTGCGTGTGTGTATATATATATATATATATATATATATATATATATATATATATATATATATATATATATATATATATATATATATATATATATATATATGGAGAGTTTTAATTACCTACTAGACATCAATCATCCTCGAGTGTTTTCGGTCTCTCTGTACAAGGGTTTGACAGTATCACCTGACATGAGGATACTTCACCCTACAAGTAAACTCTGACCAAACATTCAAAATAACATCGTGTTCAAAGCTTCAAATATGATCCCCTCGACACGGCTATACACTTGCTTATACGAGTAATGATGCATCTTCCCCAAGTAACGTTACCTCAAGAAACAGCACTTAGCCGGATATTCCACCAGACTAGATGAATTCTTGCCTGGAATCCGGTAAGACTAAAAAACCATGAGAAAGATATACTATAACATAGTTAACTGGTCATTTGGGGAGAGGAAAATTTATGTTTTTCACTTCTTTAATCACTCAACATTTCTGAGTATTTCGACTGAAGTAACATTAAACAAAAAATTTCTCTTCATATATATGGCTTTTAGTTCCCTCTCCGTCATAAATCATTCCCCCTATAAAATTATAGATTAAATATGCTTCAAGTTTCACCCTCTCTCTAAATATGTATTAGATATGTTGTCACTCCGTCTCTCTCTCTCTCTCTCTCTCTCTCTCTCTCTCTCTCTCTCTCTCTCTCTCTCTAGTTATATAGGGTGGGCAAAAATAAGGGTCCTATTTTTTTAAATTCATAACTTTTTTATTTATTGATTTTTAAAATTTTTTTTTTAGAATAAGTAAAGGACCCCTTCCGAAGCAAGCATGAGCCGTATTAGCCCTAAGGAACGTACCCTCATTTAGAAAACATTATTTTTGCTTAAAAAACTCAAAACAGTGTAAAAACCAATACTTTAGTTTTTGTAAGTTTTAAGAAGTGTTTTCGGCTAAAATTTGTTTTGTTTATTTCAAAAAATCTCGGAAGGGTCAGTCTACACACACATAAAGTTTGGTGAGTTTAACTTTTATTTTGTGGAAGTTATTCAAATTCAAGTTATTCAAATTTAAAGATAGGACCCTTATTTTGGCCCACCCTGTATTTGAATTGTCGCGTGTGAATTTCTCTTTTCTCAGTTTCAAAAATGTAACTTGGATGCTTGACAATATCACAAGGTTGAAATAAATTATTGCATCGATAATTATGTAATTTCGTGTTACTATATTTTATTTTATATATATATGAAAAGTTACTGAACTCACACAATTCAAGAGTTACCTAGTTTAAAATTAATTCTAATACGTTTTTTTTTAATTTAAAAACATATATTATCAAGGCTTCAGGATATACTCTAAGCTGCAATAAAAGTTAAGCTCAATGAAAAATGGTTTATATTAGAGCTTTTTATATTCTTGTTTTTTTTTCTTCTTTTTCTATTGCGTTTGTCCCGAGCTTCGACGGGGTCTGCAATGATGGATGTTTCTCAACTTTTGCCCGACAACAGGTTTGGTATGGGTGCAGGCCAGTTTTACGGAGATCATTGTGCGACAGCAAATCTTCGCTCTGCCTACCTCGTTGTTGACAAGCATTCAGAGATGTATAAAGCAACGGTTGTCACAACAGTCTGGTAGATCTTCGACGTAAGACGACCGCCTTGCGTTCACAGATGATTCCTGTGGTTGGGCGCCATTGGAGCGACTTCGCTGTTGTCGTCGTCACTGAGCAGAGCTTTATATATTAATAGTGTTTAATTCAAAAGTTTAAAAAATTATTATCATTTCAAATATGTAAACCATGCTCCGGGAATCAATACTCGACAAGTTATTTACTATATACGCACGTTTCAAATGATATTTTTATTAGTTAAATTACATTTAAGTAAAAATAAATAATATAAATGATTTTCTTCATCAGTATATTTCATAATTGATCAATTTTCAAATACTGGTAACATTATATTGACTTACTATCCATCTACACAGATTCGTTGGTATTTGCCTTGGAGTGGTATTTGCCTTGGGCGGGCATTCGGCTTCACCCGAAGAGGAAGTTTCTAAGGAATATCAAATTTCACATGCGGTCCCTACCGCATGTATCTCCCAGTCACGTGAAATCACATATAGCACCTAGTATTCCCAAATGGTTACCCATCTGATACTGACCAGTCTCAACGTTGCTTAACTTCGGTTATCTATCGAGAACCCGTGATTATTCTCTCCAAGATGCAACCGCGGAATCGTTAATAAAATTCACAATTCATTTTGTAAGCACACATATTTGCGGCAAATAAACTGCTGTATGCGTCTGACTTGTCGACTAAGTCTCGGTCGTGAATTTCAAACATACTTTTTTTTATTACTTATTAGCAGGGGAACCCGGCGTTGCCCGGGGCAAAAGTGTAACATATTTCTATTAAAAGTGTTATCTCTCTTCCTCTCTCTATCCGGCTCTCTATCTTTCTTTCTTTCCCTCCACCGTTTCCCCCCTCACTCCTATATTTCTTCTCCGCCCAGCCCATTTACTTTTCTGGACATACACACATAGACAACTCGACTAATAAGTTGGCATAAGGGAATTAACTTCATGAAAAAAAAACAGAGTTACTTCACTTGAGTTAGTAGCTTGAAAACAGAACCCCCCTAACGAAATCTGCGTAAGTTTGGGGTCAAATAATGAATATATTTTGTCTAAATTTTAGATATTATTAATTCCAGTCAACGCTCATCAAGAATATACCAACTTTGTGGGTCTTTGTTTTGTAGTGTTTAACTAAGATATACATGCACATACATACACACACACATTCAGACAACTGCCCTTTATATAATATATTACGATGTCATTTGAATAAATGACTAAAAATGAGTAAGAGTATAAGTAGTTAAACGAGATTTAATAACCACCAACTTTTAAAATGATAAGAAAAAGTAAAAGAAAGTTAAATAGAAATGGAAAATAAAGTTCCAAAAGATTACAGGAATTTAATTAACAGACATCTTTCTTTTGCTTCGAAGACATAATAGTGTTCGTCTGACATTTGAATATTCTGTCAGAAGAAACCGTACGAGATATCTCCTTTTAAATCTCGGCTCGAGACTAATGCCGAATAAAACCACTAAAAGAAATACGTTCAATTATTTAATAGAGATACCCGTGACCCGTTGAGTCACAGCCATTACCACTATTTATTCTGCCCCCCAAATAATGTAATCACGGAATCGTTAATAAGATTCACAGTTTTTTTTTTTTGTAATCACCTTTATTTGCTACAGATCAACTTGACTTGTTCACCAAGTGACATTATTAGGTCTTTTCTTTCTGATCGAAGCTCGCAAGTAACTCTGGATGATGTCTCCTCATTCTCTTTTCCTATCAATACTGATGTTCCCCATGCCACTATTCAGAGCCCAACATTGTTTCTTCTCTATATCAATGAGCTTCCAGGGAATATTATTTAGAAGATTAACATCTATGATGAAGATACCACTCTCTATTCTAGTGTTGCTTCTCGCCCATCGCCCTCGGATCTGTTGAAATATGCAGCTGATCTAGAAGTTGATCTGGGCTCAGTTGTGGATTGGGATACGAAATAGCTGGTTTCATTTAATCCAGTTAAGACTCAGCTTGTGTCTTTCAATCGTAGGCGTGTCCCTTTATTTCCTGAGATTCTCATGGATGGCTCTCCTCTTGAGGAAAAATCGACTTTGAAACTTATTGGTCTTTCTCTCTCATCAAATCTTTCTTGGAGTTCATACATTAGATCCATCGCTCTTTATGATTCTCGTAAAGTCGGTTCTCTCTATCGATCCAAACACTTTCTCACATCTGAGGTTATTCTCTATCTCTACAAATTGACAATCAGACCATGTATGGAGTAATGTTTTCATATTTCGACTCGTGAATCTCTGTCCCATTTGAGGGTTCTTGATAAGGTGCAGAAACGTGTCTGTAATTTTATTAGCCACACTCTTTCTTCTTCTCTGCACCCTCTCTCTCACAGACGTGATATTGCTAGTCTCAGTCTTTTCTATAAACACTATTACGGCATGTGTTTTTCAGAATTGAGTGATTTATTCACCAGGGCTCTATTCTAGGCCCAACACTATTTCTTCTCTATATACAAATGATCTTTCTGATAATATTATTCAAAAGATTAACATCTATGCTGATGATACAGCGCACTATTCTGGTGTTGCTTCTCGCCCTAGAGTAAATTGAAATATGCAGCTGCTCTGGAAGTTTACCTGGATTCGGTTGTGTGTTTGTGTACGAAATGGCTTGTTTCGTTTAATCCTGTTAAGACTCAGATCGTGTCTTTCAATCGTAGGTGTGTCCCTTCTCTTCCTGTGATTACCATGGGTGGCTCTGCTCTTGAGGGGAAATCGACTCTGAAACTTTTTGATCTTTCTTTCTCATCAAATATTTCTTAGAGTTCATACACTAGATTCATTGCTCTTTTTGCTTCTCATGAAGTCGGTTTTCTAAATCGCTCCAAACACTTTTTCACACTTGTGGCTATTCTCTATGTCTACAAATCTACTATCAGGCCATGTTGTTATATTTGGGCTGGTGAATCTCTATCCTGTTTGAGAGTTTTTAATAAGGTTCAGAAGCGTATCTATGATTTGATTCGCCACACCCTTACTTCTTCTCTATAATCTCTCTCTCACAGACGTGATGTTGATAGTCTCAGTCTCTTTTATAAGTACTGTTATGGCAGGTGTTCTTCAGAATTATGTGATCTATTCCCTGCTTCCTTTGTTCCAGCTCGTTTGACTCGTTGGTCTAGTGGTCTCCATTAATTCGCTGTGTTGATACCTCATTGTAATACACCTTCCTATACCAGTAGCTTATTTAAAAGAACTGCACGTTTGTGGAACTCTTTTCCTGCTGACTGTTTTCTTCCTATCTATATCTTTGGTCTTTTCAAGACTTAGGCCAATAGGCCTCTCCTGTCTTAACGATAATCTTCTTTCGTTCTTGTTAGCTCGTTACATCCAGTGGCTTGATGCTTTGGCCGGGGCGATTTCCATAAAAAACGTCATGAATGTCGAGCAGTCTTTGTTTTATCACTTGATATCATTATAATAAATGTTGAAAGAATGAGCAAGTAGTTCAAATAAAGTTCTGGCTTAGGACTTATGATGAATCGAACCACTAAAGAAATAAGTTGATTGTAACTAAGGGGCTAAGGTCATAATATATATGTAACCCGGAACGTCTTCTGCCACTAGCAGAAGAGAAGGCAACGTTAACATCTCAATGAAAGGCCATGTCTTCAGATTCAAGAATGTTTTTCTTTTCTTTGGGTGACTGTGAGACTTTGATTACAGGCGAGAACACCCCTATCCACGCAAAATGAGATGATCGTGGATGAAATGTCCCAGTAACGAGAGAAATAGTAGGACAGAAGGTAGGATTTGATTATGATATTTATGAACCCGTCTATTTTAATTGATTCTGACTTCCAAGACATTAGACATCCGCTAAGAGGGGAAGTATACGTAACATAAATACTGAAAAGCAGACAAAAATTCAAATATTTCAGATTTGCATTAAATTGTGTCCATAGTCATTAGACACTTATTAAACAAGATTTCCTGAATTTCAATTTCTTTTTACGACATCTTCAGCTTAAGACAATGGCTTAATCCTCAGAAAACGACCTCCAGGCTGTAGTGGATTGGGGTCATAAATGGTTGATAACTTTTAATGCCGCAAATACAAAGCTCCTTTCCTTCAATAACTACAAGAAACCTCTCCAACCACCGATTGACATGGCAAATAACACCCTACCTGTGAGTTCAACATTCAAACTCCTCGGCCTAACCTTCACAAGTAACATGAATTGGAACAAATACATTGAAGACATTGCCAAGGCTGCAGCAAAGAAGGTGGGCCCTCTCTACCGTGCTAGTAAATCCTACCACCTGACATTATCCTGTATCTCTACAAAGCCACCATCCGCCCATGCATGGAGTATTGTTGCCACATCTGGGCTGGTGCATCATCTACTAGTCTTGACAAGGTCCAAAAAAGAGTCGCCAACCTAATAGGTCCCTCACTGTCAACCAAGCTCCAGCCCCTGTCCCATCGCCGCGATGTAACATCCTTGTGCTTGTTTTGCAAATACTTCAATGTATTATGCTCCAATGAACTGGCTACTCTGGTGCCCCCTCGACGTAAATTTACTAGACCAACTCGACAATCAGCTAAATCCCATCCATTCACTGTGGAGATCCCCAGATGCTAGAGTGCTTTCTACTCCAATAGCTTCTTTCCTCGTGCTGCTGCCCTCTGGAACTCCCTCCCGGCCCACTGTTTCCCCGACGATACTGACATGCAGAAATGTTAACTTAATGTAAACAGACATCTCGCTGCGCAGCTCCTAATTTTGGTTGACCCCCCCCCAACCTTCTCCCTTCTCACGGTGGCTAAGTAGTTAACGGCGCGGACTGAGGACCTAGGTGTGCTGGGTTCGAATCAAGTTCGTTCCACAGAAACATTTTCATCAAAACAAACATCTGACCTTGTGCCTAAAGTCTAAAGGAGGAGGTAAATAGAATACGTTGATGTCTTAATTTATTTGTTTTGAATCGTTTTGGCTTCAGATAGAAAAATATTCAGTGATAGGTAAATCGATCCTTATAGATAGATAGACAGATTCTTATAGATAAATATATAGATTGATTAATAGAAAGATACATACGCAGATACATAGATTGATAGATAGATAGATAGATAGATAGATAGATAGATAGATCGAGCGATCATTGCGGAAAGACAGATCCTTATAGATAGATAGATAGATAGATAGATAGATAGATAGATAGATAGATAGATCCTTACAGACAGATCCTTAGATATAAATAGATATATTGATATAATAATCGATAGATATATAGATAGACAGAAAGATCCTTAGAGACAGACATATCCTCGAGAATAGATAGATAGATTTAAAAATAGATAGATAGATTGAAAAATAGATAGATAGATAGATCCTTAGAGATAGATAGACAGATAGATCCTTAGAGATAAATAGATGAATTGATAGATTGACAGATAGATCCTAAGAGATAGATAGATAGATAGATAGATAGATAGATAGATAGATAGATAGATAGATATAGATAGATAGATAGATAGAGATAGATAGATAGATAGATAGATAGATAGTTAGATAGATAGATAGATAGAGATAGATAGATAGATAGATAGATAGATAGATATAGATAGATAGATAGATAGATAGATAGATAGATAGATAGATAGATAGATAGATAGATAGATAGATCAAGCGATCATTGCGGAAAGACAGATCCTTATAGATAGATAGGTAGATAGATAGATAGATAGATAGATAGATAGATAGATAGATAGATAGATAGATCCTTACAGACAGATCCTTAGATATAAATAGATATATTGATATAATAATCGATAGATATATAGATAGACAGAAAGATCCCTAGAGACAGACAGATCGTTGAGAGTAGATAGATAGATTTAAAAATAGATAGATAGATTGAAAAATAGATAGATAGATAGACAGAAAGATCCTTAGAGATAGATAGACAGATAGATCCTTAGAGATAAATAGATGAATTGATAGATAGATAGATAGATAGATAGATAGATCCTTAGAGATAAATAGATAGATAGATAGATAGATAGATAGATAGATATAGATAGATAGATAGATAGATGGATAGATAGATAGATAGATAGATAGATAGATAGATAGATATAGATAGATAGATAGATAGATAGATAGATAGATAGATAGATAGATAGATAGATAGATAGATAGATAGATAGATCAAGCGATCATTGCGGAAAGACAGATCCTTATAGATAGATAGGTAGATAGATAGATAGATAGATAGATAGATAGATAGATAGATAGATAGATAGATAGATAGATAGATAGATAGATAGATAGATAGATAGATCCTTACAGACAGATCCTTAGATATAAATAGATATATTGATATAATAATCGATAGATATATAGATAGACAGAAAGATCATTAGAGACAGACTGATCCTTAAGAATAGATAGATAGATTTAAAAATAGATAGATAGATTGAAAAATAGATAGATATATAGATAGATAGATAGATCCTTAGAGATAGATAGACAGATAGATCCTTAGAGATAAATAGATGAATTGATAGATAGACAGATAGATCCTAATAGATAGATAGATAGATAGATATATAGATAGATAGATAGATAGATAGATAGATAGATAGATCCTTAGAGATAAATAGATAAATTGATAGATATATAGATAGATAGATAGATAGATAGATAGATAGACAGATCCTTACAGACAGACATATCCTTACATAGATAGATAGATAGATAGATAGATAGATAGATAGATAGATAGATAGATAGATAGATAGATAGATAGATAGATAGATAGATAGATAGATAGATATAGACAGGTGAAATAGATAGATAGATAGATAGATAGATAGATAGATAGATAGATAGATAGATAGATAGATAGATAGATATAGACAGGTGAAATAGATAGATAGATAGATAGATAGATAGATAGATAGATAGATATAGACAGATTTGATAGATAGATAGATAGATAGATAGATAGATAGATAGATAGATAGATAGATAGATAGATAGATATAGACAGGTGAAATAGATAGATAGATAGATAGATAGATAGATAGATAGATAGATAGATAGATAGATAGATAGATAGATAGATAGATAGATAGATAGATAGATATAGACAGGTTAGATAGATAGATAGATAGATAGATAGATAGATAGATAGATAGATAGATAGATAGATAGATAGATAGATAGATAGATAGATAGATATAGACAGGTGAAATAGATAGATAGATAGATAGATAGATAGATAGATAGATAGATAGATAGATAGATAGATAGATAGATAGATAGATAGATATAGACAGGTGAAATAGATAGATAGATAGATAGATAGATAGATAGATAGATAGATAGATAGATAGATAGATAGATAGATATAGACAGATTTGATAGATAGATAGATAGATAGATAGATAGATAGATAGATAGATAGATAGATAGATAGATAGATAGATATAGACAGGTGAAATAGATAGATAGATAGATAGATAGATAGATAGATAGATAGATAGATAGATAGATAGATAGATAGATAGATATAGATAGATAGATAGATATATAGATAGATAGATAGATAGATAGATAGATAGATAGATAGATAGATAGATAGATAGATAGATAGATGTGAACAGACTGAGATAGATAGATAGATAGATAGATAGATAGATAGATAGATAGATAGATAGATAGATAGATAGATAGATAGATAGATAGATAGATAGATAGATAGATAGATATGAACAGACTGAGATAGATAGATAGATAGATAGATAGATAGATAGATAGATAGATAGATAGATAGATAGATAGATAGATGTGAATAGACTTAAATGGATAATCAGATTAAGGTAAGAGTGCGGATGAAATTGTTGTCTATGCAACACACGGGATCACCTAATCATATTCGCTTGCTACACAATTTGGGCAATATAGATGGAATGATCGATAAATTGATACTTGGAAATTGACAATAAGTGACCTCTTCCCCGCGGACTAAAGTAACTTTGTTCGGGTACCGACACTTAAGAGAATCCGGTTCATCAGCGGAACAATCGATAGTCATTTGATAGAAAATCACAACCGTGTCGTCGATAGAATCGATAAACTTACCATTAATTGCATTCCACTGCAAAATTGGTTTGGCATCGATCAGCTTCTCCATCATATGGGGACGAAGAAGAAGACATATATTATTGTACTCAATCTGAGTTAATCAACGTTGGTTTCCCTAAGGTTGATTTTTCTATTTATTAGGTTGGTCAAAAAGTTCATTCGTTTCTTGAATGTCGTCTTTCCGGTCTACTAAATATCGTTTTATATTCCTATTCTTCAAATCATGTACCTGGTAGAGTGATACTCATGTTGGATAATGGTCCTATGGGAATGGACGTATCTGTTGGAAGTCGGGTTTGACTTGTGCGAGTTAACGCGGGTGCAGTCGAGTGCACAACAGGGCGTGTTCTAACAGTCAGAGCTGACAGACGTGACGGGGTTACCGTGTGACGAGACCCCAGATCAAGGGTCAGTCTACATCTGCGAGAGGCTCTGTGACGTCACTCGTTCTCGCGAGACGCGAGTTTTTAGTCAGTCTGCTTCGGAAGGCGAACCGAGAGGACGTGCGATTCACGATGTAAAACTAAGGGAAATATTTCCCTTCGGGGAAGACAAGCGCGAGAAATCCTCCCCCCCCCCCTCTATGAATGGTTAATAAACATTGTTAACTAACTACGATAAAGTAGGAGTTGCTCACCCCCTCTCTCGACGTGGTGAATGACTCCCAGTTGAAATAACAACGCTTGCAATAAAATGAATTAAATTTAAAAGCAGAGTTTGTCTTCGGAGTGCGTCATGGCTTTTGTTGCAGACAACGGACGGCGTGGTTCACGGCAGAGAAGAAAGAATTCATCCACTAGACGACCCGACCGCCCCCTACACGCGAGGGAGAAATCTAAAGTATGCAACACTCACTCTACCAAGTTGGCATCAGTGTGTAATAAGCCTCGGATCAGAGAAGTTCTTACATTTTTGCTTGTATTTCAGGCCTTGAAATGGAAGATCAAGCAGAGCACTACCGATCTCTGGTGCTTTTTTAATACATAAAAAAGAAAGCTACAGAAACCGGCATAAAGATATACCATGTGTATGGGGAGAATGATGCTACAGAACGGGGTTGCTCGATTCTGAAAAGGAATTTTTCATTAAGACATATGCTCCTCCCTCTGTCCGGCCAAAGATGATCGACAGTGACAAAGTGAAGCTGTAGTTGAACAAGATTGCCGTTTGACAACTAGATAAATCGAAGACATTCTCAAGATTTCCAAATCGAGTGTGGACAATGAATTGCATTAATATCCACTTAAAAAAAAACGAGCGAACTTTTTGTGCAACCAAACATTTATTTGCACAAAATACATGTTAAAATATTCCTCGGTCTTGGGATTGAGTTAGGTTTGAAAAAAAATCATTTTAATTGTTATAATTAGTCGTAATTCACAATTAACTAATTAAGCATCTATCTATCACTTTCACTCTCAGTCACTGTATCTTGTTTGACCTGTGTTTTTATTCTATACGGTATCTACAACTCTCGCTTATATCAGTATAGCTCTTTATTTATTAACAGTAGAAGGTAAATGTATGTAACACGAAAAATAATAAAAAGATCTATTATTAACTTAAGTAGAGTCACTCAACGTTTGTTTCCCTAAGGCATTTTTCTATGTGTTTTAATCAACGTTTATATACGGCACAATCACGGCACAATATATACGGTTAATATACGGCACAATCACGTTGACACACCGGTTCCCGTTAGATCACCGAAGTTAAGCGGCGTTGAGCCTGGCCAGTACTAAATGGGTGACCATTTGGGAATACCAGGTGCTGTATGTGCTCTCTGCTTATTTCGGCATTGTTTCCAGTCGTCTTGTACTACTACTTGCCATCTGAATCAAGCAATGCCGACTCAGGAGAGCGGTTGTTAGAGATTGCGCAACCCTTGCAATTACAAATTCACGCGCGGGCCGCTCCTGGTGGGGCACTCATACGTCGAAATCGACAGGAGAGAGTCCATCATCATCATCATTATATACGGCATAATCACGTTGACATACCAGTTTCTGTTAGATCCCCGAAGTTAAGCAACGTTGGGCCTGGTCAGTACCAGATGGGTGACCATTTGGAAATACCAGGTGCTGTATGTAGGAGGGCGTAGACACCACCCTGCAAGAACTGAGAAAACTTAACATCGTCATCTCCCCTAACCGGCATATACATGCGACTGGGGACCGCTTGTGAATTTCGTATCCCCTAGAAACTTCCCCTTTCGATTACACCCGCCCAAGTTGAATGCCGTGCCAGGTACAGGTTATAAGTAATCAACGTTTGTTTCCGCAAGGCTTTTTCCTATATGTTTTAATCACACAAAATACATACTAAACTATTCCTTAGCTTTGGGATTGAGTTATATCTTAAAAGATCCATTTGTGGAGATCGTCTTATGAATAGGAGGTATCATCCTTAATGGGCTTCACACTCACCGGACAATAACAACCCAGATTTTTATATGTTGAGTTATTTAAAAAATGATATCTATCAAAACACTCCTTAGACTATTTCTGAATTGAAGAGGGTCATAATCATCATCAGCATCAACATCATCATCATTATCATCATCATCATCATCATCGGTTTAATGTACGTTTTACATGCTTGCATGTGTTTGGCAGCTTTTAGAAATTGAATTTGAAGATATCGCTTTTTTGTCCACTGGTTGAGAGCATAATGTTTAAGGTTCCTGCTATTGTTATTGCTCATTAAGAGGCAGGTTAATTTAATAGCTGTCCAAACACATGTGTGGACGGTGTCTTTGTGGATTGTCAAGAGAAACGCCCCGTTGAGTGGACACTGGCTGGATATTATCGCGTGAATATCTTAAGTAGGCAGTCCTTGGGTGATCGAATGGTGACCACAGAGAAAGACCAGAATCCAAGATTTCCAGTCAGGAGAGAAAATATTCCAAGAGATGGGAAAGGGAGTGGTTAAAGCTGGCCTTTTGGGCATGAAAGCTGGCGGTCAGTTGGGTCGGTTTGCCTCTTCGAGTAAGGTGGGCCCTATTAGCTTTTAGCTAAAGGAATGCGTTAATTAGACTTATATCTTGGCTTGGTAAGGTAAATATCTCATTTTGCAAGTCTGCTATTCAACTTTCTTGGCCTTTTGGCTAAGATTAAAGTGTAGTATCTGTTCCGATGGATACTACATCCCATACTGGTGTTGTCTTGTCCTTCGGGTCATGTTTTACGCCGGTCAATGGGTCTGTCCTGTTCAGTTCTGGCTGGTCCACCTTCCCAGGCTTTGCCTCCCCTCTTTGGGTAAGTAAGTTTATTGCTTACTGCCTGAGGCGCCTCTACCGGGGAATGCCGACGGGGCTGCCGAGGCAAGTTTTAATTCCCTGCAATTCGTCTGCATTCCCTGGTAGGGGCGCATCAGGTAGTAAGCAATAAACTTACTCCTCCCCAAAGAGGGGAGGC
Organism: Sepiola atlantica; assembly: GCA_963556195.1. Classification (NCBI taxonomy): domain Eukaryota; kingdom Metazoa; phylum Mollusca; class Cephalopoda; order Sepiida; family Sepiolidae; genus Sepiola; species Sepiola atlantica. The sequence goes on from OY744553.1 coordinate 36,953,924, forward strand.
GAAGCCTGTGAGGGTGGACCTCCTAGAACTGCACAGGACAGACCCATAGACCGGCGTAAATCAAGCCCCGAAGGCCAAGACAATACCAGTCTATGGGGTGCAGTATCCATCGGAACAGATACTACACTTTGATCTTGACCAAAAGGCCAAGGCCAGATTGTGAGTATTATTTTACTCCTCTCCATGAGTTAGGCACAAGGCAAGTTTTTATCTTACTCCCACAAGTAAGATGTGACCTAAGGTCGGGTCGGGAAAGTGGGGTTTAAAAATTGCCTAGGCAGCCCCGTCGGCATTCCCCGGTAGGGGCGCCCCAGGCAGTAAGCAATAAACTTCCTCCTCCCCAAAGAGGGGAGGCAAAGCCTGGGAGGGTGGACCTCCTAGAACTGTACAGGACAGACCCATAGACCGGCGTAAATCAAGCCCCGAAGGCCAAGACAATACCAGTCTATGGAGTGCAGTATCCATCGGAACAGATACTACACTTTGATCTAGACCAAAAGGCCAAGGCCAGATTGTGAGTATTGATTTACTCCTCTCCATGAGTTAGGCACAATGCCAGTTTTTATCTTACTCCCACAAGTAAGATGTGACTCAAGGTCGGGTCTGGAAAGTGGGGTTTAAAAATTGCCTGGACAGCTCCGTCGGCATTCCCCGGTAGGGGCGCCTCAGGTAGTAAGCAATAAACTTACTCCTCCCCAAAGAGGGGAGGCGAAGCCTGGGAGGGTGGACCTCCTAGAACTGCACAGGACAGACCCATAGACCGGCGTAAATCAAGCCCCGAAGGCCAAGACAATACCAGTCTATGGGGTGCAGTATCCCTCAGAACAGATACTACACTTTGATATTGACCAAAAGGCCATGGCCAGATTGTGAGTAGCCCGCAGTAAATGTAACAAACAAAATAAATTCTATTAAATGACGGAGTAATTCTTTTTTGTTTCTCTGTAAATGCTATCATTATTTACTTACTCTTAAGATATTTAATTTTTTTATGATTGTAGAAAATTGTTATTATTAAAATTCAGAATTTAATTTATTAACTATTTTTTTAATTTAAGTTTAATTTATTGTTTCTCCAAAAAATGGAAGCAACTCTCATAAAATCGTTGTGAATTATCTCCCTTATCACAATGTGCACATACATGTATGCACTAATAGATCCATATATAAACAATATTAAATTTTAATTTTCAATATATAATTTCTTTTAAATGTTGAAAAATATATTCTACACTTATGAAAAACTATTAAATATAATTTCTTTACTCTTAGATATCAATCTTCTAGTATTTTTAATGAACAAAAGTTAAATAAATAAAAAAAATAAAATATTTTTAAAAATAGATAAATAAAATGAATAGAAAAATTTAAGAAAAAAAAAATAAAAATAAAAAAAATAAATAAATGAATAATTTTAAAAAGTAAAAGTAATTAAAATAATGTTAAATAAATTTTTTTAAAGAACTAACCAGTTAGATGTTGGATTCTGATTATAACTAACTAAAACCGAATTAATATTTAGTTTATATATATATATATATATATATATATATATATATATATATATATATATATAAATCACTTGTTTTTGTTTTACTTCTCAACGCCGACATATTTCTATTTCTTGCATTGTGATAGCCTTCTAATACTCCTCTATATTATACACAATAATTCAAGCAATCTACCTCTCCTTATATATATATATATATATATATATATATATATTATAAGTGTGTATATATGTATGTGTATATGTATATATATATATATGTGTATATATATATGTATACATATGTATGTATATATATGTATATATATGTATATATATATATATATATATATATATATATATATAATTTCTATCGGTCATATATATTAACTACCTTTTAAACGAAGTGTATCACACTTGTTCCGGTATCCGAGAATAAATACATAATATATATATATATATATATATATATATATTATAAGTGTGTATATGCGTATGTGTATATGTATATATATATATATATATATATATATATATATATATATATATATATATATATATATGTATATATATATATATATATGTATATATATGTATATATATATATATATATATATATATATAATTTCTATCGGTCATATATATTAACTACCTTTTAAACGAAGCGAATCACACTTGTTCCGGTATCCGAGAATAAATACATAATATATATATATATATATATATATATATATATATATATATATATATATATATATATATATCATAAGTGTGTATATGTGTATGTGTGTATATATATATATGTATATATATGTATGTATATATATGTATATATATGTATATATATGTATATATATGTATGTATATATATATATATATATATATATATATATATATATATATATATATTATTTCTATCGGCCATATATATTAACTACCTTTTAAACGAAGCGAATCACACTTGTTCCAGTATGCGAGAATAAATACAGAATTATAGTTCATAATGTAATTCAATATTGAAATTCCATAAAGGTAATAATGGCATTCCTTTAAACTACCAAACGCTTTTATTACATTACGACGGACACAAAAGCATTCGACTACATCTAAAAAGTATAAAATCGTCCATTTTTCTTTATTAAATTTCGATTTCAAACTGCGCCACTTATTAAAGATGAAACTGTACAGAAATTGCGTGCGCAGAGAGAGAAAATGATTCGAAAGAGTTTTTTTAATAAATCACTGGAAAATCTAATAGAATATCTAAATCTAATATACAGTTTACGACGCCGCGCAATGCTTTTTGTAACATGAAGCGAACAATTATTTATGGACGGCTTTTTCATTTGAAATTAGGTATTTTATAAACAGTAGGGATATAACCTTTTTTTAAAAATCGAACATAAATATCATATCTCTTTGAGAGTATTGCGATGAAAGTGCATATTCAATCATAACAATGCAAGCCCAACAAATGAAATTTATAACATAACTGTGACAGACAAAAGACATTTTATTGCAAATTCAAGTGTGACAGACCAACGAACATCTATTTATTATTCCATGAAAAAATGCCAGTATACTGAAATCATATGCCCTTAATAGTGTTAAGATGAAAATTCATATACACTAAATGTACAAAAGCAAGGAAATTCCCAAATTTTTACACTTTTATTGTCATTAATTAAGGGTATGACTACATACCAACCAAACCATTTCATTATAACATCACTACAGTATAAATCTCAATGCATGAGTGGATGAAGTGTGTGAGGTGCGCTGAAGAAAAATTCCTACCAGTAAAATACATAGGCCTGTTGTGCTCGCATACCCTTAATAACAATAAAAGTGTAAAAATTTAGGAATTTCCTTGCTTTTGTACATTTAGTGTATATGAATTTTTATCTTAACCCTATTAAGGGCATATGATTTCAGTATACTGGCATTTTTCATGGAATGTCACTACTTTTGTAAAGGCTATGCCTGAATACAAGTGTCATTTTTAAGGTTTTTTGGAATTTTCTGGAAAACTAAGGTATATGGTAAATTGAAATTAAAATGCCATCAACTAGACCCTAGAACCTCTATCTCTGCCAAACATCAGCTGAATCCATCAAATAGTTGGTGAGATACAGGGTGGCACATACGTACGTACGTACGTACACACAGATAACATCATTTCATGATTGACCTTTCTGGATCTCTGGATTGCCTTGACTAATGATGCTGAAATTCTACACACTTATAGAACCTATCAAATAAAAATGTTGTGCAAAGTTTTAACTAATTTGGTTTATTGGTTTTTGAGTTATGATTGATCAAAGAAATTAGATGTCCAGCATAGGCCATTCTTGAAATCTATTACGGGATAGAGCGCTCTCGCGCCTACCTTGATTATTATGGAATCGCAAAGAAAATTCATAATTCTTTCTGCAATCAAACCATATTTCGTACAAAAAAACTTTACTCGATGCCTGCCTTGTCCACCAAGTCTCAGTTATGAATATCCAACAGTCTTTGTTTAATTACCGATGAATGATATGCGGGGACACTTTGGTGACCGTCTTATCAGAAGGAGGTTTGATCCTTGATAAGCTTTAAAGTCAGAGGACCTTAATTATCCGACCCTATTTTTATCTGTGGTTTCTTGAAGGTAAGTTCTATCACAACAATCCATAGACAATTTCTAAACTGTAGATGACCATTAAAATCACGCCGGTGTCAATGGAAGATTGCGTCAGATGTATTGTCATTTTTGTACCTCGTATCCAGGTGTGCTTATCATTGAACGGGTATGATAAAAAAAAAAAGTCAAAGCCTTCCGTTCAGTCTAGAAATACTATGGACACCCCTGTAAGAGGCTGGTTGTGCATGTAATTCTGAAGCGAGGGTTGCGCAATCTCTTACACCACCTATCCTGAGTTGGCAATGCTTAATTCCAATGGCAAGCAATTCAAGACGACTGGAAACAATGCCGAGATAAGCAGACACCACATACAGCACCTGGTATTCCCAAATGATCACGCATTTTAGTACTGGCAAGGCTCGACATCGCTTAACTTCGGTGATCTAACGGGAACCGGTGTGTCAACGTGATTGTGCCGTTGTACGGATATGATACAATGTCAATAAAAAGCGTGATCATGAATGGGTTTCACATTTATAGGAATGTAACCCTTTTGTCCTTGTTTACGCTGAGTTTCTCAAATGATCACCTTCAGCACGACTACACAGTTGAAAAAATAAGTTTACTTTGTCTTGTCTTGTGTCATCTATGAATTGATGGTGAAACATTTACGAATACCAGTGTCCTTCTCTAGAGAAACCTTGATTGTAATATGAGGCCTCCCAGGAGAACTACAGAGAACTTTTCCAGCAAGGTCATCGTCTCGAGATACATGCCCAACCAGCACCAAAAGCCAGAGTTGAATAACGTTAAAGTTTACTACAGGGTAGGCAAAAATAAGGGTCCTATTTTTTAAAATTCATAACTTTTTTATTTATTGATTTTTTTTTTTTTTTTTTTTTAGAATAAGTAAAGGACCCCTTCCGAAGCAAGCATGAGCCGTATTAGCCCTAAGGAACGTACCCTCATTTAGAAAACATTATTTTGGCTTAAAAAACTCAAAACCGTGTAAAAAAACAATACTTTAGTTTTTGTAAGTTTTAAGAAGTGTTTTTCGGCTAAAATTTGTTTTGTTTATTTCAAAAAATCTCGGAAGGGTCAGTCTACACACACACAAAGTTTGGTGAGTTTAACTTTTATTTTGTGGAAGTTATTCAAATTCAAGTTATTCGAATTTAAAGATAGGACCCTTATTTTGGCCCACCCTGTATAAACTGTAATCTATAATAAAAACAAAGACTTTAATATACGACGTAATCACGTTGAAATACCGGTTCTCGTGAGATCACCGAAGTTAAGCTGCGTTGAGCCTTGCCAGTACCAGATGGGGGTACCAGGCGTTGTATGTGGTGGAACGGCTACACCTCCCTGCAAGAACTGCAACATCTAATGTCGTCATCTCCCCTGACCGGGATATACATGCGATTGGGGGTCGCTTTTTAATTTAATATTCCTTAGAAACTTCCTTCTTCGGAAGAAGCCAGCCATCCGGGATGAATACTGCTTCGTTTTGTTTATTTCATGTCTCGAATTCCTTCAGATATAATATGCATAAACTTTTAGTACTTATCAAATTTGTAATTGTTCTGTCATGTTGTTTTATACTTCACGTATATCACATTTTATTGTGTGATTTCCTTCTTAGCGTTTATCTTGATTTATATCAATATTCGAGTAGCCTTTTCAATCATATTGAAAACTACAATTAAGTTTCCTGCAAATAATCTTTCACTCCCTACTTCCGGCCTAGATTGAATGCCGCTTCGTTTCGTTTTTCGCTATTTTCATTATTTATTTATTTATTATCCCTGTTTGTGATACGCTTATATTAAATCAATAATACATGCTAGACCACCCGTGACATGTTGGTCAGTATATATATATATATATATATATATATATATATATATATATATATATATATATATATATATATATATGGGAAATGAAAAAGGAAACACCAAAAGATAGTAGTTTATGTATTCATCAACGTTTCGTCTTTATTGTAAGACTTCCTCAGGATGATAGTTTGAAGAAAAATGTCATGCAAGTACATAGAAGTTTTCATCCTTCCTAAGTATATAATTTCCTCACTTTGTCATTAGTTGATAATCATGGTGTTTTAAGGATGTCATAAAGTTAGAATACATTGTGATGTCATAATAGAACCTCTTTCTTGCCCCTCTCTTCTTTCCTCTCTCGTTCCGCTCTCTCTCTCTCTCTCATTATGATGTTATCATAGATTATCTGTCTATCTCTCTCTTCCTCCCGCCTCTCGTCAGTCTCTCTTATTTACATCATTCCATTTCTCTCACTATTTGAGATCAAGTAGCATGATTTCAAGTATGTTAAGCGATCAAACTAGATAATTACATTATCAAATTTGTTGTAGTGTACTTGACATCTAGTCAGAATACATTGTGATGTCATAATAGACCACTCCCTCTCTCTCTCCCACTCTCTCTTTCTCTCTCTCTTCCTTCTCCCTTCTTTCCCCTTTTTCCTCTGTCTCTCATTGTGATGTTATAACAGACTCTCTACTCCTGTCACTCTATTTCTTTCTCGCCTTTCTCTCTCTTACTAATTTACATCATTTCATTTCTCCAACCACTGTTGCTTAAAATATAGTAGTAAAATAGAATTCTATAAGTATGGCAATTATTTATATTCCTAGAATACATTGCTTTTAAATAACAAGAATACATTATCTCAGAATACATTTGTTCTTTTGTTTTAGGAGAGGTGGTGTCTGATCAACACTGCTGGGAAACCATAAGATGAAATACTTTTTTTTTAATTTCCAAAACAGTTTTATGGTAAACAACTTATGATCCATGCAATAATAGTAAGACTAGCGTAAATTCTTGGATGCAAACTAATGTTGTGATTGCAAGAGATTATGTAACGGAGAGCGGCCGACTGGCGTAAATGCAGACACTTGTCGGCGCCGTTCAAAGAGGCAGCGTCTGGTATGCTGTGTGTACAGGGCGAACCCGAAAACGCTCGCTGATAACAAAAAAGAAAGAGGAGTGGGATGAGAAAGGCGTCAGCGAACGAAAAGAGAGAATAGTGCTGGATTTTTTATGTTGGACTGAACGACATTTTTTTTACACTGGAGAGATATATTAACATTCCTTTGGACTTGATCTTGGCGATACCCCTGTTTAACTGTTCCGATACTATTTCTTTATTTTATCTACAGATTAATTGACTTATAAGCAAAGGAGTTTTTCAACGAAATACTAAAAGTGTTTTTTGCTGTGTTTTTAATATTTATTTAATGGCCAAAAAACTTCAAATACTATATATATATATATATATATATATATATATATATATATATATATATATATATATATATATATATAATAAATTCGCTTGTGTATAGGTATAAGTATTGATTTACTCCTCTCCAGGAGTTAGGCACAAGGCCAGTTTTTATCTTACTCCCACAAGTAAGATGTGACCCAAGATAGGGTCTGGAAAGTGGGGTTTGAAAAGCCAGCACCCGAGAAGGTGAGCACTCTGGCCATAAAAAATTGCCTCCCCTCTTTGGGGAGGAGAAAGTTTATTGCTTACTGTCTGAGGCGCCTCTACCGGGGAATGCCGACGGGGCTGCCCAGGCAATTTTTAAACAGCCAGAATGTTCAAATTCTCGAGCGCTGGTTCTTTCCCACTTTCCCGACCTTGTGTCACATCTTATCTTGTGAGAGGAAGATAAATAGAACCCTCCACTTCCCAATTTCTATCACCCCAAATTCCATGCTTACCGCCTTCTTTCCTCCATCTGGGGTTCATACATAATGCTGCAGTGAACTGTTTGAATTGGTGTGTGTCCGTACTCTGTAGCCCAGACAGTTTTTTTTTCTTAAATAAAACTTGGGATATTGGGGGTAATAGGGATGCCCTGCGTATATGTGGCAATGCATATGTCGAAATATCACATATATAGGTGCATGGGTGTGTATGTATGTAGATGAGTTGTATATTCATTGTAGGGCCTGTGAGTTTTAATGCATGGTTCATTGGGAGGGAGATGCCTGTATCAGATTTGGTGGTATATAGTGTTACTGTGGCCGTAGAGCATGTGCTTAAATCTATATGTTTGAGAATATGTAGGGGTACTGGTGTGTACAAGGACTCGTTACCCTTTCTCTTGTGCGTATTGTACATGGGGATAATCTGGCGTGTGGGCATTAGGATGTAGATGTTTCACTCTCAGTTAGGAGTGCATATATATGTGTATATATGCAGGGTTGTATATATGCTGTATAGATGTATAATTGTGTATATATATATATATATATATATATATATATATATAGAGAGAGAGAGAGAGAGAGAGAGAGAGAGAGAGAGAATGCCTGTGCCGCCATCGCCGCTTATAAATGTATTTAAACTACCACAGTTTATCAGCTGTTCAGATACTGGCCGCGAGGTTTAAGACGTTGGGTTGGAGTTGAAAAATACTTATAATCCAGGGTTTCGAATCGTGTGACCAGTAGTGAATAGTCATACTTCTACGCTGAAGAGTCTTGATTGAAAAAAGACGAAACGTATACGTCCGTAGATAATAAACAACAACAAATATTTTTCATATATATATATATGTACATAATTTGCGGATATGTTTTTGTGTGTGGGTGATATTAATTATATTATTATATATGGGGCTAACAGATAAAGGCGAGATACGCATATGGGGTAGTTATATTTATATTACATGTGGTGTGAATATGGTGTTATGTGAACATTTGAGTGTATACATACATATAAGGATATATGTACAGGTATATTATATTAGTGTATATATATATATATATATATATATGTGTGTGTGTGTATGTATACGTGTACATGCATAGGTATATATATATATATATATATATATATATATATATATGTGTGTTTGTTGTGTGGATATGTATGTATATATATTATACATATACATATATATATGTTAGTTTTTTATGTATGTATACTTTACGGGTGGATGTGAGTAGATATTAGGTATGTATATTGGTGCGTGTATCTGTGTGTTCAATGTGTATTGCTAGTGTACTGGCATAGCTCCCCCTCCTAAACCCGATTAGAAGATTCTAGTGGTTTCATACAGATATGCCCACTACAAATAGGTGAGAGGTATCCTAGACGACATTGGACGGGCAGTATTGACGTTGAGCCCCATTCCACCGCTTCCGCTATTCCTGCCTCTCCCCATCCCTAAGCAGAGACGAAGCTGTTGTCTTATCCCCACCCAAACACTACTTCAGTAAAAATAATAATTCCACTAGAGTGAAATTTATAACTATAAGCCAATAATGGAGCACTAAACATTTTCCTTTTTAAACCATCTAATTCACTAGACAAACTAACTTAAAATAAATATTGTTTCTTGCTTTCATATTTTTAAGTCACCATAAGTTTTAGTATTATTTATTATCGGTATTTTTATGTACATTTAACACAACCCCTCAGAATATAAGACTAGAGCTAACTAGGTCATCACTCCCGACATGCTGGGTCGGTGTAGGTGAAGGGTGGTTAGCATTCGCCCGGGTTTCGGGATGATAACTAGATAAACCACCGCGATCTTGAGTTAATGAGAAAAATATCAATCCACGTACCTCTTCTCTTCACCCCCGTCGGTCGCTCCTTCCTCTTCCTTGAAGAATACCGAGACGGCGTGATTACTCCTATTTTTCATTCAGAAATCACTAGTCTTACAAGCACATCTGGTGATTCTCGTCCTGGCGACAAAAAATAAATTATAACGTGAAATGACTGGATTGTTGGCTTGAATCACGTCATTCTTAACTTCTATTATTGCTCTGTTTTTACATTAGCTTTCAGACTTAAGATTTCCTACTGAAATTCCTTTCTCTCTCTCTCTCTCTCTCTCTCTCTTTCTCTCTCTCTCTCAGAGTGCCATCATTTAAAGGGAGCCAATAATTATGATTTAACAATTAAAATTATACATATATATATTGCCTTTGCCAACTTATCTATCCCAGCGACTTCCTCTGATGATAAGATTTTGATCTTTGAAAAGCCTGGCTTACGCAAAATTTAACTTGAATAAATTGCCTTTTTTGCGGAATATACCTTGCTCTGAGCAATTGAATTGAATTATGATTTGGCTTTTGCTTCTCTAATTCCTTTCCATTCTTCTTCATTATATATATATATATATATATATATATATATATATATATATATATATATATATATATATATATATATATATATATATATGCGTGTATCTATGTGGGTATGATAATATAATTCTTTTATATAGTTCATGTCAATGTTTTCCAAAGAAAAAAGCCCTTTTCTCCTTACGTAGTCCCGCATCATACTGCAGGGTCCGCATCTGTTATTTTGTTCTTCCATTTTCTTTCTGTCGTGTGCATGATCGGAGTGCACCCTGGGTATTTCAAAGTTCCGGTGAAATGTGTCGAACCAACGCTTTTGGGCCGTTATCCTAGCCCCAGCCCATAATTGTAATAGTTGGAAATTCAGTATGGTTGCCTGAATTTGAGTTAAAGATTTTTCACGTTAGGAAAGACGGTCGAAGGTCACATCGGCGAAAACGTTGCGAGAATAACATCCAAATGATATAAATTAAAATGTTAAAGCGTTCGTTTCATTTATTAAAAAATATTAAGCTAACAATTTTTTACGAAAGATGAGACATTTTTTATATTAATCTTACATACATTTATTATTTCAAGAAAAAACTTATTATTATGAGTAATTTATACAAATAAAAGTTGCTTCTCGTAATATCGGATCTTTTTATCGCTTCGAACACTTTCTCACACCTGAGGCTATTTTATATCTCTATAAATCTATTATCAGACCTTGTATGGCGTATTGTTTTCATATTTGGGCTGGTGAATCTCTGTCCTATTTGAGGGTTCTTGATAAGGTGCAGAAACCTGTCTGTAATTTTGTTGGCCACACCCTTTCCTCTTTCTCTGCATCCTTTCTCTCTCTCTCTCAAACGTGATGTCGCTAGTCTCAGTCTTTTCTACAAATACTATTATAGCATGTGTTCTTCAGAAATGTCTTATCTATTCATTGCTTCCTTTGTTCAAGCTCGTTTGACCCGTTGGTCTAGTGGTTTTCAAAAATTCGCTGTTTTGATACCACGATATAATACAGCTTCGTATTCCAAGAGCTTTTCCCCAAGAACTGCAGACTTGTAGAAATCTCTTCTTGCTGACTGTTTTCCTCCTACCTATAGCCTTGGTCTTTTCAAGACTAAGGCCAATAAGCATCTCCTGTCTTTGTGGTAACCATCTTTCATTATTTTTAGCTGCTTTCATCAAGTGGCTTCATGACTTGTCTGGAGCGATGTCCATAAAGAAAGCGTGGAATGTTCACGACGTCCTTCTAGTCTTGATAATAGGGGTGGGACGTAATGGGTGAAAATTTAAGATTCATGCGAGTAGTATTTTTTTGTGTTCATTTATACATAATTAACACTAAACAATCAAACATTTTGAACATTTTGCAAAATTCAGAACGTGCAGGCCAAAAATAGCCGTTAGTGCTCCACGGGACTCAAAATCCATCATTTTTCGGTGAAAAAGTGGTTTCATGCGACATTGCAGGTCCTAAAACATCCTCAAAAGCTATGAATGGATATAGATGGTTAAATCTGATATAGTACTTTAATTTAGGACCATTTTCAAGCTGTGAAAGGGTATTGATGAATGTAAAATAGCCAAAAACTATTGTCCTGCACCTTCTGAATTTTGCAAAATTTTCAAAATGTTTGATAGTTTAGTGTTATTTATGTATAAATGAACACAAAAAATACTACTCGCATGAATCTGAAATTTTCACCCATTACGTCCCACCCCTAATATTAAGGGTTAATACCAATCTCCTCAACTATTAACGATACAACTAAGTATATAAGTGACTACAAGGATCAATATCATCATATTATATCCATTTTTAATCATTTTTTGTTGTCAGCCTATAGAATGTTTTACCTATATTTCCGAGACAAAGGTAGATAAACTAGGTTATAAATACCACATTAAAAGTGTTCTAAACAATCTTATTTGTTTAAAGCTAACCTTTCTGTTCTTCAAATAAAACTGTCACAAAAAGAAAAAAAAGTAATGAATCTGAAATTTTCACCCATTACGTCCCACTCCTATTGATGTGTTATTGGAGTTTTTTTATTCATTTGAATATAAATGCAAAGTTTTATATATTTAACAAGTGCTATTTTTCTCATAAATAATATTATGAGGTATGTAGCTGTGTCTATATGTGATATATCAAGTCTTCATTTAAATATTTACTATTGCCGTGTATACGTACAGTAACTATGTCATATTAACATGAGACTTGATAATTTAGATTATTTGGATTATTCGGACGACTGCTCTTATTTTGGAAGGGCAAGGATGAAGTTCTAATTGACAGTTTTCTGGAGATTGAAGGTTCAATCCTTATGCAGGCAATACTAAGAATATAATTGATGTGTAGTGGTGGTATTTGTGAAGTATGGGACGAATATAAAACAAAAAATTGAAGAAAACTCGTCTCTATAAATCAACAATTAACATTTATTCTCCATTTGCCAGTGAAAGAAGAATTACTTCTTAGTCTAAAACGTCTTATATTGAGAGAGCTCGGCGACACGTGTTAATAAAACATGTCTACTGTTTGCAATATTCAAGGGACATAACTCTACTCACTAAATATATTTAAGGCCATGGAGATAACCAAGGGATAAGAGTTATTTCCCTTTTAATGTGTTTTCTAGATGCCGGGTTCATGTTCTACACGACAGTCTTCTTGTGGTTGAAGGTTCAATCCTAACTGTATGCAATACTGACTAAGAATATAATTTAAAAAAAGTACTTAAGACTTTTACACGGTCATAGCAGACAGAAGGAGAACAATCTGTCTCTGTTGATAAAATTAAGGGTTCAGTTCGAAATTCCGAACAGACTTCCGAGTTCGACATGAAGGTTCACGAGTTATCAAAGACGCAGTGAAGATGCTCAGTAGTTGCATGGGCAGAAACGTTGAGAGAATAATAGTAGTCAGAATACTGAAAATTATACGAAACTATCATTGTCATAATAAACAAATTCTATCGTTATTAACTGAATTTTAATTGCCGACGTCGATGATTTTTTATATGGCCTCCCTTGGGCGTTTTTGTCTTTAATGATTAACTGATATAATCAATGTATTTTGACGCCAAAATTAAGCTTGCCAAGAGATTGTCGCGCAGATTATTCTCATGAGAAAACGTGTCTTTAATTAAAAAGATTCTCAATGACAAGAAGTGGTTGGAATTTACACACGCACATATATATATATATATATATATATATATATATATATATATATATATATATATATATATATATATATATATATATATATATATATAGTGTGTAGATTTCAATTTTGTGTTGAGAATCTGAATAACAGAGCTCAATGTAATTTAAACAGAGCAAAACAGAATTATAAAAAGAAAAATCTATACACACATTAAGGTTGTACACATTATAACTTATTTCGACCCTTTAATTAGGTCTCCTCAGATGTATAAACAACCACGTCAAAAAACCACGTTTGGTTTTTTGACGTGGTTGTTTATACATCCGAGGAGACCTAATTAAGGTGTCGAAATAAGTTATAATGTGTACAACCTTAATGTGTGTATAGGTTTTTCTTTTTATAATTATATATATATATATATATATATATATATATATATATGTGTGTGTGTGTGTGTGTGTGTGTAATAAACATTTGTTATTGTTTATTATCTATGTATGTATACGTATCGTCCTTAATAATCGGGACTCAGCAGCATAGATATATGACTAATCACTACCGGTCATGCGATTCGAAACCCCGGATTACGAGTATTTTGCAACTCAAATCCGACACCTTAACCACTCGGCCAATTTTGAACAACGAATAAACTGTGATAATCTGAACACTTTATACAGCGGCTTAACGTCTAAGAGCGTTCTCCTTTTTTTTAATGAAAGGAATGATGCATTTAAAGCTAGTGACGTCATGCTGTGTTAATGCTACGCTTACAGTGCTCTACTTTTTTTTAGGAGCGACACATAATAATAAATATTTGTTATTGTTTATTATCTATGTACGTATACGTTTCGTCCTTAATAATCGGGACTCATCAGCATAGAGATATGACTATTCACTACCGGTCATGCGATTCGAAACCCTGGATTACGAGTATATATATATATATATATATATATATATATATATATATATATATATATATAGAGAGAGAGAGAGAGAGAGAGAGAGAGAGAGAGAGAGAGAGAGAGAGAGAGAGAGAGAAATAGTACCCTAACCAACCTTTTTTCTACGGCAGAACTATCCATGGATTAATTTCTCCTGGATTTACAGTATTGATGCAGTCTCCACAGAAAACTCAAACAGTGAACTGTTGTCTTTCCATTCTCAACTTTTTTTAACTGGACATTTTTTTCAACTGGACATCCTTTGTATTTTGTACACTCTTCCTACACACTTACATGTACATTTTATAACTTTTTACAATTTTTCAAATTATAACTTTTGGTTTATTCTCCGCCAACTTATCTATCTATTTAAATTCATCTGATGATAAGAAACCATTCTTTGAAAATCCTGGCTTAAAGAAAAGAAAACATAAACATTATTTTATTGAATACACTTTATTTTAAATAACTAATAATGTAATAGATTTGTCATTCTTACATTTTTTTATTTCTCTTTCATTTATCTATATAATTGCTCTATCTCCTATATTGAGCTTCACGATAGGTTCAAATTTTAAAAGTATACATTCTACTTTTAGTTTCATACTTATATATATATATATATATATATATATATATATATATATATATATATATATATATATTATACACTGTTTACAAATAGTTATACAAATAAAGCATTAAATCTACTTTTTCTAGGAGCGACAAATAATAAATATTTGTTATTGTTTATTATCTATGTGCGTATACGTTTCGTCCTTAATAATCGGGACTCATCAGCATAGAGATATGAGTATTCACTACCGGTCATGCGATTCGAAACCCCGGATTACGAGTATATATATATATATATATATATATATATATATATATATATATATATATATATATATATAGAGAGAGAGAGAGAGAGAGAGAGAGAGAGAGAGAGAGAGAAATAATACCCTAACCAACCTTTTTTCTACGGCAGAACTATCCGTGGGTTAATTTCTCCTGGATTTACAGTATTTGGCCCTATTGATGCAGTCTCCACAGACAACTCAAACAGTGAACTGTTGTCTTTCCATTCTCCACTTTTTTTAACTGGACATTTTTTCAACTAGACATCCTTTGCATTTTCTACACTCTTCCTACACACTTACATGTACATTTTATAACTTTTTACAATTTTTCAAATTATAACTTTTGGTTTATTCTCCGCCAACTTATCTATCTATTTAAATTCATCTGATGATAAGAAACCATTCTTTGAAAATCCTGGCTTAAAGAAAGGAAAACATAAACATTATTTTATTGAATACACTTTCTTTTAAATAACTGATAATGTAATAGATTTGTCATTCTTACATTTTTTATTTCTCTTTCATTGATCTATATAATTGCTCTATCTCCTATATTGAGCTTCACGATAGGTTCAAATTTTATAAGTATACATTCTACTTTTAGTTTCATACTTATATATATATATATATATATATATATATATATATATATATATATATATATATATATATATATATTATACATATATATTATACACTGTTTACAAATAGTTATACAAAGTAAGCATTAAATCTACTTTTTCTAGGAGCGACAAATAATAAATATTTGTTATTATTTATTATCTATGTACGTATACGTTTCGTCCTTAATAATCGGGACTCATCAGCATAGAGATATGACTATTCACTACCGGTCATGCGATTCGAAACCCCGGATTACGAGTCCCGATTATTAAGGACGAAACGTATACGTACATAGATAATAAACAATAATAAATATTTATTATTTGTCGCTCCTAGAAATAGTAGATTTAATGCTTAATTTGTATAACTATTTGTAAACAGTCTATAATATATATATATATATATATATATATATATATATATATATATATATTGGATTTTTCGTCTGGACTATATATACAGTATTTCAAAATATTACGTATTATTGATTCAATTAACACTAGTAACATAGAAGTGATCAATGAAAAAGCTCTCGCATTTATTATTTCAGATATATAGACACATGGCATATGTAGATTGACAGCCTACAAAACAATTTATATTTAAATTCATACATTTTCGTCTCCATACATGATAGTATTTTGTCCGCTTTCTCTGTCGACGGCCAGCGTTAACAATTGAGTTCACATCCCCGTGGGGATGCACTAACAGCAAAGCGCACGTGAATTCGCGTAGGCTGTCCTAATGGTTATATGAATTCATTTATTTTTAAAGCTCTACTTTGTATTGAGCACTTTTGAAAAATATTGGTTTTAAGTTCATTTTGAAAATATTTTTGAACTTAATGAATATATATAGACATATATATATATATATCATCTTTGTTTCCCTTCTGTTTCTTTTTCCTCTTTTGTAATATAAATCATATAAAAGAAACCCTCATAGATAATAATGGCAGTGCGTCCAACATTATTTCACTGTATATATATATATATATATATATATATAAGACAAGTTCATTTTATATTCCAATAATCATTATTTCACTGTATATATATATATATATATATATATATATATATAAGACAAGTTCATTTTATATTCTAATAATCATTATTTCACTCTATATATATATATATATATATATATAAGACAAGTTCATTTTATATTCTAATAATCATTATTTCACTGTATATATATATATATATATATATATATATATATATATATATATATATATATATATATATAAGACAAGTTCATTTTATATTCCAATAATCATGGTTTTTATTTTCAATTTTTATTTTTTCACATTTTCAAAAAACATAGCATTCCTTTGAGATATACATTTACGACTTGTTTCTCAGGTGGTGAGCCAACCAAACATATTGTATATCTTTTTCACGAAATTTTCTTTTCATTCAGTACGTTTTTTGACAAAAATTATTTTAATAATTTTTAATAATAATTCTCATATTTTTCAAATATTTGAACTTTGGTTTTTTCGAAAGCCAACTTATCCATCTGTATTTCTCCTCTGATGATAAGATTTCGATCTTTGAAAAGCCTTGGCTTAAGGAAAGAAAAATAAACACTAGTTTATTACTGACAACCTTGCATTGAACAATTGAAATTTGAAATAAATTTGGACAATCGTCGCATATTTATCACTCTTTTTTCTTCTATCTCTCTCTCTCTCTCTCTCTCTATATATATATATATATATATATATATATATATATATATATATATATATATATCAATCAGGTTATATAATATCCCAATAACCATGTTTTTATTTTATTATTTGTATTTTTATTTTTTCACATTTTCAAAAAGCATAACATTTGTGTGAGTATTCTGTTGTCATTAATTGACATATGAACTTCTTACGCTTTGAACAAAATTAAATATGAACTTCCTACGCTATGAACAAAATTAAATATGAACTTCCTACGCCATGAACAAAATTAAATATGAACTTCCTACGCTATGAACAAAATTAGATATGAACTTCCTACGCTATGAACAAAATTGAATATGAACTTCCTACGCTATGAACAAAATTAGATATGAACTTCCTACGCTATGAACAAAATTGAATATGAACTTCCTACGCTATGAACAAAATTAAATATGAACTTCCTACGCTATGAACAAAATTTAATATGTACTTCCTACGCTATGAACAAAATTAAATATGACTTCCTATGCTATGAACAAAATTAAATATGAACTTCCTATGCTATGAACAAAATTAAATATGAACTTCCTACGCTATGAACAAAATTAAATATGAACTTCCTACACTATGAACAAAGCCTAACAATTAAAAAAGGCAAATTATGAAGTTAATTGATATATTTTTAGGTTTGGTTTGGTTGTTTTGTTTTTCGGCATATCAACCCTTTTCGGGTAATTTTGGTAAAAGTTTTTTATGCTTCAAGTTATTTATATGTACAAGTATTTATTCATGGTGTTTTGTTTTGGGTGTTTTGTTTTACGGCATATAAACCCTTTTTGGGTTATTTAATCTCGAATCAGATCATTTTGGTAAATTTTGGTTGTTTTGTTTTATGACATATTAACCCTTTTCAGGTTATTTAATGCTGAATCCGGTCATTTTAGTGAAAGTTTTTAAGCTTCAAGTTCTTTATATGTTTATGTATTTATTCATGGTGTTTGGTTGAGTGAAAGGGAAGAGGGAAAAGAAGCGGAAGGGGGAGAGAGGGGAGAAGAGGGCGTGAAATTTGTGTTTTTTGTTTTGGATTTGGCAGAACATGATTGAGTTTTGCAAAGAACAAAACAATAAAACATCATTGTTTGGTGCATTTTGAGTCATGAAGTCAATAATTTCAGATAGCCTGATTTGGTAGCGCCAGTAGGTTCTATTTGAACTATAGATGGGGCCCTTACAGGTACCACCACTCCGGACCAGAGTGGACCTGGGAACAATGGCAACTAAGAGGCAACTCCACATTCCCCACAGCTCTCAAATGGCGGCCTCACCACTGGATGTCTTTTAAGGTCATACCCAGGACCGATATATATTTTTATGAATTGATATATTTAATACCGAGAAAACGGAGAAAATATCATGAGAAACTGTACAAAGAACTACAGAATAACTTGGAAGAAAAGAGTTGCTTTATAGAGATGGTTCATGCTCTACAAGGAAAAATGTTCATTAAGAAAATGGAACGCAATAAAGTTTCCAAATTCTGAGAAATTAATTAAATCGTTTAACGGGAATGATTTTGAAAATATGAGCATATTCAATTATTTTAGTCAATGGTATACATGCAGTATCTATTAAAACTTTTTAAAAATATATATATATCTAGACATTTAATGTCTATTTGCGTTGATCAATAGTCATTTTCCTAATAAATGTATTTTGTTTACATATAGTTTCTTTAATTATTCTCATAAAATATTACAATAGTTGGCCAAACCTATACTTATTTTCTGTATCTTTTAATGAAGAAAACTTTTTCACGGTCATCTAATTTATCCTACGCTATGGCCAATCCTACGCTATGAACAATCCTACGCTATGACCAATCCTACGCTATGGCCAATCCTACGCTATGGCCAATCCTACGCTATGAACAATCCTACGCTATGACCAATCCTATGCTATGGCCAATCCTACGCTATGGCCAATCCTAAGCTATGGCCAATCCTACGCTATGGCCAATCCTACGCTATGACCAATCCTATGCTATGGCTAATCCTACGCTATGGCCAATCCTACGCTATGGCCAATCCAACATAGGAGTGTCACTGTAGTATTGTTGTCACTTGATCCCCATGTAATCTTTACCAGAAAATTCGATTTATGGTGAGAACTCCGCAAGTTAATATTAACATGAAAAGCCGAATAAAAACCGAGAAAAATGGCTGCCACCGCCTCCGGCGAGAGTGTCCGAATGAAAGTGGAGATAATCAAAAAGCTGAACGCCATAAAAACTCGACAGAGGGCGCGGCGGGAAAGGAAACGCGTTGATTCCTAATTACCAATTCAGTGCACAGCGTTGCAAATGTTGTCAGGTTCCCGAAACGCCGGGTTAACAGTTAGGGGCCGAACATAGGAGCAATATTCGTCGCTTGAGTGAAACAATCATCTCGGCACATGCAAATCCGGTTTTGCTTTTGTATTTATTTGTAGTCTTTTAAAACGTAGGCGTGACAGACCAACAAAAATGCAGTTTCAAAATAAAGAATGAGACTCTAATAAAAATACAATTTACAAAATTAAGTGTGACAGACCAACGAAAATGCAATCTCAAAATTATGCTTAACAGACTAGCAAAGATACACTTTCAAAATAAAGAATGAGACTCTAATAAAAATACCATTTACAAAATTGAGTGTGACAGACCAACGAAAATGCAATTTCAAAATTGAGTGTGACAGCACAACGAAAACGCAATTTCAAAATTATGCTTGACAGACTAGCAAAAATACACTTTCAAAATAAAGAATGAGACTCCAATAAAAATACCATTTACAAAATTGAGTGTGACAGACCAACGAAAATGCAATTTCAAAATTATGCTTGACAGACTAGCAAAGATACACTTTCAAAATAAAGAATGAGACTCCAATAAAAATACCATTTACAAAATTGAGTGTGACAGACCAACGAAAATGCAATTTCAAAATTGAGTGTGACAGCACAACGAAAACGCAATTTCAAAATTATGCTTGACAGACTAGCAAAAATACACTTTCAAAATAAAGAATGAGACTCTAATAAAAATACCATTTACAAAATTGAGTGTGACAGACTAACGAAAATGCAATTTCAAAATTGAGTGTGACAGACCAACGAAAAAGCAATTTCAAAATTATGCTTGACAGACTAGCAAAAATACACTTTCAAAATAAAGAATGAGACTCCAATAAAAATACCATTTACAAAATTGAGTGTGGCAGACTAACGAAAATGCAATTTCAAAATTGAGTGTGACAGCACAACGAAAATGCAATTTCAAAATTATGCTTGACAGACTAGCAAAAATACACTTTCAAAATTATGCACGACAGACTAACGAAAGATCCAATTATGAAATAAAGCATTAGACACCATAAAACATAAACGTGACAGACCAATGAAAATCCGAGTACAAAAACGTGACAGACTAATCACACTTCGATTACAAACCTAACCGTGATGGACTTACAAAAAAGTCAATATAACTACTTAAACATGAGATACGAACCGAAAACAATAGCAGAGTGCTCGACTGAGCTCTCATTTTTGGTCCTTTCTTTTAAGACTTAACCACAAGAACCCGTCTACCTACCCCAACTGAAAAACACTTCCTTTCTCCATCCATGTGCTAAGCTAACATTCACAAGTAACATGAATTGGAACAAATACATTGGAGTCATTGCCTAGGCTGCAGCAAAGAAGGTGGGCTCCCTCAACCGTGCTAGTAAACTCCTCGCACCTGACATTATTCTGTATCTCTACAAAGCCATCATCTGCCCATGCATGGAGTATTGTTGTCACATCTGGACTGGTGCATCATCCACTAGTCTCTCCCTCCTATACAAGTTTCAAAAACGAGTCGCCAACTTAATAGGTCCCTCACTATCCACCAAGCTCCAGCCCCTGTCCCATCGCCGCAATGTTGCATCGTTGTGCTTGTTTTACAAATAATTTCATGGATTGTGCTCCGATGAACTGGCTGTTCTGGTGCCCTCTCGACGTAAATTCACTAGACCAACTCGACAATCAGCTAAATCCCATCCATTCACTGTGGAAATCCCCAGATGCTGGAGAGACTTCTACTTCAATAGCTTCTTTCCTCGTGCTGCCGGCCTCTGGAACTCCCTCCTTGCCCCCTGTTTCCCGACACTATTGGCATTCAGAGGTTTCAAACTAATGTAAACAGACATCTCGCTACACAGCTCCCAAGTTAGGATGACACCCAATACCTACACCCTAATTCTCAGTAGCCCCTTACGTCCACAGTGGTGGCCTGCCTTGTTTGAGGTGAAATATGTTAAAATAAAAGCGTCAAACGAAATTTCCACGGACAGAGATTCTTTTCAAGGGTTTTCCGTCTATGGAACACATTAGTGCGGGACTGCTTCCCTGCTGATTACAACTTGTTCGTCTTGAAATCAAATTTCAATAAATTCTTGTCATAATATACCATTGATTAATGTTAGTACTCCCACAGTGTTCATCATCTTTCGGCGAATAACTATTCCATTAGTCCTTATCCTCGAGTGACCCTTAGACTTGATAAGTGGTGGCACAAGAGAAAAAACAGCTATTTCAAACTGAAAACGCAACGAACTGACTGACAGACAGATACACTCACAGATATGGAAGGTCGCATCTGAAACAAAATTTGAATGCAACGTTTCGAATACCATGTGAATTATACATGACTTCAACACACACGCATTTTCAGCGATAACCGCAGGGAAGATTATTTTATCGTGAGTTTATTTTAGCTCTGTGTTTTATCATTTATTATTAGTAGTAGTAGTAGTATTAGTAGTAGTAGTAGTAGTAGTAGTAGTAGTAGTAGTAGTAGTATTTGTACTCACTAGGAGTTCTCACACAGATCATCGTCAGTGATTGCTCACCGATAACAACCAGTGGTATTTCCTGGAGTCTGAGTGACAACAAGTCTCCCCAGATTTCCAGTATTCTTCACCTATTTTCGATGACGATGCGGTATCGCAACAGCCGCTTACCATTGATTTCTCGCTGGTAAGGACAATTGATCTTCTCTGTGATTTGGATGGCAATAAGCCTCCCCAAGGTCCCAGCAGTCTCCTCGCTCTTCCAGTGAAGGTCTGGTCTGCGCTGTCCCTCCTCGATCTTCTCATCCTCCTTGTTATTATTATTATTATTATTATTATTATTATTATTATTATTATTATTATTATTATTATTAATCCGTTCATAACTGCTAGATTTATTATTGTACTGAATGGTTGTATCTTATATACGCGCCTACTTGCAAAGTTGGCCAGGTTTCACTGCTGTTGGAATAGAATCATTCATATGTAGATTCAAATACCATTTTAGTATGCATTTATACACGACGAAGACTGTAATTTGATGTGTGAACACAAACCAGTTTTATTCTCAAACATTTAACGTAGTTAATTTAATGCTCTTTTCTGTCACAAATAAATGAAAGCTGTGAATCCTCAATGTTTTTGGTTTGTAAAAAAACAAAGGAAAACCAAGAATCTTTTAGCGTTATCAAAAGAAAGCGGATAATGAGTGTGAGAAATGAAGCAACTCACTTAACCGTATTTTAAGTTACACTAATTTCAAACGTTGGTTGGTTGTCTTTTTAACGGCATATCGATCCTGTACGGTCATTTAATGCCATTAAAGGTTATTTATCGTGGATTCTTACTTGTAGGTTATTTGGTTGGTTGGTTGGTTGGTTGGTTGGTTGGTTGGTTGGTTGGTTGGTTGGTTGGTTTTTTAACGGCATATCGATCCTGTAAGGTCATTTAATGCCTTAAAAGGTTATTCATCGTAGATTCTTATTTGTAGGTTATTTGGTTGGTCAGTTGGTTTGTTTTTTAACGACATATCGATCCTGTACGGTCATTTAATGCCATTAAAGGTTATTTATCGTGGATTCTTATTTGTAGGTTATTTGGTTCGTTGGTTGGTTGGTTGTTTTTAACGACATATCGATCCTGTACGGTCATTTAATGCCTTAAAAGGTTATTTATCGTAGATTCTTATTTGTAGGTTATTTGGTTGGTTGGTTGGTTGTTTTTAACGACATATCGATCCTGTACGGTCATTTAATGCCATAAAAGGTTATTTATCGTAGATTCTTATTTGTAGGTTAATTGCAGTAGAATTATGTCTTATGTTTTTTGTTTTGTTTTTATTAAACTATAGTGGTAGAAATATTTGGAAAATGGGTAAAGGGCTTTTGTGTTTTTAAAATTTCCTTGTAATATCCTGTAGGTTTTAAGAAATGGAATATATTGAATATATAGTATTTTTGTCCGGTTTGTTGGAGATCATTACAGGCAATGAGTATGTGTTAAGCGGTGGCTGTGACTGGTATGGTATGCATGATGGAGGTTCAAACGTCTCAATCATTTTAAAATAAGTAGATAGATCAGATAGATCCTATGTGTTTTGTTTGAATACAGGCCCAGAGGAAGATTAAATCTGAACAGTATAAGGAGATGTTTGCAGAACAGGAGACTTCATTGGTATAGCTGTTGGATAATGGCCCTGTGAGGCCGGACGCATCTCGAAGTGGACGTATGTGTTGGAAATCGTTTGGTTGGGCTTGCGCGATTTAGTGCGGGCGAACCCGTACTACCGAGTGCAGAATAGGGGTGTTCTCACAGTCGGAGCTCACAGACGTTGACAGGGTCACCACGTTGACGAGACCTCAGATCAAGGGTCAATGTGCACCTGTGCACGGGGGCTCTGTGACGTCAGTGGCTTTTGTGTGGGAAACAGAGTTTTGCTAGTCTGGCTTTTGGAAGCGGGCCGAACGGACGATTTCTCTATGTAGTCTTCAACATAATTAGGGGAATTATATTCCATAAGAGAATACAGGCATGGGATTTCTTCTTCCCCCCCCCCTCCTCGAATGGCTAAGGACTTAAGTAGGAAATAACTACGATAGAGTAGTGATTTGGTATCTTCCTCGACGTTAGCGAAGCATCTCCGGCGGCGACGATAACTGACGCCTGAAATAAACAAATGAAAACTAAAAGATTGTTGCCTCGTGAATGTTGTGTTATAAAGGTTTTGTTGCAGACACAACGGACGGTGATGTTCACGGCAGAAAGGAGGAAGAAATAATTCAACCACTAGACGACACACCCCTCCACGCGACGAGGAAAGAAGAGAGGGTACGAGAAATTAAAGGTATGCAACATATACATTTTCGGTGTTAAAAATGACCAGTGGTTTCAGCGAGAACTGCTACGGCCCATTCCGGGACGTCTATGCAACATGGTCACGTTGAAAAGGAAATACAAAACCTATCTTCTCGTTGCTCGTTTTTCTCTACTTTATCGGTATTTCCATGGAAAGTACTCGACTGAGCTTCAATCCCTTGCTCTTTCTTTTAAGACATTCACAGCAAGAACTCGTCTACATACCACAACGGTAAACTACTTTCCTTTATTCATTTGTGAGCTTAGCATCAGGCGGAATTTACATAAACGGAGTTACTTTGAAAGGGTTTCCCGTCTATGGAACCCATTACCTCGAACTGCTTCCCTGCTGATTAAAACTTATTGGTGTTCAAATCCAATGGCAACAAATACTTGTTATTATTAATCATTAGTAATCAAATTTAGTTCATACCATTGAATCATTCCATCTAATCAATTCTGATCCTCGAGTGGCTCTTTGCCTTAATAAGTGGTGAACATTTTCTTTAGCGTCGTCATAGGAAAGCTAATAATGTGTGTGGGCAATAAATCAACTAAATTTACAGTGTTAATGCCAATTTAAAATTACTTATTCCGTTGACGTATCTTGTTCGAAATTGTCTCAAACACAACTAGCATGATTGGTTAACTGATTAGTAATACGATTTCAAGAGATGCAATATTATTTATATATTGAAGATTTTAATCAAACCTCACATGGAATAATGTATCTGGCATCATTAACGAGAAATGAGACTATATTTATGTATTTGTCTATGAATTCCCAACCTATCACCTACCTGATGAGGATCGACGTCTCTCAACTTCGGTGATCTAACGAGAACCGGTTTTGTCAACGTGATTTTGCCGTGATATGGCATCTGTAGAATTATGCAGGACTTAATAAAAATGACAACACATGTATCTTATGAAAATATAAGATGTAACTTTATTTGTTGGTGACGATGAGGGTGGTGGTTGGAGAGGATTTCTGCACATGGAATCAGACGGTTGATTCTTCTCTGAGGTTCGATCGTCAACTGATTTCTTTCAATTTTCGGTTGTAATTATATAACAGTTTGAACTCGGTGACGGCTTGAACTCAGGTGACAATCAAACAAATCTGTCCATCTTTTCTTGGCATGATACAACTGCACCTGGTAAAATGGTATTTAACCCTTCCGACATATCTCTTTCTTTTGACATTGGGTTCTTACCGTTTAAGTGATTCAACTGCAGGTGAATATCTTTACATAACTCACATTTAGATTGAATACTGCTGCCACACTTTGGGAAATACTGCTTAGAGTAACCGTTCCTGATTTGACAGAGTATTGATTTACTCCTCTCCAGGAGTTAGGCACAAGGCCAGTTTTTATCTTACTCCCACAAGTAAGATGTGACCCAAAGTCGGGTCGGGAAAGTGGGGTTTAAAAATTGTCTGGGCAGCCCCGTCGGCATTCCCCGGTAGGGGCGCCTCAGGCAGTAAGCAATAAACTTACTCCTCTCCAAACAGGGGAGGCAAAGCCTGGGAAAGTGGACCTCCCAGAACTGCACAGGACAGACCCATAGACCGGCGTAAATCGAGCCCCGAAGGCCAAGAGAATACCAGTCTATGGGGTGCAGTATCCATCGGAACAGATACTACACTTTGATCTTAGCCAAAAGGCCAACCAATCCTAACTTTTAAATAAATAAAACTAACTGTGAGATGATCTGTCAGTAGACAGTTTGCCCGTATTTTCCCATCCATTCAGCTGAGACAGGAGATACTTTAATTATTATTATTAACTTTCCTATATAATTTAATCACATAAAATAATGCTTGTATATTGATCAGTTTTAGGATTGGATTATACTTTTAAAAAGTAATTTTCTTTCTAACTCGGCAAATCTAACAATTGTTTCAGTAATTGTCTCATCCCTTACTGCAA
This sequence comes from Sepiola atlantica, assembly GCA_963556195.1. Taxonomy (NCBI): domain Eukaryota; kingdom Metazoa; phylum Mollusca; class Cephalopoda; order Sepiida; family Sepiolidae; genus Sepiola; species Sepiola atlantica. Next base: position 36,980,632 of record OY744553.1, read on the forward strand.
TTCTTTCTATCACTCTCATATCCCTTTCATTTTACGTTGTTTTATCCTGATCTTATTTTATTTGGTTCTTATTACTGTCCCTTCCGTCTTAAAACTAACTGCAGCATTATACAGGGCTTAATAAAAATGACAACACATGTATCTTATGAAAATATAAGATGTATCTTTATTTGTTGGTGACGATGAGGGTGGTGGTTCGAGAGGATTGGTGTTTATGAAAGCAGACGGTTGATTCTTCTTCGAGGCTCGATCGTAAACTCTTCTGTCGATTTTCGGTTGTTATTATATAACAATTTCGTGGCCACCTCGACGACCTCATCGACGTTGAACTCGGTGACGGCTTAAACTCATTTGACAATTCAACAAATCTGTCCATCTTTTCGTTGGCATGATACAATTGCACCTGGTAAAATGGCCTTTAACCCTTCCAACATATCTCTTTCTTTTGACATTAGGTTCTTACCGTTTAAGTGATTCAACTGCAGGTGCATATCTTTTTGTCAACATGATTTTACATTATGACAATTTATCAGTCTATGTCGCTTCTTCCGTTGCAGGTGTTTTATGTTTTGGTACAGTGTTTCTTATCAAAACTGGCCTTCATGTCATCCGATAGTTTTATTATCTTTTGACAATCGATCATATGTTGACTGTGCAGGTGTTTGTCTGGTTATGAGTTTTATTTTATTTTCAAATAACTTTTTGGTCATCCGATAATTATCTTATCTTTTGACAATCGCCAGGTGCATCTGTTTTATCAATAACTTTTCCGTACACCGACTCGGATATGTAACATTCTTTCTTGACCGGAATATCCATGCGACTAGGGGCCACTTGTGAATTTAATATTCGAAGAAAGCCGGCTCAACCCGCCTATAGCTAATACCATACCAGGTATACGTCTATGTGTGTCTGCCTTACTATACGCCTTTACGTAGCATTGTATTTTTCATGGTGTATGAAAACTTACAGCTGCCCACCTGTAGGCACACCTGTCTGATAATTAAAATACGTACATCACGCCACGAGGCTATCAAGTCAATATTGTGGAGCTCCGTCCTTGTTTCCCGCCAATATCAACCTATCAAAGGAAGACACTCAATCGACGTAGATTCTAATTACCCAACAGTTTAAAGTCTCGCGTTGCTTCTATTCTTTTTTGTCTCGTTTGAAACGAGATTTGTAATCACATGAACGTCCATTCAATCATCGGACTTCTGTATTTTGTGTCCAGATCTGTTATATGGTTTCGATTTCCGCCTCGCCCGGTGGTGCTTAATGCTTGTCACAAAGTTGCTCATAATCAGATAATTTAATTTTAAAAGAAAAATTAGAGAACTCAAAATCAGTGTGTGGAATAACTAACTTTAAATTGAAGAATATAATAAGAGTATTCTACCTTACGTTTAAAAATGTCTAAAAAAATAAACATTAAAAATCGAAATTATATTACTGATATATATATATATATATATATATATATATATATATATATATATATATATATGTGTGTGTGTGTGTGTGTGTGTGTACATGTGTGTGTGTGATGCCATCCAGCGTTGCTGAATTTAAATCGTCAACGACTTCCTAGAACAATGCGAAAAACGCCGTCTTTTTTATATTCTCTTCTTTCTCCAGCTTTTTTGTGCATTTAACTTTGACACCTGATGATGATTCGACAAAGAATCGAAAACGTCCGTGAAACCTGTGAAACTTGTGAAACCTATAGAACTTTTATCAATTTTTTAATTAAAAAAACATCAGAAAAAGTTTTTAAAATAAAAAAGTTATTATTAAACAGACGAATTCTGTTATTTTTAACAATGTTTGTATATATATATATATATATATATATATATATATATATATATATATATGAGAGAGAGAGAGAGAGGGGGGGATGAATATGTACGAATGACAAATCTATTTCAACTTCGATTGTTCAATGCAAGGTGTACCCGGTAAAAACATGTTTATTATTCTTTCCTTAAGCCAAGGCTTTTCAAAGATTAAAATCTCATCATCAGAAAAGCCTTGTCTTAAGGAAAGAATAATAAACATATTTGTACCGAGTACACCTTGCATTGAACAATCGAAGTTGAAATAGATTTGTCATTCGTACATGTGTATCCCTCTTCTTTGATGTATCGTTATAATTGCTCTATCTCGTATATTGAGCTTTAACCATTTCACTATAGGTTCTATCTACTAAAAGTATACTTTTAGTTACATATTTTATATATATATATATATATATATATATATATATATATATATATATATATATATATATATATATATATATATAAACTTTAACCCTTAAGACTCATTAAATTTATTGTAAATAATCTCGGCAAAGACTTCTATAATAAAGTCTAACACAATTAAACAACGTAACGGCTTCTACAATATATCTTCTTTAATCATCAAACTTATACTAACCCGACAGATCTTGAATTCAGATCCAGGCTAGCTATTTTACACCACATTCTCTACAAAACTTGTATTTCATTTCATAAACGCATCACAACATTTGAATTCTAGGGCTATGGTTGTTCAAAAAAAGAACAAAAATATTATTTTCACGTCATAGTCGAACCACATTTTTGAATTCTAACGACTCTGTTTCGTTTAGAGAAAAAAACATTCTTTTCACATCAAAAACGCACCAAGTATTTTAACATATTATACTTGTATGTTATTACTTCAAATAAATCATAAAGAAAAAGTCTTTAAATAAACAGGAAACGTTGATAAATATATAAATAATTCTTGGTTTTCCATTTTTAATTTTCATATATATATATGTATATATACTAAAGGGTTATCCGAAGTTCCCCGGGTTCGAATATGGGATAACATTATACACAACAGTATTTTAAAGATAGTTTACTTTCACAGCAACCTTGATATTCTTCTTCTTGAAATTAGTTTCTACTGTGTTTTTCTAGTTAGAAATCTTTCTGGAAAGACATCGGGTATTTACGGGAATGTTGCCAATATCCTTAATTTAAAGTGGTACTGTGGAACCGACTAGATTCGAACTTGGAACACCCAGGTCTTCAGTCCGTGTCGATATCCACTTAACCACCGTCACTTCTCAATCTTGATGTTGTCAGTCTGATATCCTTACCACTAAGTTATTATAATATATATATATATATATATATATATATATATATATATATATATATATGGAATGTTTATAGTCTTAAAATAATGCTTATAAATAGATGAATCTAAATGTGCAACATGTAAGGATAAGTGTATTTAGCTTCGTTAAGAAGGCAGCTATGTACACAGGATTGTTTCTTTCGTGTCTATCGAAAAGATTTACATGTAAAATACTTATATTTAAGGAACAGTCCCTAGTCTGTCTTCATATTAAAGAACATACAGATGCACAGGTAGACAGACGTTCTCATTTTTTTTATCTAAACATATATAGAGAGAGGGCGAGAGATGGAAAGTGAGATGCACAAATTAACAGATAGACAGAGAGACGTTATGTATTAAATATACAAGAATCTAAGATTTTATTGTCTTGTATTTTATTATCTTTCAAAAAGGCATATTCCTTGTTTTCATTTAAAAGCAAACAACCCTGGTCAGGATCGAAACAGAACACTCGTGGTGTTCAGTATGAGTCTCTCTCAATTAAACAATTGTTAAGTCGGCTTTTAAAATAAGACTTATAATTTTTTTTTTTTTTTGTATGTTAAACGTTGGAAAGGGGGCCGTAACTTCCTTTTAAAAGCCCGTAGAGTGTCTGAATTAATCAGATCATGTTCCCAGAAAAATTCTACATGTGTATAAACTTTTATATTTTAGGAATATTCTCTAGTCTGTTTTGTTATAAACGGTCAGACGTTCCTTTGTATTATATATATATATATATATATATAGAGAGAGAGAGAGAGAGGAGAAGTAGAGGGGGAGGGGGAAGATGGCATGGTGGCTAAGTAGGTAACAACGCGGAGTGAGAACCTGGGTGTGCCGGGTTCGAATTCAGTTCGTTCCACAGAGACACTTTCATCAAAACCCACACCTCACTTTGACTAACCTACTGGAGAGGAGGTAAACAATATATATATATATATATATATATATATATATATATATATATATATATATATATATATGAGAGAGAGAGAGAGAAAAGAGACAGATAGAGAAAGAGGGGGAGAGATAGATGTGTATGTGATTGTGAATATGTCTGCCATACTGTTGATATTCGATAATCATTGTACAAATCAGAATGTACTTATTCCAAAATCACTACTCACATGTCGATGCACTTGCCTCCTAATTAAAATAAGCACACATCGCTCCGAGCCTATCAAGTCAATATTGTAGAGCTCCGTTCTGGTTTCCCGCCAGAATTACCATAGTAAAAGAAGACACTTAATTGACCAACCCAACGTAGATCCTAATTACCCATCTATTTAAAGTCTCGCGTCGTTTCTATTCTTTTTGTCTCGTTTGAAACGAGATTTGTAATCGCATGAACGCCGATTCACTCTTCAGGTTTCTGTATGTTGTGCCAACCATTATTTAAATGACAAAGCCTTTTATATGGTTTCAATTTTCGTACCTCCCGGTGCGCCTTAGTGTAACGAGATTGACCCTTGGGTGTTGGGGTAAGTGCTGGTGATACTAATTGTGATAGAAGAGTGCGCTGAACAGAATCTAGGTTAACTTTGGAATGTAGTGAAGAAGGCGCTATTGAAATTTAATTTTATTTTACAAATGTTGTTACTGTCGATCCTGAGCTAAATTGGAAGTCTGGCATCAAGGTCTTTGAAAAAATTCCTCTTCTCTTATTGGGTTGGCCAAAAAGTTCGTTCGTTTTTTTGCTTCTGTCAATGTATGTGGAACTAAAACATCAAGCTTGAAAACATAACCGAGTTAAAGCAATTCATTTTTCACGCTTGATTTGCAAACCTTGAGAATGTCTGGGATTTGTCTGGTTGTCAAACGGCAATCTTGTTCAACTACGGCTTTCACTTGCTCACTGTCGATCATCTTTGGCCGGCTAGAGCGAGAAGCATCTCTCAATGAAAAATGTCCTTTTCGGAATCGAACAAACCGTTTCTGGCAAACCTGTTCTGTGCCAGAATTCTCCCCATACACATGGCATCTCTGTACGCAGGTTTATGTAGCTTTTTCTGTCTTTTTTGTTGTAAAAAAGCATCATATGTCGGTAGTGCTTTGCTTGATCTTGTATTTCAATGCCTGAAATACAAGCAAAAATGTAAGAAACTTCTGCTCGAAAGATTTGATGTCAACAAACTCGCTACACTAAATACAGGATTTGAAGAAAGACGAAACGTTAATGAATACATAAATCACATAGTTGTGGGTATTCTTTTTTTTATTTTACATATATATATAATGTAATATAGAATGGTAGTTTGCTGGAAGCATTGCTGGGAATAGTAGTAGTATGTTTTTAAAAGGCTGTAGGCAATGCCAATTCTGGGTAGGATGTAAGCCGGAAGGAAAAACAATTATAAATCGAATTCGAAATGGGGCTTACTATTTATTTTTTCTTAAAATCTTACATAACAGCAAGTGTGGTGTTAGCTGTTTGTGTGTTGTCCGGATGATTATTAAAAATTATATATATATATATATATATATATATATATATATAAAGCTCTATTTTGATATTGAGCACTTTTTATAAACCCGGTTAAAATTCTCTGGATTACAACCCTGTGGATATATATATATATATGTATATATATATATATATATATATATATATATATATATATATATATATATATATATATATATATATATATATATATATATATGAGATTTTATGAAGGCTTACCAAATCATTCCTTTCAGGACACCAATGATCACCATTAAATATATTTTTTCTTACAAATATTATTTATTCAAATTAAATGTTTTTTCCTACACGTGTTTCACTACCAAGCAGGTACTTGCTTGGCAGATCATCAGAGAAATATAATGTCTGGAATAAGGGTTTCAACTGCCGACTATACACAATGTGGCGTTCTAATAGTTGAGGTCACTTAAGAAGAGAAGAGAAAAAAAATAATATTTGTAAGAAAAAATATATTTAATGGTGATCATTGGTGTCCTGAAAGGAATGCTTTGGTAAGCCTTCATAAAATTGCATATAAATGCTCTGTACTCTGTAATCGAGTATCATCGAGCTTGTTTTTATTGGAACAACCTCGGTTTTCACTGAATGATCTATTTTATAAGTGAAAAATCTAAATAAATATATATATATATGTGTGTGTGTGTGTGTGTGTGTGTGTGTGTGCGTGTGTGTGTGTGTGTGTTTGTGTGTGTGTTTATGTTTATGCGTGTATGTGTCTGGAATTAAATGCATATACCTAGAATACTTGAGATAATAATAACAGGACAAATTTCAAACCTATATAACTTACACAATATTGATAATTTTATAAAAGAAAATATTCTCAAATTCATTCAATTCACTTATAATGTAATGGACATTTTCTCTGTGTGTCTATCTGTCTGTCTGTCTGTCAGGCAGGATTTTTAAACGAATATTTTAATAGAAATGTGATACTTAGAAGGCAATACAATGCAGAGGTGTGACGGATAGACGCAAGTTGGAGCAAATAAGACATATAATGGTGGAACAAATTAAATAGTTTCACCCTTAATACAATGTATACATACACATACATATTTTTTTTTCACAAACACACATATATCTGTTTATCTACACAATGTTACAATGTTATGTAATACCTGTATCAAGATGGTCTGGTGGAAACTCCGTATGATATAATATTTCGGGAACTCTTCCTTTCTTCAGAACCGTGCTCAACTCAAGTTAAAGCGTGCATATGTGCAAGAGTTCCCGAAATATTATATCATACGGAGTTTCCACCAGACCATTTTGATACAGGTATTACATGACATTGTAACATTGTGTAGATAAACAGATATATGTGTGTGTTGTGAAAAATAATAATAAATATATATATATATATATATATATATATATATATATATATATATATATATATATATATATATATATATGTGTGTGTGTGTGTGTGTGGGGGTATGTATACATTGTATTAAGGTTGAAACTATTTAATTTGTGCCACCATTATATGTCTTATTTGCTCCAACTTGTGTCTATCCGTCACACCTCTGCATTGTATTGCCTTCTAAGTATCATATTTCTATATACTAATAAGCAATGCTTCAAGCAAACTACATAAACCTGAATATTTTAACTTTATTTATGAATAGAAAATATTTCATTAATACTAAATGATAAATTCCCAACAAATAAAATCAGACGCCATAACGGGAAATCGAAACCAAAACCTTGAAATCTTCAGCCAAAAAAAGATCTTAAAACATTCCCTTAACAAAATAATTATAGCTTTGACGTGACGTCATAGATTTATGATGTACTTCACGTTTCAAAACATAAATTCAAACATAAGCGATAATAAAAACAATAATAAATGAGTAAACATTTATAATAGCGTTGAAAATTATTTTAATAGGCCAAAACAATTTCTTTTGCTTTAACTATGTTTCCTATGTAGTTCTTTTTTCACAATTATACAGGGTGGGCAAAAATAAGGGTCCTATTTTTAAAAATTCATAACTTTTTTATTTATTGATTTTTTTAAAAATTATTTTTTAGAATAAGTAAAGGACCCCTTCCGAAGCAAGCATGAGCCGTATTAGCCCTAAGGAACGTACCCTCATTTAGAAAACATTATTTTTGCTTAAAAAACTCAAAACAGTGTAAAAAACAATACTTTAGTTTTTGTAAGTTTTAAGAAGTGTTTTTCGGCTAAAATTTGTTTTGTTTATTTCAAAAAATCTCGGAAGGGTCAGTCTACACACACATAAAGTTTGGTGAGTTTAACTTTTATTTTGTGGAAGTTATTCAAATTCAAGTTATTCAAATTCAAAGATAGGACCCTTATTTTGGCCCACCCTGTATTATTCTAGACAAGTAAAAGAGAAGGGGCTGACTCGGTAGCCTATCAAAAGTATGCGACCGTATGGAGTATATAGTTTTTAGTCTATTATATAAAAAGCAGTTGTCTTGTCGTCTTCTGTGTACCCGGCTAAAAGTCATAAACAACACCAGACACACCCATGAAGCTGATATATTCTTTTTCACATTGACTCGGAAAAATATAGGAACTTTAAAAAAATGTAATATTCATTATCTTGGCGATCAAGAGGAATATAACTAGTCATAGGGCGATACTTAGAGCGATTTTTAATGTTATTGTGTAGTAATTCATCAACCGTTTTTCCAGTTGTCCAAGGAATATGAACATGAAAGAAATATAGGGTTTGTTATTAATTATATTTCTACAAAGCCACCATTCGTCCATGCATGGAGTATTGTTGACAAATCTTAGTAGGTGCACCAACCACTAGCCTCCTTCTCTTTTACAGAGTACAAAACAGAGTTACTAGTGTAATAGGTCCCTCACTATCTCGTAAGATCCAGACACTATCAGATCGCCGCCGTTACATGACTGTGCTTGTTTTACAAACATTTTAATGGAGTGTGCTTCGATGAACTTGCACCCCCTTTTCGTAAATACCCCAACCGACTCGTCAATCAGCAAAATCCCGCATCTTCCCTGTAGCCCGAAAGGCTTTCTACTCTAATAGCTTCTCTCCTCGATCTGATACCTTTTGGAATTCTGGTAATACCAGATCAGGCTGCCCTGTGGCTCCCTGAGACGAAATTCACCTACATTGACGTTTTTTTTTTTTTTTTTTTTTAATGTAAAACTTAATTATTTTCTACAAAACCAAAACCAAAAACAAAAACAAAAACAACAGCCCCTCTCCCTTTCTCCCTCCCCTTTTTTATTTTTATTTTTCCTACCCTACTCCCGGTCCTGGATATGACCTTAAACTACATCCGATGGTGAGATCCGGCTTACGGACTTTGGGGAATGTGGAGCCTCCTCTTAATTACCATTGCTCCCAGGTCCACCCTGACCCGGAGTGGTAGTACCTGTTAGGGTCCCAACTATGGGTTAAATAGAAACAGATATTAAAAGGGGAAAGAAACAAAAAAGAGAAGAAAACAAGACCAGATTCGGCATTAAATAACCCAAAAAGGGTTGATATGCCGTAAAACAAAACTACCAAACCTACCAAACCTTTTGGAATTCCTCACTGCTCCCTGTTTCCATGACTGTACCAACATGAATAAATTTAAATGTAATGTGAACAATCATCTCGATGCATAACTCCACACTTAGGATGCCCCTATAAATTTTGCCCCTAATTTATAGTATCCCCAGTGGCAATGTGCCTTGTTTGAGGTGAATGAAAGTAAAAAATAAATAAAAATTACAAGGTAACCATGAGACTTTCTGCTAATAAAAAGAAATAAAAACAGAAAATCAAATTCTGACTGATCTTAAATACATGAAAGTAAGGGAGATAACTAAAAAGAAAAGGGAGACAACTCTAAAATAATAAAGAAAGAATAGATCATAGGAAATAATGAAATTAGCAAAAGAGAGACGGGAAAAATGTCAAAGTAAACAATGGATGGTATAAATAACAGTTTGCTAACAAAAGAACGTAATTCACTTCGGTGCATAGAAAACTCGGAACGGAAACACGAATGTAAACGAAGCTTTAAACTTTACAAATTAAAAGATTTGAAAGGATTGTAGTGGTGCGTACCGATTCCACTTGTTGTATTGAGACGAAACAAAAGAAGAGTTAGTTGTATGTAAGAGAAAGAGCAAGACTATCTTACAAAGGGGAGATAAGTTTAAATGAAGGAAAAAATAGAGAATAGAAAATAGACTGTTGTACGTAACATAAATACTATCTTGAAATAACCGCATTGAAGAAAATAAATTTGGTTACTTTTTTTTCTTTTTGTGACAGTTTTATTTGAAGAACAGAAAGGATAGCTTTCAACAAATAAGATTGTTTAGAACACTTTTAATGTTGTATTTATAACCCAGTTTATCTACCTTTGTCTCGGAAATATAGGTAAAACATTCTATAGGCTGACAACAAAAAATGATTTAAAATGGATATAATATGATGATATTGATCCTTGTAGTCAATTATATACTTAGTTGTATCGTTAATAGTTGAGGAGATTGGTATTAACCCTTAATATTAGGGGTGGGACGTAATGGGTGAACATTTCAGATTCATGCGAGTAGTATTTTTTGTGTTCATTTATACATAAATAACACTAAACAATCAAACATTTTGAAAATTTTGCTAAATTCAGAAGGTGCAGGCCACTAGGTTTTGGCTATTTTACATTCATGAAAACCCTTTCACAGCCTGCAAATGGTCCTAAATTAAAGTACTATATCAGATTTAACCATCTATATCCATTCATAGCTTTTGAGGACGTTTGAGTCCCGTGGAGCCCTAATGGCTATTTTTGGTCTGCACCTTCTGAATTTTGAAAAATTTTCAAAATGTTTGATTGTTTAGTGTTATTTATGTATAAATGAACACAAAAAATACTACTCGCATGGATCTGAAATTTTCACCCATTACGTCCTACCCCTATTAATATATTGTATTGATTGTATCTTCTATACACTTTTTGTGAAATTTAGTAATTAATTTTGCTAGTTTTAATTTTCGATGACGTATTCTCAAATGTCCTTATCGTTATGCTATCCTAAACTTATTCCTGTGTCTACTTCTACATATTCTCTTATGAATAAATGTTATTAAGTTCGTATATTAATATTCTAAGTGTTTCCTCCAAGAATAGGTTGCATTTCTCTTTAAAGCCTTTGAGGGTGATACAGAAATCTAATTCATAGACATCATATATTAGTTGTGTACTTAGACCGTTTGCACGGCAACTGATAAGGCTGACATACTTGCCTAGCGTTTCGTCTTAAACTCCACTTTCAACTCCGTAAACCACTCTCTCCCAAATTTCCCATTGCAGACTGACGTCACACTTGATGACTTGACCATAACCCCATCTCATATCCGAGACATCATAAAAATCCATGACACCTCCGGAGCATGTGGGTCTGATCTTATATCACTAACACTAATGACGAAATGAACTTCTGAATCAGCCTTTGTCCTCTCCAAACTCTACAACAAATGCCTTGCCGAATTTTGCTTCCCATATAGCTGGAAAATTGTCTCTGTGGTACCAGGTTCCCGATTTAATATATATATATATATATATATATATATATATATATATATATATATATATATATATAATCTTAAAATTTTCAATTATACCAATTTCAAAATAAATAAAGTAAGAGCAATGTAAGGTTCATGGCTGGGAGCAGAAGTTTACTGGGGTCCTCATATGTCCTATCGATACGTAGCGTGTCTTTCAGTTATAGCTGTCAGTTTGCCGACATCTGTTCCAATCAGAGTGAGACAGTCTCCCTTAAGATAGTCTCGGTTACCTACTTGTTCTGTCCCGTCGAGCTGGGCGTCTGCCATATCGATTAGCCCCCCCCCCCTTTCCCGTTCATCAAGAAGTATTTACACTTGATTGATCATTGATCGAGAGCAACAGAAATTCTAATCAGTTAAAAAACGGACAAACAAATTTAATTACGCCAGCTATTTTGATCCTAATTGCCTTTGTTGCTGGCATTTTATGATTATATTCCTTTGCCGCCATTAGAAAGATTTCTGAGCGTTTTTAACACTATCCCTGTGAAATATTCAGACTTTAACTGTGAAATATCCCTGTGAAATATCCCTGTGAAATATTTAACTGTGAAATGACTGTGAAATAATAACTGTGAAATAACTGTGAAATAACTGTGAACTAAATAAACTGTGAAATAAACTGTGACTAAATAGTTAACTGTGAAATAATAACTGTGAAATAACTGTGAACTAAATAAACTGTGAAATAAACTGTGACTAAATAGTTAACTGTGAAATAATAACTGTGAAATAACTGTGAAATAACTGTGAACTAAATAAACTGTGAAATAAACTGTGACTAAATAGTTAACTGTGAAATAATAACTGTGAAATAACTGTGAACTAAATAAACTGTGAAATAAACTGTGACTAAATAGTTAACTGTGAAATAATAACTGTGAAATAACTGTGAAATAACTGTGAACTAAATAAACTGTGAAATAAACTGTGACTAAATAGTTAACTGTGAAATAATAACTGTGAAATAACTGTGAACTAAATAAACTGTGAAATAAACTGTGACTAAATAGTTAACTGTGAAATAATAACTGTGAAATAACTGTGAAATAACTGTGAACTAAATAAACTGTGAAATAAACTGTGACTAAATAGTTAACTGTGAAATAATAACTGTGAAATAACTGTGAACTAAATAAACTGTGAAATAAACTGTGACTAAATAGTTAACTGTGAAATAATAACTGTGAAATAACTGTGAAATAACTGTGAACTAAATAAACTGTGAAATAAACTGTGACTAAATAGTTAACTGTGAAATAATAACTGTGAAATAATATCTAACTGTAAAATATTTAAATGTGAAATATCCCTGTGAAATATTCCTGTTAAATATCTCTGTGAAATATTTAACTGTGAAATATCTAACTGTGAAATGAATGTGAAATAATAACTGTGAAATAACTGAAATAACTGTGAACTAAATAAACTGTGAAATAAACTGACTAAATAGTTAACTGTGAAATAATAACTGTGAAATAACTGTGAAATAATATCTAACTGTAAAATATTTAACTGTGAAATATTCCTGTGAAATATTCCTGTGAAATATTAAAATTTTAACACTATCCCTGTGAAATATCCAGACTCAGTAAAAACCCGTTTCGGCATCATGTACTCCTACCAGAATGTTCTCAACTATGTAACAGAATAGCAAGAGTGTTTTCTAAAGGGCCGAGAAACCAGAGTTCAATCCTTGGTCGAGTTATACTAAATACTTTAAAAATTGTACTCGATGCCCTTTGCTGAAAACTCAACATTATTAAGTGAGTATCAAGGGTAAGTGGAGTAATACACTAAACTCCTGATTAGTGCGACTTAGCAACACATCTATTTTTTGTTTATAATGTTTCTTTTTCCATCGTGAACTGTGCAGATGGACAGATAGTGTTCACATGGTCCAATAATTTGTACAACATCTTCCTGGTGGGCCAGAGTATGATGGGTCATCTGCATATCGTAGCCACATTGTTGGCTTTAGTGGTATTGATCCTAACGCCATTTCCTCGAAGTATCTCATGCAAACATTGGCCAGTACTAGGGGCAATGGTGATCCCATAGCTAGACCTTCTTCCTGCCGATATATATCAGATCCCATCCCGCACTATGTGGCTTCTACACAGACGGCCAACATCTACATTAAATTATCAATTGGGATGCAAGTGCGTTCCTCCATAGAAGTATCTAAAGTTAACCTATCCCGTACCACAGTCAGAGTCTCGTCAGCGTGTACTTTCGTTAACAGACTCACTACATCTAGACTCGCTATCTGGTTGGAATGAATAGAAGTATTGTTGATTTTTTCTCGAAGTGAGCTAAACTCTTGACATACGATGGAGATTTGCTTATGATTGTGGTGATTATATCTACCAGGAATGGGCTCATTGGATGGAATGCTGAATCTCGGGCGCTGACAATAGGTCTTAATGGAATACCGTCTGTGAATCTTAGGAAGGCCGTATAGGCGTAGTAGCTTACTGTAATGATGAACCAGCTGTCTGTATTTTGCATGTGGTATTAGGTCCTTGTTCTTACTGAGGATATGTAACAGCTGTCTGTATTTTGCATACGGTATTAGGTCGTTGTTCTTACTGAGGATATGTAACAGCTGTCTGTATTTTGCATGTGGTATTAGGTCCTTGTTCTTACTGAGGATATGTAACAGCTGTCTGTATTTTGCATGTGGTATTAGGTCCTTGTTCTTACTGAGGATATGTAACAGCTGTCTGTATTTTGCATGTGATGTTAGGTCCTTGTTCTTACTGAGGATATGTAACAGCTGCCTGTATTTTGCATGTGGTATTAGGTCCTTGTTCTTACTGAGGATATGTAACAGCTTTCTGTATTTTGCATGTGGTATTAGGTCCTTGTTCTTACTGAGGATATGTAACAGCTGTCTGTATTTTGCATGTGGTATTAAGTCCTTGTTCTTACTGAGGATATGTAACAGCTGTCTGTATTTTGCATGTGGTATTAGGTCGTTGTTCTTACTGAGGATATGTAACAGCTGTCTGTATTTTGCATGTGGTATTAGGTCGTTGTTCTTACTGAGGATATGTAACAGCTGTCTGTATTTTGCATGTGGTATTAGGTCGTTGTTCTTACTGAGGATATGTAACAGCTGTCTGTATTTTGCATGTGGTATTAGGTCGTTGTTCTTACTGAGGATATGTAACAGCTGTCTGTATTTTGCATGTGGTATTAGGTCGTTGTTCTTACTGAGGATATGTAACAGCTGTCTGTATTTTGCATGTGGTATTAGGTCGTTGTTCTTACTGAGGATATGTAACAGCTGTCTGTATTTTGCATGTGGTATTAGGTCGTTGTTCTTACTGAGGATATGTAACAGCTGTCTGTATTTTGCATGTGGTATTAGGTCCTTGTTCTTACTGAGGATATGTAACAGCTGTCTGTATTTTGCATGTGGTATTAGGTCCTTGTTCTTACTGAGGATATGTAACAGCTGTCTGTATTTTGCATGTGGTATTAGGTCCTTGTTCTTACTGAGGATATGTAACAGCTGTCTGTATTTTGCATGTGGTATTAGGTCCTTGTTCTTACTGAGGATATGTAACAGCTGTCTGTATTTTGCATGTGGTATTAGGTCCTTGTTCTTACCGAGGATATGTAACAGCTGTCTGTATTTTGCATGTGGTATTAGGTCCTTGTTCTTACTGAGGATATGTAACAGCTGTCTGTATTTTGCATGTGGTATTAGGTCCTTGTTCTTACTGAGGATATGTAACAGCTTTCTGTATTTTGCATGTGGTATTAGGTCCTTGTTCTTACTGAGGATATGTAACAGCTGTCTGTATTTTGCATGTGGTATTAGGTCCCTGTTCTTACTGAGGATATGTAACAGCTTTCTTCTCCAACTTCAAAGTCGGATTCTTTTTTACTTTACAGTAGTCACTAGATGCTATTAGATCTGTCAATTTCTTGGAAGATTCCGCTCTATCCATTAACACTGTATGATTATGATATCAGCATCACTGTGTAGAGAGTTTATCCATTAACACTGTATCATTATGATATCATCATCACTGTGTAGAGAGTTTATCCATTAACACTGTATCATTATGATATCAGCATCACTGTGTAGAGAGTTTATCCATTAACACTGTATCATTATGATATCATCATCACTGTGTAGAGAGTTTATCCATTAACACTGTATCATTATGATATCAACATCACTGTGTAGAGAGTTTATCCATTAACACTGTATCATTATGATATCAACATCATTGTGTAGAGAGTTTATCCATTAACACTGTATCATTATGATATCAGCATCACTGTGTAGAGAGTTTATCCATTAACACTGTATCATTATGATATCATCATCACTGTGTAGAGAGTTTATCCATTAACACTGTATCATTATGATATCAGCATCACTGTGTAGAGAGTTTATCCATTAACACTGTATCATTATGATATCATCATCACTGTGTAGAGAGTTTATCCATTAACACTGTATCATTATGATATCAGCATCACTGTGTAGAGAGTTTATCCATTAACACTGTATCATTATGATATCATCATCACTGTGTAGAGAGTTTATCCATTAACACTGTATCATTATGATATCAACATCACTGTGTAGAGAGTTTATCCATTAACACTGTATCATTATGATATCAACATCATTGTGTAGAGAGTTTATCCATTAACACTGTATCATTATGATATCAGCATCACTGTGTAGAGAGTTTATCCATTAACACTGTATCATTATGATATCATCATCACTGTGTAGAGAATTTATCCATTAACACTGTATCATTATGATATCAGCATCACTGTGTAGAGAGTTTATCCATTAACACTGTATTATTATGATATCATCATCACTGTGTAGAGAGTTTATCCATTAACACTGTATCATTATGATATCAGCATCACTGTGTAGAGAGTTTATCCATTAACACTGTATCATTATGATATCATCATCACTGTGTAGAGAGTTTATCCATTAACACTGTATCATTATGATATCATCATCACTGTGTAGAGAGTTTATCCATTAACACTATCATTATGATATCATCATCACTGTGTAGAGAGTTTATCCATTAACACTGTATCATTATGATATCATCATCACTGTGTAGAGAGTTTATCCATTAACACTATCATTATGATATCATCATCACTGTGTAGAGAGTTTATCCATTAACACTGTATCATTATGATATCATCATCACTGTGTAGAGAATTTATCCATTAACACTGTATCATTATGATATCAGCATCACTGTGTAGAGAGTTTATTCATTAACACTGTATCATTATGATATCATCATCATTGTGTAGAGAATTTATCCATTAACACTGTATCATTATGATATCAGCATCACTGTGTAGAGAGTTTATCCATTAACACTGTATCATTATGATATCATCATCACTGTGTAGAGAGTTTATCCATTAACACTGTATCATTATGATATCAGCATCACTGTGTAGAGAGTTTATCCATTAACACTATCATTATGATATCATCATCACTGTGTAGAGAGTTTATCCATTAACACTGTATCATTATGATATCATCATCACTGTGTAGAGAATTTATCCATTAACACTGTATCATTATGATATCAGCATCACTGTGTAGAGAGTTTATCCATTAACACTGTATCATTATGATATCATCATCATTGTGTAGAGAATTTATCCATTAACACTGTATCATTATGATATCAGCATCACTGTGTAGAGAGTTTATCCATTAACACTGTATCATTATGATATCATCATCACTGTGTAGAGAGTTTATCCATTAACACTGTATCATTATGATATCATCATCACTGTGTAGAGAGTTTATCCATTAACACTGTATCATTATGATATCATCATCACTGTGTAGAGACTTTATCCATTAACACTGTATCATTATGATATCATCATCACTGTGTAGAGTGTGTATCCATTAACACTGTATCATTATGATATCATCATCACTGTGTAGAGAGTTTATCCATTAACACTGTATCATTATGATATCATCATCACCTTGTAGAGAGTTTATCCATTAACACTGTATCATTATGATATCATAATCACCTTGTAGAGAGTTTATCAATTAACACTGTATCATTATGATATCATCATCACTGTGTAGAGTGTTTATCCATTAACACTGTATCATTATGATATCATCATCACTGTGTAGAGAGTTTATCCATTAACACTGTATCATTATGATATCATCATCACTGTGTAGAGTGTGTATCCATTAACACTGTATCATTATGATATCATCATCACTGTGTAGAGAGTTTATCCATTAACACTGTATCATTATGATATCAGCATCATTGTGTAGAGAGTTTATCCATTAACACTGTATCATTATGATATCATCATCACTGTGTAGAGAGTTTATCCATTAACACTGTATCATTATGATATCATCATCACTGTGTAGAGAGTTTATCCATTAACACTGTATCATTATGATATCATCATTACTGTGTAGAGAGTTTATCCATTAACACTGTATCATTATGATATCATCATCACTGTGTAGAGAGTTTATCCATTAACACTGTATCATTATGATATCATCATCACTGTGTAGAGAGTTTATCCATTAACACTGTATCATTATGATATCATCATCACTATGTAGAGAGTTTATCCATTAACACTGTATCATTATGATATCATCATCACTGTGTAGAGAGTTTATCCATTAACACTGTATCATTATGATATCAGCATCACTGTGTAGAGAGTTTATCCATTAACACTGTATCATTATGATATCAGCGTCACTGTGTAGAGAGTTTATCCATTAACACTGTATTATTATGATATCATCATCCTTGTGTAGAGAGTTTATCCATTAACACTGTATCATTATGATATCATCATCACTGTGTAGAGAGTTTATCCATTAACACTGTATCATTATGATATCATCATCACTGTGTAGAGAGTTTATCCATTAACACTGTATCATTATGATATCAGCATCACTGTGTAGAGAGTTTATCCATTAACACTGTATCATTATGATATCATCATCACTGTGTAGAGAGTTTATCCATTAACACTGTATCATTATGATATCATCATCACTATGTAGAGAGTTTATCCATTAACACTGTATCATTATGATATCAGCATCACTGTGTAGAGAGTGTATCCATTAACACTGTATCATTATGATATCAGCATCACTGTGTAGAGAGTTTATCCATTAACACTCTATCATTATGATATCATCATCACTATGTAGAGAGTTTATCCATTAACACTGTATCATTATGATATCATCATCACTGTGTAGAGAGTTTATCCATTAACACTGTATCATTATGATATCATCATCACTATGTAGAGAGTTTATCCATTAACACTCTATCATTATGATATCATCATCACTATGTAGAGAGTTTATCCATTAACACTGTATCATTATGATATCATCATCACTGTGTAGCGAGTTTATCCATTAACACTGTATCATTATGATATCATCATCACTGTGTAGATCGTTGATCCATTAACACTGTATCATTATGATATCAGCATCACTGTGTAGAGAGTTTATCCATTAACACTGTATCATTATGATATCATCATCATTGTGTTGAGAGTTTATCCATTAACACTGTATCATTATGATATCATCATCACTGTGTAGAGAGTTTATCCATTAACACTGTATCATTATGATATCATCATCACTATGTAGAGAGTTTATCCATTAACACTCTATCATTATGATATTATCATCACTATGTAGAGAGTTTATCCATTAACACTGTATCATTATGATATCATCATCACTGTGTAGAGAGTTTATCCATTAACACTGTATCATTATGATATCATCATCACTGTGTAGAGAGTTTATCCATTAACACTGTATCATTATGATATCAGCATCACTGTGTAGAGAGTTTATCCATTAACACTGTATCATTATGATATCATCATCATTGTGTTGAGAGTTTATCCATTAACACTGTATCATTATGATATCATCATCACTGTGTAGAGAGTTTATCCATTAACACTGTATCATTATGATATCATCATCACTATGTAGAGAGTTTATCCATTAACACTCTATCATTATGATATCATCATCACTATGTAGAGAGTTTATCCATTAACACTGTATCATTATGATATCATCATCACTGTGTAGAGAGTTTATCCATTAACACTGTATCATTATGATATCATCATCACTGTGTAGAGAGTTTATCCATTAACACTGTATCATTATGATATCAGCATCACTGTGTAGAGAGTTTATCCATTAACACTGTATCATTATGATATTATCATCACTATGTAGAAAGTTTATCCATTAACACTGTATCATTATGATATCATCATCACTGTGTAGAGAGTTTATCCATTAACACTGTATCATTATGATATCATCATCACTGTGTAGAGAGTTTATCCATTAACACTGTATCATTATGATATCAGCATCACTGTGTAGAGAGTTTATCCATTAACACTGTATCATTATGATATCATCATCACTGTGTAGAGAGTTTATCCATTAACACTGTATCATTATGATATCATCATCACTATGTAGAAAGTTTATCCATTAACACTGTATCATTATGATATCATCATCACTGTGTAGAGAGTTTATCCATTAACACTGTATCATTATGATATCATCATCACTGTGTAGAGAGTTTATCCATTAACACTGTATCATTATGATATCATCATCACTGTGTAGAGAGTTTATCCATTAACACTGTATCATTATGATATCATTATCATTGTGTTGAGAGTTTATCCATTAACACTGTATCATTATGATATCATCATCACTGTGTAGAGAGTTTATCCATTAACACTGTATCATTATGATATCATCATCACTGTGTAGAGAGTTTATCCATTAACACTGTATCATTATGATATCATCATCACTGTGTAGAGAGTTTATCCATTAACACTGTATCATTATGATATCATCATCACTGTGTAGAGAGTTTATCCATTAACACTGTATCATTATGATATCATCATCACTGTGTAGAGAGTTTATCCATTAACACTGTATCATTATGATATCATCATCACTGTGTTGAGAGTTTATTCATTAACACTGTATCATTATGATATCATCATCATTGTGTAGAGAGTTTATCCATTAACACTGTATCATTATGATATCATCATCACTGTGTAGAGAGTTTATCCATTAACACTGTATCATTATGATATCAGCATCACTGTGTAGAGAGTTTATCCATTAACACTGTATCATTATGATATCATCATCACTGTGTAGAGAGTTTATCCATTAACACTGTATCATTATGATATCAGCATTACTGTGTAGAGAGTTTATCCATTAACACTGTATCATTATGATATCATCATCACTGTGTAGAGAGTTTATCCATTAACACTGTATCATTAATATATTAGCATCACTGTGTAGAGAGTTTATCCATTAACACTGTATCATTATGATATCAGCATCACTGTGTAGAGAGTTTATCCATTAACACTGTATCATTATGATATCATCATCATTGTGTAGAGAGTTTATCCATTAACACTGTATCATTATGATATCATCATCACTGTGTAGAGAGTTTATCCATTAACACTGTATCATTATGATATCAGCATCACTGTGTAGAGAGTTTATCCATTAACACTGTATCATTATGATATCATCATCATTGTGTAGAGAGTTTATCCATTAACACTGTATCATTATGATATCATCATCACTGTGTAGAGAGTTTATCCATTAACACTGTATCATTATGATATCAGCATCACTGTGTAGAGAGTTTATCCATTAACACTGTATCATTATGATATCATCATCATTGTGTAGAGAGTTTATCCATTAACACTGTATCATTATGATATCATCATCACTGTGTAGAGAGTTTATCCATTAACACTGTATCATTATGATATCATCATCATTGTGTTGAGAGTTTATCCATTAACACTGTATCATTATGATATCATCATGACTGTGTAGAGAGTTTATCCATTAACACTGTATCATTATGATATCATCATCACTGTGTAGAGAGTTTATCCATTAACACTGTATCATTATGATATCATCATCACTGTGTAGAGAGTTTATCCATTAACACTGTATCATTATGATATCATCATCATTGTGTAGAGAGTTTATCCATTAACACTGTATCATTATGATATCATCATCACTGTGTAGAGAGTTTATCCATTAACACTGTATCATTATGATACTAGCATCACTGGGTAGAGAGTTTATCCATTAACACTGTATCATTATGATATCAGCATCACTGTGTAGAGAGTTTATCCATTAACACTGTATCATTATGATATCATCATCACTGTGTAGAGAGTTTATCCATTAACACTGTATCATTATGATATCATCATCACTGTGTAGAGAGTTTATAGCAAATACTGCTCTCTTTGAGACGTTAGGTTTTGGTGGTTTTGACTTTTTGAGTGCGTGTTTCACCTTCCAACTATGTGCCTCTGGGTTTATTCAAAGTTGCCTCTTCTATTGGAGCTGTTTTAGTATGGAATTGCCGCTGAGATGTAAAGGGCTACTGTGAATCAGGAGTCATACCTATAGGCGCATAAAGAGTTGGGAGTTGTGTAGCGAGATGTTTGTTCACATTACATTAAAATTTCTGCATGTTAGTACAGTCAGGGAAGCATAGAGCATGAGGGGATTGCCCAAGGCTAGCAGTACGAGACAATAAGCTATTAGAGTGAAAACGCCTTCTGGTATATGAAGACCTCTACAATAAATGAGTGTGATTTTGCAAATTGTCAAGATAGTCGGAGGTATTTACGCCGAGGAGTTGCCAGAGCAGCAAGTTCATCAGATTACATTCTGTTTAAGTACTTGTAAAATAAGTATACGAATGCAATATTGCGGCGATGGGATAGTGGCTAGAGCTTTGCGCACAGTGTATTTTTCCAATCCTGTCTAAGAGGGGGAGACTAGTGACTAGTGCTCCAGCTCAGATGTGTCAACAATACTCTATGCATGGGTGAATAGTGGCTTTGTAGAAATATAGGATACTGGCAGGTGTGAGAAGTTGTCTAGCACGGTATAGGGAGCCAACTTTCTTTGCAGCAGCCTTGGCAATATCTTCTATGTATTTGTTCCAATTTACGGTGCCTGTGAATGTTCAGCCGATGAGCTTGAATGTAAGACTCTCGGGTAGAATGCTATTAGCCATGATAATTTGTGGTTGAAAAGGTTTCTTATAATATACAAGATATACAAGATATACGTAAATAAACACACATGTATATATGGAAAATGAAAAAAGAAAAACCAAAATTATAGATGTATTTATCAACGTTTCGTCTTTATTTCAAGACTTCTCCGGGATGATTGATTTGAAGAAATAAAATACACGTACAAAATGTTAAAAGTATTATGTGTGTATGTGATAGGTGTGCGTTCTTTTTTTGAACGAAAGATGGTCTTTAGAATGTTAAATGTGTAATGTGTATATGATATGAAATCTTTTTGTTTTTATTTTTAAACGACACATAGTCGTTTGAATTTTTTAAAATTGTCGCGATTTTGACGTGATAAGAATGTTTTGTTCTTTTTTCGAACGAATCATGGCCGTTAGAATTCAAAAGGTGTAACGCGTTTATGACATAGAATGAGTGTTGTTTTGTTTATATATTTATTTATCTTATTATCGATATTATGTACAAGATTTTGTTCAGAATGGTGTGTAAAATAGCTAATCTAATCTAAATTCAAGTTCTGTTCTTTTACTATAAGTTTACTGATTAAAACAGATAAATTGTAGAAGCCGTTACGTTTTTTAATTGTTTTAGAGTTTATAAAATGCAAGTACAATATTTGAAAAATATTTGATGCGTATGTGATGCGATGTGATATATATATATATATATATATATATATATATATATATATATATATATATATATATATATATATAATAATGGTAATAATCCAGGTGAATAATATCCACAGGGTGGTAATCCAGAGAATTTTAACCGGGTTTATAAAAAGTGCTCAATATCAAAATAGAGCTTTATATATGATAATTTTATTTACAAATATGATCTGAGGTTAAGATCGGATTCTAACTCTGCCTGATGAGATCTCAGTTTATAGTAACTGTTGATCGATAACATCGACATGCCAGTGTCGCAGATTTTGTACATGTCTGTGTAAATAAAATTATCACATATATATATATATATATATATATATATATATATACAAAAACACACACACACTTCGACTGCTGAAGGATTAGATTATCCCACTCCATCTATACTCTTAATAATCCAAAATAAATTATCGATCGAATTAAAAAATTTAAAAGATTATGAAATCGATTAGAAATATTTTATTGTTTTTCAAAACATGGAGCGATATTTGCCATAATTGATTTGCGAAACAGACTTAAGTATCTACCTTTCTATTAAAAGCTACAAATAAACGGTTTTAGAACTACTTTACTTTATATATATATATAAGCAGGGCTATCCGGGGCAAAAGTGAAACATATTTCTATTAAAACTACTACTTCTCTCTTTCCCGGTTTCCCACTCCCTCTACCCACCCCGTTTTTTTTCCTCCGCCCAGCCTATTACTTTCTCTGGACATACACTTTTTATAGATTATTCGAGTCGGCGTAAGGGAAATAAATCTTTGTAAAAAATCAGAGTTACTGTCCTTTAGTTAGTATATAGAAATGACTGGGAAACCAGCACCCCTGACGAAATCGGCGGTTTCAAAGAATGGATATTTTCTTCTAAATTTTAGATATTATTCATTCCGGACAACGCTGATCAAGAAAATGTTAACTTTAATGATGTTGGTTCTATATTTTTAATATTTAGTTTAACATACACACACACACACACACACTTACACATACACATGAATTCTTGTCCTGGAATCCGGTAAAACTAAAAGACCACAAGAAAGATATACTATGACATAGCTGGTCAATTGGGGAGAGGAAAATTAATATTCTTAACATTTTTACAAACTCAAAGTTTGACAGGTAAAGAAAAACTTTAATTTAATATTCTAATGTCTGTGTATCTTATACAGGGTGGGCAAAAATAAGGGTCCTATTTTTAAAAATTCATAACTTTTTTATTTATAGATTTTTTTTTTTTTTTAGAATAAGTAAAGGACCCCTTTTCGAAGCAAGCATGAGCCGTATTAGCCCTAAGGAACGTACCCTCATTTAGAAAACATTATTTTTGCTTAAAAAACTCAAAACAGTGTAAAAAACAATACTTTAGTTTTTGTAAGTTTTAAGAAGTGTTTTTCGGCTAAAATTTGTTTTGTTTATTTCAAAAAATTTCGGAAGGGTCAGTCTACACACACATGAAGTTTGGTGAGTTTAACTTTTATTTTGTGGAAGTTATTCAAATTCAAGTTATTCAAATTTAAAGATAGGACCCTTATTTTGGCCCACCCTGTATAAAGATCACCTGTTAGCCCCAGAGAAGGGGCCTTTTGATTTCTGAGAACTGTGACTGAAGTAACTGAAGTAAAAAGAACCAATAAAGAGAGAGAGACACACACAGACAAATTCCATTCATATAATATATATCAGGAGACGATATTACCAATCTACAATTACAGACAGGATAAGAGAAGTGGAAGATCGTTTATGATATAACTGCATTTCTTTTCGTATTTGACAATTCTCGATTTTATTCAAATATTTTAGAACTACGAATACTATCTAGATTATATTCCACTTTGAAATATAAACTTATTATTCTATTGTTTTTATTTTTAATTTCATATTAAGAGAGTAGAAATTGGACTTTGGGTTTACTTTCGGCAGCCTCGTAACTCTCGCTTCCCTTATTTTGTCGTTTAGTCCTCACATTCCATGAGCAATGTTTCTGACAAAGTAGGAATAATTGCTGTTTTCTGGGTCAGAATCTATCCATCTAGCACTTATTGTTGGTTAGTTTCTTTTACCTTGAAGTAGTATTTTTTAGCTCCTAACATTAAGTGGCTTCATGCCTTGTCTGGAGCGATTTCCATAAAAGAATTTAAAAAACAACATTTCTCTACATTGTTACGTATTCACTTGTAGGTTCGATTTCACTGGGAAGATAAGGTTCTTCCTCTGATGAATCAATGTTTGTTACTTATAAAATGATTAACCAATAAAACGCGTTTGACACCGGTGCATACAAAAACTGCATCTTATTAAATAAAATCCATTTTAGCTGAGTTACAGTGGGATGGCTTAAGACTGTGTTCTTGCAAACCACTCTTTACTCTTAATAATAAAAAATCAAATACCAAGCGTTTTAAATATAAAATCCATGAAATATTTTAAAAGCACAATGCGATATCTTTCATAGCCTGTATTTAAAAAAGCTATTAATCTCAAATAAACGGTTTGTAAACTAGATTTGCTTCATATATTAGATCAGGAGATATTTTAAGCGTAAGAATACCTACTTAGCTTAGATTCCACTTTAAAATATGAACTTAAGATTTACTATTTTTTTAATTAAATATTAACCCTTATTTCTCCATTGTGACGTAATCACTTGTAGGTTCGATTTCTTTTGAGAATATATTGTTATATAAATTTACTGGGAAGATCAGGTTCTTCTGTCAACGGCTCAATATTTGTTATTTATAAAATTATTAGTCAATGAAAACTGGTCTGACACCGGTGTATATAATTCTGCATCTTATTGAATAAAATCTATTTTTAGTGATTGACAGTGAGATGACTAGACTATAAGAGAGTTAGTCCTCCCACTCACCTTATACTCCTAATATCAAAAATCAAATATCGAGCGTTTTTAATATAAAATCGATGCACTATTTTAGAACACTGTGCTATATATGTTATACAAAAGTTATCAACCACAACGAAAAAGGGGGGATCTTTTACGACGCTCAGCAGAGTAAAAACGCTAAAAAAACAAATATACAACAAATAAAAGTAACTGTAAGCTGTAAAAGTTATTTTGAAACTTGCCTGTAGCATTTGTTTGAATTTTTAGACCGTTACAGCCGCTATTTATTAGAAATCAATAGTTTTATCACCGTAACTTGGGAAAAACATGGCCGCTTTTGGGGGGGGGGCATTTGGTAAGGAAGCACGTGAATCGCCATCTTGAATTTTGTGCAAGCCTTTGGGAAAAAAACAATACATTTTTTTTTTTACATCTAATAAAAACCCATTTATAATACGTAAAAATAAAAACAAATTACATAGGTAAATAGAAAAATATCTATTCTCGTCGCAGGTCAACTTCACTTGTTGCAAATTTATGCTTTTAAACCCTTTCTCGTTCTTTTTTTGGACCCCGTTCGCGACTGTGCTGAGTGTCGTAACATATACCCGAAAAAGGTTTATAGACTGGCTTTGCTTTATATATTAGATCAAGAAACGTTATTTATAAGAAGAGTAAAAGAATACCGCTCAGTTTATAATAGAATATAAAGTGCGTCTCTATTCCTTTTAAACACTTCCCGATGTTGTTCAAACAGTTTTGAGCGTAACAATGCCTACTTATTTTAGATTCCACTTTCAAATATAAACTTGATTCCAACTTTTTTTTAAATTTCATATTAACCCATTTCTCTCTACGTTATCTCAATAGCAGCGTAACATCAGTGCGTGGATTTATATGCATTTTCAAGATAATGGCGTAACCACTTGAAAGTTCAATTTAACTTGAGAACGCGGGCTGATGCTGATTTACCGGGAAGATAAACGATCTTTGTTCGGCTAAGTAATTAATTTTCCTTCTGTACAGTTTTTCCTTTTTTATAAACGACTTTCAAAATACTCGCAAGCCTCGTAAAAGCAATCATAAAATCAAAGGCGGAGACACATAATACCACAGAGGCTTACAGAAAATATAAAACATTATTTTAATAGCTTTCTGCACAAAATAAGTTAAGTAAAATGATATCCATAAATATGTAAATAAATAGAATAGATACACACACACACACACACACATATATATATATATATATATATATATATATATATATATATATATATATATATATATATATATATATATATATAACTTCTTTGTAAAATGGTAGGAACAATCCCAGCAGAGTGCTCGATTAATTAAGAATTAAAGTTAAAAATTAAGAGCATAATATTTATTTATTCTGGTACAGAAAAATTAGTACAATATTCGTACCGTCGGTTTCAAGCACGGAAGGTCTTACCCATCCGGCTCTTTTCAGAAGCTGAAGAGAGCCGGATGGGTAAGACCTTCCGTGCTTGAAACTGGCGGTACGAATGTTGTACTAATTTTTCTGTACCAGAATAAATAAATAAATAAATATATATATATATATATATATATATATATATATATATATATATATATATATATATATAAATTAGGAAAGTTCATTTTATAAAGCATCTTTTTAAAAGTTAATATATATATAGAGGCAAAAATGCCTTCAAAAACCATGTATTAGATGCGAGTAATTAAATCAAAAGAAAAAGAAAAATATTTCGAAACATTTAACAAAATATTTCAAAATACCTTCCGTTTTTTTTTTCTTCATCTTGATTTTTTTTTTTTTTAGCTAATATTTCGCTTGACAAAAACAAGCTTCGACAGAGCCAAGACAAATAAAGGTATAACCTATTTTCCATAATTTACTTCCTGGTGTTGGTGAAGTGTCTCGTCCGGTGTTGTGGACTATTGGTGAAAATGTCTGTTTTAAATAGAATAGAACTTGATTGCGCATGGTCGCTGCTAGGTATAAATTAGGAAAGTTCATTTTATATATACACGTGTGTATTTTATATAAAGATCAGATATTTATGCTTGAATATGTTTGTAAATAGATTAAAACTTTGACGTGTTAAATAGAGAAGAAAGGAATCCAGGCTAAGATAGTAATAAAACAATAGAAAAAGAAAAGAATAGGAAGGCAAGTAATAAAAATGATAAAAAAAGATAGAAACTAATTGAAAGAGTTAACAAGTAAAGAATGTAATCCGATACTAATTTATAAAAATAGCTCATCCCAAAAAGGGATTTATTAAAAGGGAAAGTTTTCCAAATCCATCTAACTTCTCTGTCTTCTTTGGTCTGAAGAGGTTGACTCTCTGTGAAGAGTACAACCAAAACATGTATGCACATGTGTAACCAATAATGTGTGTATGAATAAAAATGTATACTTAAGAACAGCTCTACTTGTTATTGAGCACTTTTTATAAACACTTGAGTTTCAACGGATTTACATCGACAAACTAATACAATACGTGTATTATATATATATATATATATATATATATATATATATATATATATATGAATGTGAAATGAATAAAGAAAAACCAAGAGATATTTTATATATTCATCAACGTTTCGTCTTTATTGTAAGACTTCCTCGGGATGATACTTTGAAGAAAAATGTCATGCAAGTATATCGAAATCTAAAGTTGACATGATGGAGATATGAAGGAAAGTAGTAGCCGTGGCTACTGTCAGCGCTGGAGGAAAGTCCAGGCTGTGAGAAGTCAGTGGTGGCGAAGAATGAAATAAATATGGAAAGCTTTGAGTGGGTACCATTGAAGCAGCTGTGAAATAGGGAGGTGTGAGAATATAATTGAACTTTCCTTAGGGGCTGAGATTTTTGTCGTGGTGAGGTGTGGCATGAATTTTGAGAGGTTGGGGAAAGAGGAGGGAGGGGGTAAAATTGTGTGTTTAGCATGTAGGTGGTATCATAGTTGTAGAAAAAGATTTGCAGAAATGGAGATAACTTGAAAATAGAGGGGTAAGTGTATGAATGAAATGGTCAAACGGAAGGGAGAGGTGAAAGGAGGAGGTGAGGTTTTGTTGTGGTTAAGTGTGAAATCTTTTGAGGCCGAAAAGAGGGATGGAGGAGTATTGACCAGGTGGCTTTGTCAAGAATGTGTGAGCATAAGTGTGTTTGAAAGAATGTGCTTCTTATTTTTTTTCGTTGTTTTTCTTTATATATTTTTGCATTTATATTATTCTTATTATTATCACCTATTTAATCATTTTTATATTATATATATATATATATATATATATATATATATTCGTACTTATTATATTATTATAAATAATTATTAACTATTATTATTATATTATATTTTTTATTTCTTTATTAAATTTGTTATACTTATATTATATCTTTATTTGTATTATTATTATTATAATTATTATTATTATTATCATTATTATTATTATATCCGTATATATATATATATATTTTTGGCATCTTTAAAGTTTCTGATTTCTAGCTTCTCACTCAACATAATCTACATGGATCATCTAAGTAGCTGCATATCTAAGCCCATCGTAATGTTTCCATTTGAGTATAAGCGACCGTTGACTTTATTTCTTAATGGTTTGATAATAAATATGATTTTTTAATTAAATGTGAATTTGTTATTATAATGTCTTTTTGAATTCGAGAGAGGTTGCTCCTATCCAATGGTTTTTTTTATTCCGGTTTTCATGTGTGCATTTTGTGATATGTTAAATGATGCCTTTAGTTAAGAAATTATTTTATAACGCATTTTTCAGTTACAGTTTTACCCCATTATAAACTGTCTAATTTTTATTTCGGTAATTTCTATTATAAAGCAATCTTTAAACGGACGAAAACATGTATTTTGTTTGATTGCAATATATACGAAAAAGCTTTAGGGAAGCCAACGTATTAATATATATATATATATATATATATATATATATATATATATATATATATATATATATATATATATATATGATAAGTAAGCTACAAAGAAACGTTTATGTTTTATTCCTACGGAAAAAATCAGGATAATTGCGTAAATGTATAATTAACGTTTGCTTTCATATTTTCTTCACAGCCAATAGATGTAAATCCGTTTTTTGACAGCGTTCTGGGCCCCCGCACGTATAAAAGGATCAGATTAACAAAAAGTCAACTTACTTTTACACGTGAGACAGAAAATGATTTATGTTTCCTTGCTTTAAATTTTTTAGTTACAGGTTTGTATTTATTTATTTTTATATTATTTTTGTAGCTATCATAATATAAAGTTAATTCTGTGTGTATAGTAAGCCGCTTTTCCGTGCACATTAATTTCAATTATTGCCTGTTGTGATTTCTCGTGGACGTGTGGGTAAGGGCGTAATTCAAAGCTGGATTTACGAACTGTATTCGAGCTAATGCGACGACTTACAACCGTCACTCCCACACTGATGAGAGTAGAAACCCCGAAACGACGTCGTCTGTAGGTATAAAACACTTAAATATATATATATAAATATATATATATATATGTGTGTATGTGTGTGTGTGTGTGTGTGTGTGTGTAGCTTACTTGTCATATATATAGGCTAAAGAAGCTTTAAGTCATTTTAACAAACAAAAAAAAGTAAAATGCAGTTTAAATTCCCAGTGAAACTAACTAAATCCAAGATATTAAATATATATATGACAAGTAAGCTACACAGAAACGTTTATGTTTTATTTCTGTGGAAAGCATCAGGATAATTTCGTAGATGTATAATAAACGTTTACTTTTATATTTTTTCACCGCCAGTGGTGGTAAATCCGTTTGTTTAAACTGTGTTTTGGCCCCCATGCATATAAAAGGCTCCAATCAACAAAAAGTGAACCTACTTTTACACGTGAGACCAAAAATAATTTACTTCTCTTATTTTTGCTTCCTTGTTTCAGATTGTATTAGTTACAGGTTTGTATTTATTTATTTTTATATTATTTTTTGTAGCTATCCCAAAGTAAAATGAATCATGTGTCAACAGTTAGCTGCTATTTCGCTTCTACGATTTAGTAATTTACTGTCAACTTTGAAAGTTTACATTTGTAGTCACTTATTCAGACATTGTCTTAATGACTTGTCTAAATGTCTGCAGGTCCTCGCCCATCTAAATACTTTTCATTCGACTGTAGGCAACCGTCTGCTCTTTTTAAGATTCCAGTAACGGTTCGATAATGATGTACTAGATCTATATTTTAGT
The DNA here is from genome assembly GCA_963556195.1 of Sepiola atlantica. Classification (NCBI taxonomy): domain Eukaryota; kingdom Metazoa; phylum Mollusca; class Cephalopoda; order Sepiida; family Sepiolidae; genus Sepiola; species Sepiola atlantica. Next base: position 37,011,889 of record OY744553.1, read on the forward strand.
TATTGCGTGTGTTTTCCTTGTTATGACAGCTCTTTTTCACAATTTCAGGACGGTTACTCCTATATAGTATTGTTAGTTATTCAGGTTTTCATTTGGCTTGGCAAGTGATGCCATTAGTTAAGCAGTTATTTTTCAAATGGCAATGTGAGCTAATTTTGCAGTTACAGTTATTTTCCCATAATTAATTTTTATATTTTTTATTTATTAATTACTATTCATTTCTGAGTTATTACTATTTCATGTGACTAAATTATTATTGTTATTAGCAATAGTAGTAGTAGCAGTATTAATAGCTTTGTTGTTGCTATTAGTGTTGTTATTTTTCTTGTTATATTTGTCAATTTTTCTACGCATTTCCTTTTTATTTTTACAACTGTCATTGAGTATTTTTTTGTTATTATGAACTTTGCCTACTGAGTATCTGCATATCTTGGCCAGTCTTAATGTTTTCTATTCGACCATAGGCAACTATAAGTTTTGCCTACTCAGCTTTTGGCTAAGATCAAAGTATAGTATCTGTTTCGATGGATACTGCACTCCATAGACTGGTATTGTCTTGGCCTTCGGGGCTTGATTTACGCCGGTCAGTGGGTCTGTCCTGTGCAGTTCTAGGAGGTCCACCCTCCCAGGCTTTGCCTCCCCTCTTTGAGGAGGAGTAAGTTTATTGCTTACTGCCTGAGGCGCCCCTACCGGGGAATGCCGACGGGGCGGCCCAGGCAATTATATATATATATATATATATATATATATATATATATATATATATATATATATATATATATATATATATATAAAGCCTGTTTGTAATTAGAAAAAAAACGGAACAGTAAAAACGAGATTAACAACAAAAAATAATTGAAGACAATATCTGCGATATTTTTCTTCAAAAACTTATTTATGTATTTTCAGAAAATCTCTATCTTACTGTAACTGTAAATCTTTAACTTACAGTTAATAGTATCCTAGATGATGGAAAATGTTTTGATATTTCGGGAAGAACTCTCCCCTTTCTCAGGACACAAACCTTTTTTCTGTTTTCAGAGAAAAAAAACGTTTCAAGATGGCGGTTATATTTCAGTGCATCCAAATATACCATTAACAGTGTAAGATTTTGCTTAAAATAAATAAATAGATAGATTAGGTTTTGAATAAAAATAGCGCAGGTATCCATCCCGTCTTTCTACCATTCCGGGGTGGGTGGGTAATCTCCGCATTGCAAACAACCTTATTAAGTACCTATATGCTGAATTTAATTAATCTAAAACATGTTTGTGCCTAAGGCTTCTTTAATAATAGGGGTGGGACGTAATGGGTTAAAATTTCAGATTCATGCGAGTAGTATTTTTTTGTGTTCATTTGTACATAACACTAAACAATCGAACATTTTGAAAATTTTGCAAAATTCAAAAAGTGCAGGCCACTAGTTTTTGGCTATTTTACATTCATGAAAACCGTTTCACTGCCTAAAAATAGTCCTAAATTAAAGTACTATATCAGATTTAACCATCTATATCCATTTATAGCTTTTGGGGATGTTTTAGGACCTGCAATGTCGCATGAAACCACTTTTTCACCGAAAAATGATGGATTTTGAGTCCCGTGGAACCCTAACGGCTATTTTTGGCCTGCACCTTCTGAATTTTGCAGACTTTTCAAAATGTTTGATTGTTTAGTGTTATTTATATATAAATGAACACACAAAAAATACTACTCGCATGAATCTGAAATTTTCACCCATTACATCCCACCCCTATTTACATCCAACCTCTACTAATAATGATCATACGTAGTATATTTTCCTTTATCAAAACCATTTACGCAAATTTCTATAAAAGTAATCACATTAAGTTATTTCCCATCTACCGCAAAGTCTACGATAAAACTTTACGAGTATAAATCTGGTTAAGTTTTAGATTAGAGATTGAATCTGATGTCGGGAAACATTAAAGACGGCGTAATTGAAGATACTTGTTCGATGCTTGTCAAAAATAGGCATATAAGTAGACAGACATGAGTAAAAGTCAAATGACGATGGAGATATGTTATTTACTTGCAAATAAGATGAAAATGTAATCTTCATCTAATTTATTCCGATGCGTTCTTAATTCTTTGTAATTTTTATTAAACTTTATATATGTTTCATAAGTACCAAATTTAGATGAGGAAGATCTGACTGCTAAATATCTTACAATTGCGTCCTCCAAAAATATAAGTAAAATTTGATTTATATTATTTGATAAAAACACATATATGAGTGTCGACTGTGTAATAAAAAGCAACATGGATACACACACACGTATATATATATATATATATATATATATATATATATATATATATATATATATATATATATATATATATATAAAGATAGATGAAAAAAGAGGGATAAACATGTACGAATGGCCAATTTATTTCAACTTCGATTGTTCAATGCAAGGTGTACTCGGTAAAAACATGTTTATTATTCTTTCCTTAAGCCAAAGCTTTTCAAAGATTAAAATCTTATCATCAGAGGAAATACATAGATAGATAAGTTGGCCTTGTTTTCAACTAATACGCTGTCGCTCATCTTAGACTTGATCGAAGTCACTACTTAAATTCTCGACTGGTTGCGTTTAATATACACAGTTCAATTTCAACTTCTGAAAAACTACTCTCATTTTCGGTCTACGGAAGTATTTTAAAATGACCCGAATTCTCAAAATTACTTCCGAATAAGTGCGTTCCATCTACGATTGAACTAAACATCTTTCTATTGGATTTACTTCATTCTTGAACTTTTTCAATGCTGCCTTCACGAAAACCCTTCTTTTCCATCTTTAAATCTCCTTTCACTAAACACCTTATCAACGGACGTTTACTAACTGGACAGACCACATATCTTTTTACACGCACATTCTCACTCTCCATTACTTAATATTTTTTCTAATTTTGAATATAGATATTCAGTAAAGTAATTAAGTTAGTAAAGAAATTAAGACCATTGATTTTCTTTTCCTCATGTGACCAGTTTACTATCTTATTGTATATCTTTCTTGCTGTCTCTTGGCCTTACTGGATTCCAAGACAAGAATTCATCTAGTCTGGTGGAGTATCCAGCTAAGTGCTGTTACTTCAGGTAACATTACTAAGAAAAGGTGTACTATTCCTCGTATCAGTCAGTGTATAGCCTTGTCAGGGAGATCTTATTTGGGCTTCGAATACTATGTTTTTTTAATATTTGGTCAGGGTTTACTTGTAGGGTGAAGTATCCTCATGTCAGGTTGTCCTGACAAACCCTTGTACAGAGAAACTGAAAGGACTCGAGGAAGGTGTCTAGTAGGTAATACAAATATGTATTTTAAAACCTTCAGTGTTTAAGAAGATAGATGTCCATTTAGGATAAACGGGTCTTAAAAATAAAACAATAGGCAGATAATAGTATATTTCTTTTAATTTCAATTGACAAATTTGATTTTTTTATCGACGTATCGGTTTCAGGGGGACACTTGAAACTCACTTCGCATGGAATTGAGATTTCACATGTAACTGATTTTGCAGTCGATGTTTTGATAGTGTCTTGGTAGTGCGTTACTAGATATAAAGAAGAAGAAGAAGAAGAAGAAGGGGGATGAAGAAGGAGAAGGAGATTAAGAAGAAAAATGGGGATGAAGAAGAATAAAGGATAGATGTAGAAATAGGGTTCGATGAAGAAGAAGAAGAAGAAGAAGAAGAAGAAGAAGAAGAAGAAGAAGAAGAAGGAGATGAAGAAGAATGGGGATAAAGAAGAAGAAAGGATAGATGTAGAAATAGAGGGTCGATGAAAAAGAAGAAGAAGAAGAAGAAGAAGGGAGAGATGTAGAAGAAGGGAGAGATGAATAAAAAGAAGAAGAAGAAGAAGAAGAAGAAGAAGAAGAAGAAGAAGAAGAAGAAGAAGAAGAAGGGGATGAAGAAGAAGAAAGGATAGATGTAGAAATGGGGGTCGATAGAAAAGAAGAAGAAGAAGAAGAAGAAGGGAGAGATGTAGAAGAACGGATCGATGAATAAAAAGAAGAAGAAGAAGAAGAAGAAGAAGAAGAAGAAGGGGATGAAGAAGAATGGGGATGAAAAAGAAGAAAGGATAGATGTAGAAATGGGGGTCGATGAAGAAGAAGAAGAAGAAGAAGAAGAAGAAGAAGAAGAAGAAGAAGAAGAAGAAGAAGAAGAAGAAGAAGAAGAAGAAGAAGAAGGGAGGGATGTAGGGAGGGATGTAGGGAGAGAAGAAGAAGAAGAAGAAGAAGAAGAAGAAGAAGAAGAAGAAGAAGAAGAAGAAGAAGAAGAAGAAGAAGAAGAAGAAGAAGAAGAAGAAGAAAAAGAAGAAGGGAGGGATGTAGGGAGAGAAGAAGAAGAAGAAGAAGAAGAAGAAGAAGAAGAAGAAGAAGAAGAAGAAGAAGAACAACAACAACAACAACAACAACAACAAGGGGTGAAGAAGAACAGGATGAAGAGGAAGAAAGAATAGATGTAGAAATAGGGGTCGATGAAAAAGAAGAAGAAGAAGAAGAAGAAGAAGAAGAAGAAGAAGAAGGGGATGAATAAGAAGAATGGGGATGAAGAAGAAGAAAGGATAGATGTAGAAATAGGGGTCGATGAAGAAGAAGAAGAAGAAGAAGAAGAAGAAGAAGAAGAAGGGAGAGATGTAGAAGAAGGGATCGATGAATAAAAAGAAGAAGAAGAAGAAGAAGAAGAAAAGCGGCATGTAGAAAAAAAGGAAATAATAAGAGAAACTTGCTTGTTTCTCTTATTATTTCCTTTTTTTAATATTAAATATAAAACAAAACAACTCAACAAACCTAATAAAAAATTAACAATAAAATATTTAAATTATTTTTAAAAAATAAAAAATATAGATAAAAACACGGAAATAAAATCCAATAAAAACGACGCCAGACGATAAAAAAAATAACAAAAAGAAAAAAGAGGGAGAAAAAACATGACCCACTTAACGCAAACAACGTGGAAAAAAACGCAAAAATCCGCATTCCAAGAAAACCGAGCAATATATATAAAAAAAGAAATTGAAAAAAACAAGAAGCGAAAAATCGAAGAGGAAAGCGGTCTAAACGCCATAACAGGCCAGTAACGAAAACGCTATTTTTTTAAATTTCACCCAAATCGCTAATCA
>OY744553.1:37019534-37027034 GCA_963556195.1 Sepiola atlantica
GCTTGAAACCGACGGTACGAATGTTATACTAATTTTTCTGGACCAAAATATATATATATATATATATATATATATATATATATATATATATATATATATTCTCTGTAATACAAGTGTTGTTGAATATGACAGACAACTTATGTATGGATATCGTTGTATGGATCATTTTCATTTGCTGAATCAGGTTATTTGTTTCGGTGAGGAATTTGCTGATGAATCTGCCATAACTGTAGGTATCCCAAGTACTTCCAAGCCCATTCGTCTTTACCTGATTCCATAAAGATAGCCCCGAAGTGGCCTGAAAGTACTCGGACAGCTATGACAGATTCATCAGCCAATTCCACATCGAAACAAAGACCCTGGTGCAGCAAATAGAAAAGGTCCACACAATGATATCCAGACATAAGTTGTCTGTTATCTTCAACAACACTTATGCATATATATATATATATAAATGAAAGACGATGGGATAAACATGTACGAATGACAAATCTATTTCAACTTCGATTGTTCAATGCAAGGTGAACTCGGTAAAAACATGTGTATTATTCGTTCCTTAAGCCAAGGCTTTTCAAAGATTAAAATCTTATCATCAGAAGAAATTACATAGATGGATAAGTTTGCAGTGGAAAAGCCAAAATTAAAAATTTGAAATAATATTTATTAAGTGAAGGTGAGAGTGTGCGTGTAAAAAAATATGGGGTCTGTCCAGTTGGTAAATTTCGTTGATAAGGTGTTCGGGTAAAGGCAGCGTTGAAAAAGTTTAAAAATGAAGTAAATCCAATAGAAAGATGTTTAGTTTAATCGTAGGTGGAACGCATATATATATATCTATATATATATATATCTATATATATATATATATATATATATATATATATATATATATATATATAATTAGAATTATATGCTTATAATACTGCCAAGGAAGATGTTGGAGGCAGAAAATCTTTACATATATTGAATTTTAGCTGTTTCACACATTTATTTAAGTTCCAATATATTCCTTTAAAACAATGTAATACTCCAATTGCTGAAATCTCTTGGCACCTCATAATATATTCGTGGATGTACTATTGCAAAAAAACATGGTACCCCTTATTTAAATATTTTCATGATTTTTTTTACTTGACTTCAGATTTCATACATTATTGATTAATATTAAAATGTTTATTGCTATATAATTGCTTTTTCCGTACTGATGAGAAGATTTGTTTCTTTGAAAATCCTAGGTTTAAAAGAATTTTCCATATTTTTTACTATTTTTTGTTGTACTATATTTAACTTGTAAAGTATATAACTTCACATTTGCTTATTTTAACTTTCATTTAACTATATATGTGTATATATATATATATATATCGAGCACTCTTGAAAAACTTGGTTTAATGTTCACTTTATTCACACATTTAAACTTGATCAATTAATATATATATATATATATATATATATATATATATATATAACATCATATGTATACTTCTCATTTTTACGACTGAATCGTTGAATGCATGGTTATAGATGTCAGGTTTTGACACCTGGGGTTTATGGTTCGAACCAGTGGGGCAATTGTATTCTTGACCACACTTATGAGTTTTATCAGAGGAAACAAGCGCTATATTGTAACATCGGTTATACTATCACAACAATTTCCAATTTTATCTTTATATTTGTTACATTTTGACACTACTTTTTACTTTCACTTTAAATTTAATACTTGTGTTTTTATCTTTATATGGGTTATACTTTTACTTCACTTTGTACTTTCACCTTAAATTTTATACTTGTTTTTATCTATATAGTTGTAATATTTTTACTTCCTTTTGTACTTTCACTTTCAACTTCATACTTGTTTTTATCTTTATATTTGTTATATTTTTACTTCACTTTGTACTTCCACTTTAGATTTTATGCTTGTTCTTTTATCTTTATATTTGTTATATTTTTACCTCATTTTGTACTTTCACTTTCAATTTTATACTTGTTTTTTATCTTTATATTTGTTATATTTTTACTTGACTTTGTACTTTCACTTTCAATTTTATACTTGTTTTTATCTTTATATTTGTTATATTTTTACTTCACTTTGTACTTTGTACTTTCACTTTCAATGTTATACTTGTTTTATCTTCATATTTCTCAAATTTTACTTCACTTTGTACTTCCACTTTAGATTTAATGCTTGTTCTTTTATCTTTATATTTGTTATATTTTTACTTTACTTTGTACTTTCACTTTCAATTTTATACTTGTTTTTGTCTTTATATTTGTTATATTTTTCCTTCACTTTGTACTTTCACTTTCAATTTTATAATTGTCCTTTTATCTTTATATTTTTTATTTTTGGCTCACTTTGTACTTTCACTTTCAATTTTATACTAGTTGTTATCTTTATATTTGTTATATTTTTACTAAACTTTGTACTTTCACTTTCAATGTTATACTTGTTTTTATCTTTATATCTGGTATATATTTTACTTCACTTTCTACTTTCACTTTCAATTTTATAATTGTTCTTTTATCTTGATATTTGTTATATTTTTAATTCAATTTGTACTTTAACTTTCAATTTTATACTTGTTTTATCTTCATATTTGTTATATTTTTACTTCACTTTGTACTTTCACTTTCAATTTTATACTTGTTTTTATCTTTATATTTGTTATATTTTTACTTCACTTTGTACTTTAACTTTCAATTTTATACTTGTTTTGATCTTTATGTTTGTTATATTTTTACTTCACATTGTACGTTTACTTTCAATTTTATACTAGTTTTTATCTTTATATTTGTTATATTTTTGCTCACTTTGTACTTTCATTTTTAATTTTATACTTGTTCTTTAATCTCAATATTTGTTACATTTTTACTTCACTTTGTACTTTCACTTTAGATTTGAAACTTGTTCTTTTATCTTTATATTTGTTTAATTTTTACTTCACTTTCAATTTTATACTTGTTTGTATCTTTATATTTGTTACATTTTTACGTACATTTGTACGTTCACTTTCAATTCTATATTTTTTCTATTATTTTACTGTTAATGCTCTGATTACACTTGCTATTATCAAAAGGGTCCAAAGTACATCCTCAGGGAACAGCTTAAATAAATACGCTCAGCAAGCTGATTGTTCAATGTATGACCAAATTTGCTTGCAAAGACAATTCTCCGCATTAGGAAATAGGTCGTTTTTATGATTGCTACATCTAACTACATGACATTCATGCGATCATATTCCAGAGGTAGATCATTGTACATTTATTTTCCTGACAGTCATAAACGACATCCCTGATGAAATTGTGTCCGAGATGGGTATATTGACTGACGACACCACGCTTTATTCTTGTCATGTGGGTAAAACGAACGCACACATATCGAACGCAATGCCTGAACCCAAGACAAATATAAGCTATAAATATAGCATTAGTTTTAAATTTGTAATGTTTTTTCATTTTTCTTTCTTTAGAGTATATGATACGGTTGCTGTGGCAGTTCCCCGTAAATGGTAAAGTAAATAAAAATGATATGCCTACGTTACTCACCTTGTTGCCTAAAATACATATTCTATAATTCAAAATGCTAAGTTAAATAGTTTAGGATTTTAACATCAAATATGTATTACTTACGCTCATGCACGGCCCAATTGTTTTAAAAATGTATTTCTTAAAATAATCCTCAAAATTTGATGTAGAGCATTTTTTTCTCTAATTATTTTGTATCGAACTTATTAAAAAAGTGTTAAAGTAAACGCACCCACTATATGGTAAAGTTTACAAAACAATAATGTGCCTATGTTACCCATCGTGTTGCCGAAAATATATATTCCCAAATTTATAATTATAGGTTCATTTAAAACCTTAAAAATAAAAATGTTAGATATATAAAGAAATTGACAACATGTTTGAAGTACGCATGAAAATGTATTTAAGTGAAATATTTTTAAAAATAAACACATGATGCAATTTAAATGAAAAATTCATTTTTTTGCAAGCTTTCGTTGTTGAACAAATCTGTCAGGCGAGACTGTCTTATAGTTTTTTTTTTCTTCTTTCTCATTTTGATGGTATTAACCCCGAGGTAAAGGCAGAAGAGCACGCCAAGTTATAGAAGACGTTATGATAAGTTTAGTCCGGTCGATTTTATGCACATATTGGCGCTTTTTGAATAAGTAAATGCACAACATATTTGAGGCATGCATGAAAATGTATTTAAGTGAAATATTTTTGAAAATCATCACATCGTGCAATTTAAATAAAAAATCATTTATTTAATTATTTTTGCAAGCTTTCTCATGTTGATTGTATTAGCGCGAAGGGGTCGAATCACGGTGCACCCCCTAAATGTTAACTTTACCAAAACAAAATGTTCCAATGTTACTGTATTTTTCAGAATATATATATATTCCAAAATTCATAATGATCTATTCATTTTTATAGGAGTTAAAAATATTTTTTGGGAGAGGGTGTTGTTTGGGTGATGTTTACAAAAAGTAATGTGCCTATGTCACTTACCGAGAATATATATTCCAACATCCATAATTACTGGTTTACATTTCTGCATATGAGAAAACAGAGAGTAGTTAGTCAATTCCAAAAACTAGCAGTCCGAGAAAATATGTTATTAGAGTAGAAACCTTCCGGCATCTGGGGACTTCTACGGTGAAGAGGTGCGATTTTGCAGATGGTCGTTTCGGCAGTTGGGTATTTAGATCAAAAGGGGCACTTGTTCAGCAAGTTCATAGGAGCACATTCCGTTAAAGTACTTGTAAGACAAGTACAGGGATGCAAATGCTGGCTAAATACACACACAATATATATATATATATATATATATATATATATATATATATATATATATATATATAAGAATATATATATATATATATATATATATATATATATATATATATATATATATATATATATATATATATATATATATATAAGAAATGAAAAAGGCAAAACCAAAAAGGTTGTTTTTTTTATATATTCATCAACGTCTCGTCTTTATTTTTAAGATTTCTTCAGGATGATAATATTAAGAAAAATGTCATGCAAGTACGTGAAAATATTGGGTTAAAATGATGGGTTGATGGGAAGAAGTAGTAGTCACTGCTGGGAGTAGTAGGACCAGGGTCTGGGCTTAGTGAAGTCAGTAGCATGGAATTAAATAAATGTGAATGGTTCTTCCCATCAACCCATCATGTAAACCCCATATTTTCATGTACTTGCATGACATTTTTCTTAATATTATCATCCTGAAGAAGTCTTAAAAATAAAGACGAAACGTATATATAAAAAATATATTAAAAAAATACATCCATTTTGGTTTTTCCTTTTTCATTTCCCATCACGTCGGATTACCTTCATCCTTCCTTACTCATATATATATATATATATATATATATATATATATATGTGTGTGTGTGTGTGTGTGTGTGTGTGTGTGTGTGTGTAGAAGGATGAAAAGGAATTAGAAAAGCAAAAGTCAAATCTTTTTTTCAATTCAGTTGCCCATAGCAAGGTATATTCCGCAAAAAGGCAATTTATTCAAGTTAAATTTTTCCTTTTCAAAGATCAAAATCTTATCATCAAAGAAAGTCGCTGGGATAGATAAGTTGGCAAAGGCCAAAATTTAAAATTTGGAAAAGTAAAATAAAAATTGTAGGCAAAGAAACACAAGGCAAAACTCTGCCCGAGTGCAAGCAAATGTCCGATTGCAAAAAAGTCCGGTATCAAAAGGTCCAGCGGAGAAAGTGAAATGTAGATAGGTAGGTCGTTAAAAGGCACGAGAAGTGACAAGAGAGGATTCAAAGTTAAATTCCAAACAACCACATCTTCAGGTGCGGCGAAGATAGGTAGAATCCAATAAAAGGTACGTTCGTGGATGCAACAAGGCTCAGTAAAACGTGAGGTGGAAAGTATTCGCCATTTAAAAGACTTCCTGTGCTAAACTTCATGGAATAGGTTTAAATTGGCAAAAATACAGCCAATTAATATTTAAAGGCAAGCCCGTTGAAAAACAAGACTAGTCTGAAGAATGGCAAAAACTCATATGCGACCAGTAGGCAGGAAGGGAAGGTGAAGGGGGGGGGGTGCGAGTGTGATGAATAAGTGCGATTTAAAACTAAGAGTGTGAGTGTGAGAGGTAGGTCGCTTAAAGTTGAAAGTTTTTGTTTTGTACTTTCACTTTCAATTATATATTCTAAAAATACGGTGATTATTTTTGTGAAATGTTAACATTAAAGAGTGTATTTAACATCCAGGGGTGCATATATATCAAGATTTTTTTTTTTTATGAACTAGTAATTATGGATGTTGGAATATATATTCTCGGTAAGTGACATAGGCACATTACTTTTTGTGAACATTACCCAAACCGCACCCTCTCTCAAAAAACATTTTAAACTCCTATAAAAATAGATTAAATCATTATGAATTTTGGAATATATATTCTGAAAAATACAGTAACATTGGAACATTTTGTTTTAGTAAATGTTAACATTTAGGGGGTGCACCGTGATTCGACGCCTCGGGGCTAATACAATCAACATGAGAAAGAAGAAGAAAATAAGCTATACGACAAAGTTGTTCTACAACGAAATCTTGCAAAAAAAATAATAAATGATTGTTTTATTTAAATTGCACGATGTGATGATTTTCAAAAATATTTCACTTAAATACATTTTCATGCGTGCTTTAAACATGTAAATTTACTTATTCAAAATGCGCCAATCAGCGCATAACATCGACCGGACTCTACTTATCCTAACGTCTTCTATAACTTGACGTGCTTTTCTGCCTTTACCGTGATTCGACCCTTCTGAGTTAATACCATAAAAATGAGATAGAAGAAGAAGAAAAAACTACAAGACAAAGTTATTCTACAACGAAACTTGCAAAAAAATGATTTTTTTATTTAAATTGCATTATGTGTTGATTTTCAAAAATATTTCACTTAAATACATTTTCATGCGTGCTTCAAACATGTTGTCAATTTCCTTATATATATAACGTTTTTTATTTTCAGGATTTTATATGAAACTATAATTATAAATTTGGGAATATATATTTTCGGCAACACGATGAGTAACATAGGCAAATTATTTTTTTTGTAAACTTTACCATATAGTGGGTGCGTTTACTTAAAAACTTTTTTAATAAGTTGGATACAAAATAATTAGAGAAAAAAATTGCTCTACACAAAATTTTGAGGATTATTTTAAGAAATACATTTTTTTAAAAATAATACATATTTGCATGTTAAAATCCTAAACTATTTATCTTATCATTTTGAATTATAGATAATGTATTCTAGGCAACAGGGTGAGTAACGTAGGCAAATAATTTTTTTTTCTTTACAATTTAGGGGGGGCTGCTACAGAAACCGTATCATATACCCTAAAGAAAGAAAAATGAAAAAAACATTAAAATTTAAATCTAAAGCTATATTTATGGCTTATATTTGTCTAGGACGACCATTTTTCTAATATATATATA
>OY744553.1:37032034-37114534 GCA_963556195.1 Sepiola atlantica
CACAAGTCTAAAACTTGACGATATCCCTAACACTAACCCTAATCCTAACACACAAGTCTAAAACTTAACGATATCCCTAACACTAACCCTAACCCTAACACACAAGTCTAAACTTGACGATATCCCTAACACTAACCCTAATCCTAACACACAAGTCTAAAACTTGACGATATCCCTAACACTAACCCTAACCCTAACACACAAGTCTAAAACTTGCCGATATTCCTAACACTAACCTTAACCCTAACCCTAACACGCAAGTCTAAAACTTGACGATATCCCTAACACTAACCCTAACCCTAACACACAAGTCTAAAAGTTGACGATATCCCTAACACTAACCCTAACCCTAACACACAAGTCTAAAAGTTGACGATATCCCTAACACTAACCCTAACCCTAACACACAAGTCTAAAACTTGACGATATCCCTAACACTAACCCTAACCCTAACACACAAGTCTAAAACTTAACGATATCCCTAACACTAACCCTAACCCTAACACACAAGTCTAAAACTTGACGATATCCCTAACACTAACCCTAATCCTAACACACAAGTCTAAAACTTAACGATATCCCTAACACTAACCCTAACCCTAACACACAAGTCTAAACTTGACGATATCCCTAACACTAACCCTAATCCTAACACACAAGTCTAAAACTTGACGATATCCCTAACACTAACCCTAACCCTAACACACAAGTCTAAAACTTGCCGATATTCCTAACACTAACCTTAACCCTAACCCTAACACGCAAGTCTAAAACTTGACGATATCCCTAACACTAACCCTAACCCTAACACACAAGTCTAAAAGTTGACGATATCCCTAACACTAACCCTAACCCTAACACACAAGTCTAAAACTTGACGATATCCCTAACACTAACCCTAACCCTAACACACAAGTCTAAAACTTGACGATATCCCTAACACTAACCCTAATCCTAACACACAAGTCTAAAAGTTGACGATATCCCTAACACTAACCCTAACCCTAACACACAAGTCTAAAACTTGACGATATCCCTAACACTAACCCTAACCCTAACACACAAGTCTAAAACTTAACGATATCCCTAACACTAACCCTAACCCTAACACACAAGTCTAAAACTTGACGATATCCCTAACACTAACCCTAATCCTAACACACAAGTCTAAAACTTAACGATATCCCTAACACTAACCCTAACCCTAACACACAAGTCTAAACTTGACGATATCCCTAACACTAACCCTAATCCTAACACACAAGTCTAAAACTTGACGATATCCCTAACACTAACCCTAACCCTAACACACAAGTCTAAAACTTGCCGATATTCCTAACACTAACCTTAACCCTAACCCTAACACGCAAGTCTAAAAGTTGACGATATCTCCATGGTTATTGGCCTTATTAAATTATCTGAATTTTGGAAGAAAATATATTTGGCAATAACGCCTGTTTTTGATCGGAACGATATAGCTGTCATTTTTTTATATCAGGAACGAACTATCACTTCCAATTGAAAAGCCTTCTAGTGTCAATGATAAGAGAAATGGGATTTAATGATCACACTACGTTCGGTAGAAATAACTAGATCAAAAAAAGAATAATTGAATCAGATTAACGATAACATCGATATATATATATATATATATATATATATATATATATATATATATATATATATATATATATATATATATATATATAATTCAATGTCTGTATCTGTGTCTGATTTTTGTGTATTCTCTATAGAAAAAAGGTTAGAGAATTTACATATAATGAACTGGCTGCTCTGGTGCCCCCTCGACGTAAATACATAAGACCAACTCAACAATCATCAAAATCCCTTCACTGTGGAGGTCCCCAGATGCTGGAGAGCCGTCTACTTCAATAGCTTCTTTCTTCCTGCTGCCGGCCTCTGGAACTCTCTCCCTGCTCCCTGTTTTCCAACTTTTATAACTAATGTAAACATACATCTCGCTGCACAGCTCCTAACTCAGGATGACACTCAAAACATAGACTCTTATTCTCAGTAGTCCCTTACGTATACAGTGGCGGCCTGCCTTGTTTGGTGTGAATTATGTTAAAAAACAAAAATCTAAAAGTGTATTCTTATGTAATATTTACCGGGGAAGACAATAAACTGCACTTCTAAGGTTGCTATAATTGCATAAACCCCTTAAAAATTCAAATATATTCCATTTTATGAAGTTTAAACCATGTGTATAAAATTCTCCGGGGAAGACAATGGAAGTGATCCTGAATCTCTAAGTGCCCTCCTAACTCATGGGAGCTATGGAGGTCGAACCGCTTTTAAAACTTCAAATATAACCTATCTTTATAAAATCTATATCATATGTATAAAATTATCTCGAAAAGACAATGGAAGTGGTCCCGAATAACTACGTTACTGTTCTTGGCCTTTTGGCTAAGATCAAAGTGTAGTATCTGTTCCGATGGATACTACACCCCATAAACTGGTACTGTCTTGGCCTTCGGGGCTTGATTTACGCCGGTCTATGGGTCGGTCCTGTGCAGTACTAGGAGGTCCCCCCTCTCAGGCTTTGCCTCCCCTCTTTGGGGAGGAGTAAGTTTATTGCCGGGGAATGCCGACGGGGTAACCCAGGTAATTTTTAATGGCCAGAGTGCTCACTTTCTCGGGCGCTGGCTTTTAAAACCCCACTTTCCCGACCCGACCTTGGGACACATCTTACTTGTGGGAGTAAGATAAAATTGGCCTTGTGCCTAACCTCTTGGAGAGGAGGTAAATAAATACTCTCTTTACCGAATATCTATGTGCTCCTTTCTCTAAGTGACCTATGGAGACAGAACCCCCTTTCAAACTTAAAATCCGTGTATCCGATTTTAATGAAATTTAAACCATATATATAAGACACTAATTAAGAGAGTTTTCCAACATTTCAGCTTTTTCTCACTATATTAGGGGAAAACGAGAAGTAGTGACTGAATCTAATGTAATGAGATATATAGTATATTTCCTTTTCATCTCTGCAGATAGCTCGGTTGGCGCATCGACTAGGATGTTGTATCTGAACACTCGGTGGTTGCCGAGATCCGCGGTTCAAGATTAAAGTCGCGGAATCTGCGAATCAGCTGTATATAGTCATACTGATGAGTCTTAATAAAGAATAAATAAGCTTGTCTGTAAATACAAATAAAAATTATATATTTGTATATTTAACTTCAAGTAAACTTTAGTTATTCAGAGGTAAATTCCATATTTCTGTCAAAACACTTTATTGGCACACAATTGTTTCTGCTTTTTTTAAGAAGATATAGTTTATGATATACAAAATATCATTAATGTTCATGAAAGGGTTTCATTAGTGTATGAAAATTGTAGTCCAGCTGAAAAATTAAAATGTGTCCAACATTCATTTAATTTATACAATTTTTTTTTTCACTTTAAATTCAAAGAGGAACCTTATTTAACTCTGATCTTTTTTATAATGACGTCACTTCCGGAAGATTGAATTGTGTTCATGATATATGATTTTCTCTTGTTTAAAGTGGTTATATCCGATCGATAAATACCATATTTCAACGTGAACACACACACACCCACACCCAAACACACACACACACACATATATATACACATATATATATATATATATATATATATATATATATATATATATATATATATATATATATAGCCATAGATAAAGTGAAAGAATAGAATAAGGTGCGAATCAAATTTTATTACCGTTCAATGTTCAGGCAAAGTTCTTTAAAGTCCTTAACTCATGAGTTTTCAAAGAAAATCTTCTTCTCAGAGGATCATTACCGCAATGACATTACTGCAGGTAATAAAAATTAAACTTTGAAAATGTATAAAAAAATATATATAAAAATACATAAAGGTATATAAAACATCAAATATATCGGCCCAAAACATACTTTTTTGTAAACCTATACAGTTCGTCCACGTCAACAAGTTTAAAATAGCTCCAGGCAAGATATCAAAGAAATAATCCAAATGGTGAATGGTTGTCCAAAAATGCAAAAAGTTATCCAGGCGGGAAATTCATTTGCTATCGATGCAGTAGATAGCAGTGAAAAATGTATTTACGGTGTATGCAAATTAAGAAAACGATAAGAAAACGATATATATATATATATATATATATATATATATATATATATATATATATATAATTATTTCCACAATCAGACAATGCCGCAGCCCACAACCTATGAAAAGAAACAAACCGGAAGTCCTAGACTCGAGTTTCGCCCTCCTTTGGGCTCATCAGTAGAACACATCCGAACTCAGGATTCGAAACCTATATATATATAGATTAAAGAAGAGGGATGAACATGTACGAAAGACAAATTTATTTCAACTTCGATCGTTCAATGCAAGGTGTACTCGGTAAAAACATGTGTATTATTCTTTCCTTAAGCCAAGACTTTTCAAAGATTAAAATCTTATCATCAGAGGAATTACATAAATAGATAAGTTGGCAGTGGAAAAGCCAAAATTCAAAATTTGGAAAAATATTAAGTAATGACTTTAAATCTCCTTTCACTGGACACTTTATCAACGGACATTTACCAACTGGACAGACCCCATATCTTTTTACACGTACGTTCTCACTCTCCATTATATAATATTTTAATGGTTTTACAGGATATAAGGTTCCCTTTTTTAGTTTTGTCCAACTTCAGTTTTTTCCAAAAATAATGGCTGGCTAGATACGAGACGCCCTAAACAGTAGTGATTTGGTCACATAATATCTATATATTTTCCAGGCGATGATCAGAGTGGTCAGTTTAATTGCTGGGGTCTCCCGGTTAGTTGGTTTTCAGTTTTTATCAGAAACAGATTGTCTGTTTGTGTTTGGTTGGACTTGTATTTTGATTTGGTCGGGCTAAAAATTCTCATTTGCAAGCCTGTTGTTCAGTAGAAAAGAAAACTAGTATCATTGTAACCCCCAAAGAAAGGAAACCTTTGTTACTTGTTTTAACCCGGAGTTGTGATTTTATTTGGAGGTTAGGGTTAAGGTTAGGGTTAGGGTTTTGCTACGGGACTGACTGGGACCTCATTGGCAATGCGACCGGTATCGGGATCGATGCACAACTGTTGACCAGCACAACAAGTGGGTGATCACGGCTTGTGTAGGGAACGCACACAGCCGCACGTTCATATATGGTTCCGTAACCATCAGAGATTGACCTTGTAGCATACAGTAGACGCCAGAGCACACACAGATGCACGTCCACATCTGTTGCCAGTGACCAGGGTTGACCCTGCAACATGAAGCGGATGCTAGAGGCACACGCATGAACTGACATCAAATAATTAGATTTTTCAACAGCACAACGAGCGGACGAACACGGCCTGTGCAGTGAACGCAAACGAACCCACGTTTCTAGAGAGTCTTCCTACTAGTTTCTATATAAATCTCGTGAAGAAAAAAACACATTTTGAGAAGCTGGATTTTCCCCACCTAAACACAGACGTTGTGTCAATTTTGTTCTCGTGGTAAGGAAAGTAAATAAGGATTTAGTTTCTCATTTCTTTTAGATGCGTTTCAAGGTACATTCTTATCCTCCCTTATCTATAGCTTATTTTTTTTCATTCATCCCCAACCCTAAAAGACCCCATACCATTCTCTTATTTGATATCATTATCCACGTGCATGACGTCCATCTTCACGTGCATGACGTCCGATCTAACCGGATAAAGGTCTGTGCGTGCCTACTCAATGGAATAAACACCGCGCTCTTACACAATAGCGACACCTGTTTACTAATGTACTTGAAACCGGTCGCCTATCGGTTGTTCAATGAGGCATAAAAGGGTTGCTGGTAGATTGAATATCGACTACCGCGCACGTTCGATCGCGCACGAGATTCATCAAACTAAAAAGCACATTGCCGCCAGTGAGGAGTTTTTTCATCGAATCGAGAGTGTTGTTAGCCAACAACAGGCAGCCATTCTTCTTCGGGATCCATTCACATTGCGCTGTTTATAGTGGCTTTCATATGTAAAGGGCACTATAAGTTACATGTTTTTTTCCAGTAATGTAATAAGGGTTTCAATACAATAGAAAGAAAATCAAAGCACGGACCGGGCAATTGTCTTCCATTTATGAAAAGAAACTCATTGTTCCACATATATATATATATATATATAGGATCAAATATAAACCAAAAGTAAAACTTTTAGTAGATGGAACCTATAGTGAAGAGGTTTAGCTCAATATACGAGATAGAGCAATTGTAGAGATAGAAGAAAAAAGAGTAATAAATATGCGACGATTGTCAAAATTTATTTCAAATTTCAATTGTTTAATGCAAGGTGTATTCAGTAATAAACTAGTGTTTATTTATTTTTTCGAAAGCCAACTTATCTATCTGTATTTCTCCTCTGATGATAAGATCTCGATCTTTGAAAAGCCTTGGCTTAAGGAAAGAATAATAAACACTAGTTTATTACTGAATACACCTTGCATTGAACAATTGAAATTTGAAATAAATTTTGACAATCGTCGCATATTTACCACTCTTTTTTCTTCTATCTCTCTCTCTCTCTCTCTCTCTATATATATATATATATATATATATATATATTTATATATATATATATATATATATATATATATATTGTTTCCTTTTACTTCAGTAGAAATTCTCAGAAAGCAAGGGTGCATTCCTGGCGCTAACACTTGATATGAGATACATGGATATTCGAATATTCTATTAAAGTTTTTCTCTATTTCGCAAACGTTTGGTTAGTAAAGAAGTTAAGAACATTAATTTTCCTCTCCCAACTATTTGACCAGTTAACTATGTTATAGTATATCTTTTTTGTGGTCTCTTGGTATTACCGGATTCAAGGACAAGAATTCATCTAGTCTGGTGGAGTATCCAGCTAAGTGTTGTTACTTGAGAAAACATCACTAGCTGAAGTTGAACTATTCCTCGTATGACAAAATATATAGCTGTGCTGAGTGGATCTTATTTGTGCTGTGAATACTATGTAATTTTCAATATTTGGTCAGGGTTTACTTGTGATGTGAAGTATCCTCATGTCATGTTGTTCTGACAAACCCCTGTACAGAGAGACCCGAAGACACTCGAGGATTATATCTAGTAGGTAATTCAAACGGTGTGTGTAGATTTGTTTGGTATTTAGAGAATGATTGGTGGTGTTATAAGCATAAAAACAATGGTAATATGATAAGTAACATCTCTTTAATATAACAACAGCTTTGCGATACAGTTTAACTACACTTAGCCGACCTTTGAATGTATATATTAAAACACTAGTTCACTCTATCCTTACGAGTGCAAAGACGAAATACCCTCATTGGTCATTTATTTACATAACTTGTTCATCATAAGCATTACGGAAGTGGCGACGTAAAGTTATAATCCCGCAGATAACCAACACACGATAATTATACTTAAATTATTATACAACCACATTTTTTATAAAAAATAAAAAAATAATAACATCTAAACGCCACACTAAATAAAATATTTGATTTTCATATTCAAAGCATACTCATATCCCGCACTAGGGTGATCTCATTTCCGGTTCTTCTTTTCTTTATTTCTTTTATTTTCCTCGATATATTCCTGAAAGCGCACACGCGTTGTAAATATTAAATAAAAAATTACAAAACATCGTTTTTATTCTTCAAACACCACGAATAACCCTCAATATATATATATATATATATATATATATATATATATATATATATATATAATACCAAACACACGAACGATAGAATAAAATGAATTCAACCACACCCATTTTTTTCTTTCATTCGCCCTTAACGATACCTATAAAACATTAACTCAAGTCTTCTTATTTAAAAAAAAAAACCTAATCCTGAAGACGACTCTGAAAGTCGAAAGCGCTCGAAAAAATGGCTGAATTAAGAACAATCGGAGAAATACTCTACGAATTGCCACCCGAAACCAGAAGGATAGCTCGACTGTTTGAGAACCTCACAAAGAAGATATACAAACGATAAAGTTTCGTGACGTGCTTAAATAATGACTTGCTGTCTAAGTATACATATATATATATATATATATATATATATATATATATATATATATATATAGATGTATACATATATAGATGTGTGTGCGCATTTTTGACGATTAGAATATTTTTCTTCTAATATATATATATATATATATATATATATTTATATATGCATATATATATATATATATAAGTATGTTTGATAATGAACGTTATATATATAAATATATATAATATATAAACTTTAGTTATTCAGATAAACACTCCATCTTCCTTGAAAATTACTTCATGGACAACCAATTGTTTCTCCATATATCGATGATATGTGTTGATATGATATACAAAATATCACAAATATTCATGAAGAAGCTTCATCGGTGCATAATTTACCACAGTCAGACTGAAACACAAAAATTCATCCGATATTAATTTAATTTATACATATTTCTTTTTAACTCAAATTAAAACGAAAACCTTACTTAACTCTATTTTTGTTAATAAAAAGTTTATTTTCAACATAATTATTTTCAACATAATTATTTTCAACATAATTATTTTCAACATAATTATTTTCAACATAATTATTTTCCCCATAATTATTTTCAACATAATTATTTTCCCCATAATTATTTTCAACATAATTATTTTCAACATAATTATTTTCAACATAATTATTTTCCCCATAATTATTTTCAACATAATTATTTTCAACATAATTATTTTCAACATAATTATTTTCAACATAATTATTTTCCCCATAATTATTTTCCCCATAATTATTTTCAACATAATTATTTTCAACATAATTATTTTCCCCATAATTATTTTCAACATAATTATTTTCCCCATAATTATTTTCCCCATAATTATTTTCAACATAATTATTTTCAACATAATTATTTTCAACATAATTATTTTCCCCATAATTATTTTCAACATAATTATTTTCAACATAATTATTTTCAACATAATTATTTTCAACATAATTATTTTCCCCTTAATTATCTATCACCAACTGTAATTATTTGTATTAAAATTTTCCCCATTACTTTTTCTTTTGTTCCTCATTTTTCCTTCTTTTTTCATTTATCATAAGGGCACTAAATTTATGACGTAGCGATCATACAAATCTTTTCCTGTCAAATCATAAGCAACTTCTGTAGTAAGTTGATTAAATCGTTAATTTTTACTAATAAACGATAGATGAGAGTTACATCATACTGTGATTGAATGTCAATTTCGGAGCAAAAGAAATATTACACATGTTTCTGGGGAAAAATTTAAAGCATACTCGAACAAAATCAAAGTTATCCTATGAATATCCCCGACCTCAGTGACAGTTTCCAGATGAAAAGCACACAATGTAAATGTCAAAATCTATGTAAAAAAGTCTTCAGATAAATATCAGAAACGTACAATTGCGAAAAAGAGTTGATTCAAGTACAAACTTGAAACTCAAAAGAGTCAAGAGTTTAATGTCCTTAAAAAAACTCTCATGCATACCAAAAGACTCCCGAAAAAGCTCTCTGAAAACAACGCAAACTTCTAAAGTCTAAATAATTGAGATATTAACCGTTTACATGGGGTCTATATCGGATTACCTTTCACATCCTTTATATACAATTCTACTAACAGCCTTTTGGCTAAGATCAAAGTGTAGTATCTGTTCCGATGGATACTGCATCCCATACCGGTATTGTCTTGTCCTTCGGGTCTTGACTTACGCCGGTCAATGGGTCTGTCCTTTGTAGTTCTAGGAGGTCCACCCTCCCAGGCTTTGCCTCCCCTCTTTAGGGAGGAGTAAGTTTATTGCTTACTGCCTGAGGCGCCCCTACGGGGGAATGCCGACGGGGCTGCCCAGGCAATTTTTAAACCCCACTTTCCCGACCCGACCTTGGGTCACATCTTACTTGTGGGAGTAAGATAAAAACTGGCCTTGTGCCTAACTCCTGGAGAGGAGTAAATCAATACTAACAGAACAGTTTTGCACCACTTTTATTTCCTCCTTCGAAGATTAAAATCAGCATATAATACTAAACCTTATGTCTAGAATCCTTATTCTAATTTTGATGAAAGTCGATTACATGATTTTGATTCTAGAAAATGCCTAACATTTAAGGTTAAAGCTTAAGGGGTCATAAGAATAAAGTAAAATTCAAGGAATCCTGTTTAATTGGTTTCTAGTCATTATGGATGAAATTCAATGCTAATCTGATACATTCGGATTTTTAAATGGGAGGCTATGTCCATATTATACTCCTACTTATTGCCTTTATTTTGTTTCGGAATTTTTTAGATGAGAGTTGATAATTTGTAGAATTTGGTATATTCGGACTACTGTTCTCATCTTCTGTGTGTAACCTCCGACCTTTTTCAGGTGTACCTTGTCGAACTCGAGAATATTTCTGTCGAACTCGGGAATCAGGACGAAATTTCGAACGGAACTCTTTATTAAATCCACGATGTAGCATGCTCCCGTTCCATCTGCCATGGCTGGGAAGAAGTCATCACTGAGGATTGAACCTTCAACCTTCAGATGACTGTCACTTAGAACTGAATTTTACTTAGTACTATATCCACGGGTCCTTGCGGACAATTCTAGTATGAATGACTTACTAAGCAGACCTAGTATAGTATTCAATAAAATATGGGAACCTATAGTTATAAATAATTAATAAGTAGTGATATATAGTGATAAGTAGTTAGATAAACAAAAAAAAAAACAAGAATAGGTTTAAGGCCCCCAAAATTCATACTAGAATTGTTCGCAAGGTTACATCGACCGAAGCGTTGTGATAAAAACACCCAAGATGAGACCAGTAGTCCGAATATACCAGATTCTACAAATGTATTTTATTTATTGTATTACTTATTGTATATTTCTTAATGTCAATTACTTACAGGCAGTTACTTATTTTTAGTATCCTTTGTCGGTTATTTATTGTCCGTTACGTATTTATAAGGGAGGGACTGTGGACGAGTGGGCTGGATGACCCGGGTTCGATCCCACTCACGGCATTCGAATTTTCGGGTCTGAAAACTCCCTCTGTCCACCCGTATATGGGTACCTGACTAAAACTCAGAAGGTTCAAGGCAGCGGAAGGAGAGGGATGGGCTCCGGCTTCCATATGCTGTACCCTAAACACGGTGATTCTTGACAAATCACCGCCGCTACGGCCATGGTGTGCGATGTCAGCAACGACACTCGTGCGCGTCCAGGCTATGCGACCTTTACCTTTATTTTCCTTATTATTTGGTAGTTATTGTTCATTATATATTGTTTGGTATTTATTGTCAGTTTCTTATTGTCCGTTAATGCCTTTTAATTATTGTAAATTATTAATTGTTCGTTTCTTGCTGTCCTTTAATCATTGTCTGTTAGTTATTGCCCAGTAATTGTTCGTTAGTTTTTGTCAGTTTCTTATTGTCCGTTAATGCCTTTTAATTATTATAAATTATTAATTGTTCGTTTCTTGCTGTCCTTTAATCATTGTCTGTTAGTTATTGCCCAGTAATTGTTCGTTAGTTTTTGTCAGTTTCTTATTGTCCGTTAATGCCTTTTAATTATTGTAAATTATTAATTGTTCGTTTCTTGCTGTCCTTTAATCATTGTCTGTTAGTTATTGCCCAGTAATTGTTCGTTAGTTTTTGTCAGTTTCTTATTGTCCGTTAATGCCTTTTAATTATTGTAAATTATTAATTGTTCGTTTCTTGCTGTCCTTTAATCATTGTCTGTTAGTTATTGCCCAGTAATTGTTCGTTAGTTTTTGTCAGTTTCTTATTGTCCGTTAATGCCTTTTAATTATTATAAATTATTAATTGTTCGTTTCTTGCTGTCCTTTAATCATTGTCTGTTAGTTATTGCCCAGTAATTGTTCGTTATTTTTTGTCAGTTTCTTATTGTCCGTTAATGCCTTTTAATTATTGTAAATTATTAATTGTTCGTTTCTTGCTGTCCTTTAATCATTGTCTGTTAGTTATTGCCCAGTAATTGTTCGTTAGTTTTTGTCAGTTTCTTATTGTCCGTTAATGCCTTTTAATTATTGTAAATTATTAATTGTTCATTTCTTGCTGTCCTTTAATCATTGTCTGTTAGTTATTGCCCAGTAATTGTTCGTTATTTTTTGTCCGTTTCTTATTGTCCGTTACTTGGAGCCAATTATTTAATCTGTTACATTACATCACTTGTATTTAGTATCCATTATTTATTGTCCGTTACTTAGTGGCTGTTACACATTGTTTGTTACTTAACGTGTGCTACTTATTGTCTGTTATTTATGTTGTATTAGTACTGTTACTTATTGTCAATTACGTACTGTTTGTTTGTTTTTGTTCGTTACTTCTTATGTATTACTTATTTGCGATAACTTAGTGTCGGTTACTTAAGTATTATTAATGTCTATTATTTGTAGGTTACTTTTTGTCTGTTAGCACATGTCCGTTATTAGTGTTTGTTACTTATGTCCCGGTACTTGTTTATTAATTATTGTCCGTTACTTTTTTTCCGTTTTTAGCCCCATTCATTATCTGTTGTATATTATCTGTTGTTTAGTGTTCGTTATTTATTATCTGTTACTTAGTGTATTCTTTTTTGTATGTGACTTATTGTCCGTTACTTTTTGCCGTTGTTAGCACCATTCATTATCTGTTGTGGATTATCTGTTTTTTAGTGTTCGTTATTTATTATCTGTTACTTAGTGTATTCTTTTTTGTATGTGACTTATTGTCCGTTACTTTTTTCCGTTGTTAGCACCATTCATTATCTGTTGTGGATTATCTGTTGTTTAGTGTTCGTTATTTATTATATGTTACTTAGTGTATTCTTTTTAGTTTGTGACTTATTGTCCGTTACTTTTTTTCGTTTTTAGCACCATTCATTATCTGTTGTGTATTATCTGTTGTTTAGTGTTTGTTATTTATTATCTGTTACTTAGTGTATTCTTTTTGTCTGTGACTTATTGTCCGTTACTTTTTTTTCATTTTTAGCACCATTCATTATCTGTTGTGTATTATCTGTTGTTTAGTGTTCGTTATTTATTATATGTTACTTAGTGTATTCTTTTTTGTCTGTGACTTATTGTCCGTTACTTTTTTTCCGTTTTTAACACCATTCATTATCTGTTGTGTATTATCTGTTGTTTAGTGTTCGTTATTTATTATATGTTACTTAGTGTATTCTTTTTTGTCTGTGACTTATTGTCCGTTACTTTTTTTCCGTTTTTAACACCATTCATTATCTGTTGGGGATTATCTGTTGTTTAGTGTTTGTTATTTATTATCTGTTACTTAGTGTATTCTTTTTTGTCTGTGACTTATTGTCCGTTACTTTTTTTCCGTTTTTAACACCATTCATTATCTGTTGTGTATTATCTGTTGTTAAGTGTTTGTTATTTATTATCTGTTACTTAGTGTATTCTTTTTTGTCTGTGACTTATTGTCCGTTACTTTTTTTTCCGTTTTTAACACCATTCATTATCTGTTGTGTATTATCTGTTGTTTAGTGTTCGTTATTTATTATATGTTACTTAGTGTATATTTTTTTGTCTGTGACTTATTGTCCGTTACTTTTTTTCCGTTTTTAACACCATTCATTATCTGTTGTGGATTATCTGTTGTTTAGTGTTTGTTATTTATTATCTGTTACTTAGTGTATTATTTTTTGTCTGTGACTTATTGTCCGTTACTTTTTTTCCGTTTTTAACACCATTCATTATCTGTTGTGTATTATCTGTTGTTTAGAGTTCGTTATTTATTATATGTTACTTAGTGTATTATTTTTTGTCAGTGACTTATTGTCTGTTACCTTTTTCCCGTTTTTAACACCATTCATTATCTGTTGTGTATTATCTGTTGTTTAGTGTTCGTTATTTATTATCTGTTACTTAGTGTATTCTTTTATGTCTGTGACTTATTGTCCGTTACTTTTTTTCCGTTGTTAGCACAATTCATTATCTGTTGTGGATTATCTGTTTTTTAGTGTTCGTTATTTATTATCTGTTACTTAGTGTATTTTTTTTGTCTGTGACTTATTGTCCGTCACTTTTTCCCGTTTTTAGCACCATTCATTATCTGTTCTGTATTATCTGTTGTTTAGTGTTCGTTATTTATTATCTGTTACCTAGTGTATTCTTTTTTGTCTGTGACTTATTGCCCGTTACTTTTTACCGTTCGTTAGTTGGTGTCATGTATTTTTTGTTATTTATTGTCTGTTATATGATGTCTGTTATTTATCGTCTGTTAGTTCACGTTACTTATTGTAAAGAAAATGAGCGTTGTCTTGGTAGCATTAAATGTGACCATCTATGTTTTAACCCATTCTACAACGGTAGTTTTATTATCTTTGTTTTTATTTATATTTTACTTTCTGATATTTGTTACGCGGATTTTTGGACTTTCTTTCTTACGATTCGCACTTCTAGAAAATTCAAGATGTATTTTGTATTTTAGTTGTCTGAGTTATAGAAAATTCAAGATGTATAACTTTGTATTTTAGTTGTCTGAGTTATAGAACATTCAAGATGTATAGCTTTGTATTTTAGTTGTCTGAGTTATAGAAAATTATAGATGTATAACTTTGTATTTTAGTTGTCTGAGTTATAGAAAATTCAAGATGTATAACTTTGTATTTTAGTTGTCTGAGTTATAGAAAATTCAAGATGTATAACTTTGTATTTTAGTTGTCTGAGTTATAGAAAATTCAAGATGTATAACTTTGTATTTTAGTTGTCTGAGTTATAGAAAATTCAAGATGTATAACTTTGTATTTTAGTTGTCTGAGTTATAGAAAATTCAAGATGTATAACTTTGTATTTTAGTTGTCTGAGTTATGCAAAATTTAAGATGTATAACTTTGTATTTTAGTTGTCTGAGTTATGCAAAATTTAAGATGTATAACTTTGTATTTTAGTTGTCTGAGTTATAGAAAATTTAAGATGTATGACTTTGTATTTTAGTTGTCTGAGTTATAGAAAATTTAAGATGTATAACTTTGTATTTTAGTTGTCTGAGTTATAGAAAATTCAAGATGTATAACTTTGTATTTTAGTTGTCTGAGATATAGAAAATTTAAGATGTATAACTTTGTATTTTAGTTGTCTGAGTTATAGAAAATTCAAGATGTATAACTTTGTATTTTAGTTGTCTGAGTTATAGAAAATTATAGATGTATAACTTTGTATTTTAGTTGTCTGAGTTATAGAAAATTCAAGATGTATAACTTTGTATTTTAGTTGTCTGAGTTATAGAACATTCAAGATGTATAACTTTGTATTTTAGCTGTGTGAGTGATAGAAAATTCAAGATGTATAACTTTGTATTTTAGTTGTCTGAGTTATAGAAAATTCAAGATGTATAACTTTGTATTTTAGTTGTCTGAGTTATAGAAAATTCAAGATGTATAACTTTGTATTTTAGTTGTCTGAGTCATAGAAAATTCAAGATGTATAACTTTGTATTTTAGTTGTCTGAGTTATAGAAAATTTAAGATGTATAACTTTGTATTTTAGTTGTCTGAGTTATAGAAAATTCAAGATGTATAACTTTGTATTTTAGTTGTCTGAGTTGACGACGAAATGGTCCGTCAAAATCTAGATCCTGTTTAAAATGAATAAAATCATGGTTACAAACACGCACATGAAACGACACTGCCATGGGGATGTTTCGATCAGTACCCATTCAAAACTACGATCTCGCCAGGAAAAGAAAACAGGACCGTCTTTTAGTTTGTTTTTATATTGAAGAAAGAAGAAGAAAAAGAAAAACACTAGATTAAAAACTAAAAGGTCATATAATCAGATCTAAAATAATATTTTAAATAAACCGTTTGTATATCTGCAATTGAGGATTAAGCGGCTAACCTATTTTTAATGTTAAATACGTGTCATCAAATATGGAGGTTGTTCAAACGGTCAGATTATATGTTAAAAACCGGTGTGAGGCCGGATGTCATCATTTATAAGAAGTTTGATGGGAGTAGGGTTACATACAGTAAAGAAAAAAGGTGTGGTCATACATATATATATATATATATATATATATATATGTATATATATATATATATATATATATATATATATATATATATATATATATATATATATATATGATTATTAACAGTCGAATGTGAAAAAGAAAGAAAATAACTTTAAAAATTGGAATAGTCTATTATATGCAAAAGGGAATATTACCAGAGGTAGTGTATGCTAATTATCACTCTTCAGTCACACACACACACACACTCTCTTTATCTATCTATCTCTATCTCTATCTCTATCTCTATCTCTATCTCTCTCTATCTCTCTCTATCTCTCTCTCTCTCTCTCTCTCTCTCTCTCTCTTTATTAACAGTCGAAGGTAATAAAGAAAGAAATTTGTTTTTTAAATTAGAATAGTCCATCATATAAAAAGGTAATATTACCAAAGGGGGTGTACGTCACTTATTGTCCGTTACTTATCGAATTTTACTTATTGTCCGTTAGAATTCGCTTTCAAGCAAAATTCGAATTTATATTCGAATATAAGGACCTGTGGGATAATAATACGCCTTTAACGATAGAGTAGACCGTGAAAAATGCCAAGGCAATCGCTTCCAAAGGTTTAGAATCTGGTTAGGAAGTCGTCTTTATCTCGGTGACAGCACAACTTTACAGGATTCTTGAGGTGCGTAAAAGAAAGTTAAACTACAATTTGAAGAGAAAACAAATCAATGTTTGGCCCTTTGTCCTTGTCAGATTAACGATTTCGTTTTGCGAGAGAAACTTCACTATCACGTTGCCAGTCGTGTTCGGCTTATCGACGTAAATAATGGCCAATTTAAATTAATAGGTTTATCGATGTTTAACCCGTTTCTTTTACCAATTCCGTTCAGGGGATCGACATTGTCCTGCTGCCAACGTGAAATACGAAAGTAATTATTTAGACATTTTGATGAGTTTTATTCCAGTTTCATCCCACACTGATTGATTTGAACGAGAGAAAGGCGACCTGTACTTTCTGTGTTGATAAGAACCTGACTTGAGCGTTCTCTAACGAAACATGGTCTCCGCAATCGTATACGATTGAGTTGTAGGTTCATTTGAATTTGAACAGATTTTTGTTAGAAATATAAGCAATGATACCAAACGTATGTTAGTAACACATCACCCACTCACAAGCCAACCGAGAAAAGAGTAATTATCCTCTTGTTGTAAGAAACGTCGCTCATGGAATATGAAAGGTAAAGGACAAAATAGGGGGAAGCGAAAATTACGAAGCTGCTGAAAATAAGCTCAAGGTCCTCTTTAAAATCTCTATCAGTATCGACGGCCGTTGACCCCTCATTGTGTCCAGTGTTTCTAGAAGTCTGTAAAAAATTAAAAGACATTGTTTCCAGTGTTTCTAGAAGTCTGTAAAACAAATTAAAAGACATTGTTTCCAGTGTTTCTAGAAGTCTGTAAAACAAATTAAAAGACATTGTTTCCAGTGTTTCTAGAAGTCTGTAAAACAATTAAAAGACATTGTTTCCAGTGTTTCTAGAAGTATGTAAAACAAATTAAAATACATTGTTTCCAGTGTTTCTAGAAGTCTGTAAAACAAATTAATAGACATTGTTTCCAGTGTTTCTAGAAGTCTGTAAAACAAATTAAAATACATTGTTTCCAGTGTTTCTAGAAGTCTGTAAAACAAATTAAAATACATTGTTTCCAGTGTTTCTAGAAGTCTGTAAAACAAATTAAAATACATTGTTTCCAGTGTTTCTAGAAGTCTGTAAAACAAATTAAAATACATTGTTTCCAGTGTTTCTAGGAGTCTGGGAAACAAATTAAAAGACATTGTTTCCAGTTTTTCTAGAAGTCTGTAAAACAAATTAAGAGACATTGTTTCCAGTGTTTCTAGAAGTCTGTAAAACAATTAAAAGACATTGTTTCCAGTGTTTCTAGAAGTATGTAGCATACTTATCTAAATACTCTGGTTAATGTACTTGCAAAATATATCTGCTGATGGAGGTCTATCTCTAAAATTATTTTAGGGGTGTGTGACATATTTCCGTTCTATGAACGTCCAGCGCGAACAAAGATCCCACGATAATATTGTACCATCTTTGGATAGAACGAAAGTGTAGTTTAGGTAGTATATATATATATATATATATATATATATATATATATATATATATATATATATATATATATATATATATATATATAGTTGCGTGTCAATGACCGTAGGAAAAATCAATCTAAAACTATAATTTTGATTTATTCTCACAATTTTATTATTTTCATATTTCGGTGAATACCTGTATTTTCCACTTCGTCTCAAAAACAAAATTTTTTTAATTCATTTTTTTCCACATTTAATCATTTTTTATATCCTACGCGCGTTTCACTGCAAAGTCAAGAAAAATATATCGTCTTTAGTTAACATAGCTGATCATCAGGAACAATAGTTCATTTAATGCTAATAGGGAAACATATTCCAAAGACAGAATAAAGGAGAATGGGGAAAGTTTAAGAAGTCTTGACAGAAAAGAATGGCATGCCGAAATACATGGAAAAGAACTCACATGAAGAATGGTGACAAAAATCCAGGACACACTCCCTCAAAAAAACCTGCTTCTAAAATTTGCAACTACTCCTATATATATATATATATATATATATATATATATATATATATATATATATATATATATATATAATAATCCAGGTGAAAAATATCCACAGGGTGGTAATCCAGAGAATTTTAACCGGGTTTATAAAAAGTGCTCAATATCAAAATAGAGCTTTATATATGATAATTTTATTTACACAGACATGTACAAAATCTGCGACACTGGCATGTCGATGTTATCGATCAACAGTTACTATAAACTGAGATCTCATCAGGCAGAGTTAGAATCCGATCTCCAAATATGATCTGAGGTTAAGATCGGATTCTAACTCTGCCTGATGAGATCTCAGTTTATAATAACTGTTGATCGATAACATCGACATGCCAGTGTCGCAGATTTTTTACATGTCTGTGTAAATAAAATTATCATATATATATATATATATATATATATATATAAATTTCTAGTGGGACCTGTGAAAATTCCACAATGGTATCCTCCATCTGTTGTATATTACTGCCGTGCATTCTATGGACGTCCGGCGTGAACGCATATCTCACGATATTATGATACCACCTTTGTTTAAACTGAAGCATCCTAAGTACTCTGGTCAATGTAATTTCAGAATATATATAATTATGTGGTTATATCTCTAAAACACTTGTAGGAGTTTGTGACATATTTCCGTTTTATAGACATCCAGCGCGAACGCGAACCCCACGCTATTATTGCGCCACCTTTGTCCAAACTGAAGCATACTTATCTATATACTCTGGTTAATGTAGTTTTAGAATATATCTGGTTATGGAGGTCTATCTCTAAAACCATTGTAGGAGTTTCAATTCTATGGACGTCCGGTGCGAACGGAGACCCCACAATATTATTGTACTATATTTGGATTAGACAGATACTACACTTTGACCCGAAGGACAAGTAGGTGTATTTTAGTTCGGGTGTCACGTTCGACATAATAGCGGCATAAAATGAGTTTTTTAATTACTTTTTTTGCATTGCATCTTCGGTGATCGGGTGATTCCATCTTTTAACAAAAAGGTGTAGGTTGATAACGTACGTACGAACATGAAATTACCTTAGTCACCGACTTGGTTTCTGCTAGAAACCTGTTCGTATATACATCCGATTGGAAAGTAATTTGCTCTGCATTGTCTATCCGAGCGTGAACTTAAGCAATTGTTCTACAAGCATTTTGGTAAAGTACAAATCAGGGGATTCCTTCACTGTACCAACTTGCTTATCAGTCGAATTTTTAGTCAGCGGACACAAAAGTCTAACAGCAAGACGGGCTTGGGTACAATAGCCAATTTTGGGGTTAGGGACTTGGCCGCAAATTTCATGCTTAAGAGATGATGATGATGATGATGATGATAATAATAATAATAATAATAATAATAATAATAATAATGATGATGATGATGATGATGATGATGATGATGATGATGATGATGATGATGATGATGATGATGATGATGATGATGATGATGATGATGATGATGATGATAGTAATAATAATAATAATAATAATAATAATAATAATAATAATAATAATAATAATAATAATGAGGATGATGATGAGATGAAATTAATAATAATAATAATAAAATTATTATTAATAATAATGATACTAATAAAAATTAATAATAATAATAATAATAATAATAATAATAATAATAATAATAATAATAATAAATTATAAATAATAATAATAAAATTATTATTAATAATAATAATAATAATAATAATAATAATAATAATAATAATAATAATAATAATAATAATAATAATAATAATAATAATAATAATAATAAGAAGAAGAAGAAGAAGAAGAAGAAGAAGAAGAAGAAGAAGAAGAAGAAGAAGAAGATAGTTATAAATACCTGGGAGTTCTGGAAGCAGACACAATCAAATATACAGAAATGAAAGAGACGATTGGAAAAGAATATCTACGAAGAACAAGGAAACTCTTAGAAACTAAACTATATAGCATAAACCTAGTAAAAGGGATAAACACATGGGCTGTATCACTAATAAGATACTCTGGACCATTCATAGGCTAGACCAAAGAAGAACTCAGGCACCTTGACCAGAGGACTAGAAAACTAATGACTATGCACAATGCATTGCACCCAAAAGACGATACGGACAGACTCTACATGAAAAGAAATGAAGGAGGTAGAGGACTGGTAAGTATAGAAGACTGTGTGGAAGACACCAAAAAGAGCTGGAGAAATATGTAACCCAGAACACGGAAAGACTGATCACCACGGCAAGAGACACCAGCCCAACAAACAACTCCGGAAGCACTGAAACCAGAAACAAAAGGACAAGAAAGGAAAAGTGGGAAGAAAAACGACTACATGAACGCTTTATAAGACTCACAAGCGATTAAGCCAATGAGAACAGCTGGGTATGGCTAAGAAAAGGACACTTGAACAGAGAAACGGAATCTCTGCTGACGGCTGCACAGAACAATGTGATTAGGACAAACTTTATTAAAGCAAAGATAGATAAAACCCAGGAAAACAGCAAATGCCGATTGTGTGGACAAAGAGACGAAACGATAAATCATATAATAAGTGAATGCAGCAAGCTAGCCCAAAAGGAATACAAGAACAGACATGACAGCGTGGGGAAAGAAGTACACCGGGAAATGTGCAAACAACTGAATTTCGAATATGCAAAAAATCGGTACAAACACAAACCAGAAACTGTACTAGAAAATGAAAAACACAAAATCATATAGGATATGAATGTACAAACAGACAAACCCATAACAGCAAGGAGACCGGATATGATAATAATCAACAAGGAAGAAAAATCCTGCAAAATCGTAGACTTTGCCGTTCCAGCGGACCACAGACTGAAGATCAAAGAGACGGAAAAAAGAAGCAAATATACTGAACTAGCCAGAGAATTGAAAGGAATATGGAACATGAAGAAAGTCAGTATAACACCAATAATCATAGGAGCACTAGGAACAGTCCCCAAAACATGGAGAAAAGACTAGGAGAAATAGGAATCAAAGGGATAACTGAGACCATACAAAGGACAGTAATGATCAAAACAGCTACAATCCTGAGAAATGTCCTCGAATGCGGAAACCAACCCACATGAACAACGAATGGAGAACAAACACATGGAAGCACAAGACAACAGAACCGGGGAAAATACAACCGCGAGAGAGAGGCGCAAGCATAGGCTGACACCACGAAAATTATGGACAGAGGGTCGAGGAGGGAAAGCGCAAACCAGACCTCCAATGGAAGAGCGCGGACAGCTCTGGGACCGTGGGGAGGCTTGTTGCCACCCGGGCCCCAGAGGAGACCAATGGCCCTTATCACCGTGAAATCGGTGGTAGGTGGCTGTTGCGATACCGCAAGGTCATCAGCGGTGATGAACGAAAAGAGGCGGAGCATACTGGAAGTCTGAGGAGACTTGTTGTCACTCAGACCCCAGGGAATACCACAGGTTGTTGGCAGTGGGTGATCACTGACGATGACCAGTGTGATAACTCCTAGTGAGTAAATAATAATAATAAAGCTTACCTAAATCCGATTGTTAACTTACACTTACGGTTTCACTAACTCTCTTTTTAAATTGTTTTCTTGCTATTTTTAAAGCGAACAAGTACCCCCAAAATTGTCAGACATGTAGGAAATTACGCTTGCTCGACTAAGTAAAAGTTACGATAACAAATACAGTGATAATAAATCTTACAATCAGTAAAGACACGCGCGAATTATGCAGATAAGTAGAAAAGTACATTTACTTGCGTTTGGTAACAGTTATGTGTTGTCTATTTTTTTGTTTTTCACCACATCTGTTAAGTAGCCACTTTTATTAGGGTTCTACATATGATTCTTGCTTAAATTGCCAGCCTTAATTGGTGCACCAATCACATAATTGTTGACCTTTATTGAAAAAAGTTTAGAAGGCTGAGTATAGGATTGACTACATTTGTTCTTCGTGATGGTATTTTTGAGAATTAAGAAATATGCTATAAATAAGGAAATAAATGATAATACCAAAATAACATTGCTTTCGGTGATAGAAATAAATAACTTCTCTTGACTATATATATATAGAGAGAGATTGTCTCCTCCCATACTGATGATTGCAAGGTGACATGAAACACATGTGTATATAGGTTCATTTAAAAATAATATTTATTTATAAATAATTGTTCAAATCTCTCGCTAGATGGAGCACTTTAAGTGAGTTGACAACAGATTGTACTTCATAGCGTAATGCAATACTCCAGGCTCTGCCTATTGAGTTCTCTTAACAGCCTGCTGATATGCCCGCTGAATTTAGTATTTAGACGTTAATTTACTCTCCCATTGCTACGGCAATGCACGGTAGCCACAACATGGCGGGCTCCGACTACTGAGTCAAATATGACTTTTGGTATTGGGTTCGAATCGTGTGTCCGGCAAGGATTGGTCCCTCACATGCGGATGATTGCAGGGTGACATGAAACATATGTGTATATGGGTTAATTTGAACATAATATTTATTTATAAATAATTATATATATATATATATATATATATATATATATATATATATATATATATATATATATATATATATATATATATATATATATATGAATAGATGAAAGGATAAAATAATCCGACGGTATGAAATTAAAATGGCTAAAGCGGAAGACCTACAAATGTTGTTTTTTACGTTCGCTCTTGACAAAGCCCATATAATCTTTGGGCGAAACGTTGAGCTTTTTAGGTCTTCCGCTTATTCCATTTTAATTTCATATATATATATATATATATATATATATATATATATATATAGATATATATATATATATATATATATAAAGTTCTCAATGGTTGCCAGCCCGACGGAATTTATTTTGTTTGCTTGTATTCCGTTTGTGCATGCATGCATACGTCTGCGTATGAGCTATAACGAGATGGATGTAAGGGTATTTAATGAGAATTTGTTTTGGTTTTGGGGCGTTTATTTTTGTTCACATCAAATGGTATGATTTTTTTTCAAATTGAGAACTTTTTTGTTATTTCTGATGAGTCCGAAAAGGAAATATCAGATATTTGCATACTAATGTTGGTTGGTCTCCTGTTGAACGAAACGGAACCGTTAAATAGTCCTAATAGTTGAATGCTTTGGAAAAAAAAGTCAGTTTCATTTTATATTCCAATAACTATGTTTTTATTTTATTTTTTTTTTATTATTTCACATTTCCAAAAAACATAACATTTATGTGAGATGTATTTTTTACGGTCCGTTTCATTTGCCGTGAGCCAATATAAATATTCCGTCAGAACGAGTCGTTGAACACTGTTTATAAAAACCTTCTAGATATTTCCGCTTGCTAAGACATAAATAGACCTGAATTCTCTTTGTTTCACCGTGTTTGTGAGGTTGGTCGCATGGTTCTATGAGTTCAGGCAGAAGTTAAAATGTTGACTTGGGTCTGAGGTTCGAGTCATCTGACCAACAGAACAATCATCCTCTACACTGACGATTTCCGAAAAAGGATGAAACACATGTGTATGTAGATAAGGTTTTAAAGTATTCATCGTAAGATATATATGTATATATATATATGTATATATATATTAGTTTTAAATAAATAATATTATATTATTTTTACCTATATACGCCAGCGTTTCAAGCTTTCGCTCTCATCAGTGTAGGGATGATAATCTCAGAAGATCGCACGATTCGAACCTCTATAACAGAATCAACCTAGACTCCGTAACAAAGCTCTGTAACCATTAGGCCACGAGACATCACCACATTCAAGAAGGGAAATTAAGTTCTATTTATGCGAAGGGCGACATATCTAGAAAGAATGACTAGAGATTCTACGAACATTGTCGGAATATTCCTTATAACTACGTGTCAGTCTATTTTAACTTCCCCGAACAGGGCTCAACTTTGAACTTATTAAAGAGGTTTATTACAATATTAATTTTAAATAAATAATATCAAATTATTTTTATCTACATACGTCAGCGTTTCGAACTTTCGCTCTCATCTGTGTAGAGATAATAATCTCAGACGGACACACACACACACATATACATATATATACATATATATATAAAGATAAATCTAATAATAGGGATAAACATGTACGAATGACAAATTTATTTCAACTTCGATTGTTCAATGCAAGGTGTACTCGGTAAAAATTAAAATATGCTTATTATTCTTTCCTTAAGCCAGGGCTTATCATCAGAGGAATTACATGGATAGATAAGTTTGCATTACTTAATATTTTTTTAAATTTTGAATTTTGGCTTTTCCACTGCCAACTTATCTATCTATGTAATTCCTCTGATGATAAGATTTTAATCTGTGAAAAGCCTTGGCTTAAGGGAAAGATAATAAACATATTTTTAGTTTTACCGAGTACACCTTGCATTGAACAATCGAAGTTGAAATAAATTTGTCATTCGTACATGTTAATCGCTCTTCTTTCATCTATCTTTATAATTGCTCTATCTCGTATATTGAGCTTAAACCATTTCACTATAGGTTCCATCTACTAAAAGTATACTTTTAGTTTCATATTATATATATATATATATATATATATATATATATATATATATATATATATATATATATATATATATATATATATATATATATATATATATATACAGGGTGTCTCAAAAAAATGTACTCACTCTTAGAATGGCAAAATGTGCAGAAGATGTCGAGTTTACACACAAAATTGTGTGGAGCGATGAAGCTAAGTGTTCTCGTCATTCTACGAGTGAGTACATTTTTTTGAGACACCCTGTATATGTATGTATATATATGTATATATATATGTATATGTATATATACGGACGTCCACCCAGCAGTTGGCCACTATTTCATTCTATTTTTCCCAATATGTCTACCCTACATGTATCTGTACTTGCATGACATTTTTTCTCTATTTTATCATCCTGATGAAGTCTTATAAATAAAGACGAAACGTTGATGTACACATAAAAAACATCCATTTTTTGGTTTTCCTTTTTCATTTTCCCATATATATATATATATATATATATATATATATATATATATATATATATATATATATATATATATATATATTAGGCATTTTTCTCCATTATGTTCTTTTTCCTTTATTTGGAGTAACGCAGATGAAACGGACATGATAATAAAGCACGTCTATCATTCTGTCAAAATATCAGTTTCGGGTTAACCACATCTGACCTTCAACGATTTATCAAAACATTTTTCACGCGGGGCCGAATGTCTGACGCAACATTTATTTGACGCCATTTTCTCTCTTTAATGTCAACCGAGAATGACATATCGAAACTCGCGCGAAAATGATGTGTTTCTGTAACCTCTATGAAACACATTCATTTATTTGTGAATGGCGTAGATTTTAAAGTGTTTCAATTCGTTTAAAAATGTCTTCTTGACTCTTGGAAGATTGTTTGCAGAAGACAAGAAGACATTTTTGAATGAATTAAAACATTTAAAAGTTAAAAAAATTCCGAAATAGATGTGTTTTATAAATTTAGTGTTGCTAATACAGTAATATATTCAAAACATTAAAAGTAAAGCCGTTTGAAACAATACAATGCAAATATGTATTTCTTAGTTTAATATTGAATGTGTCGGCGATAGACATCTTCATCAAATAAAAAACGTGTGATTTCATATTTTCTAAGTCGTTTTCACCTGGTTTCCGTAGTGTAATTCATAAGATGTTTTTGAAGCGGTATCAGAAAGATATTCTGTATTTTAGAACGCGTTACGCTTGTCTGCGCTAGCACATGTAATGATGATCGGGGTTTTTTTTAAGCATTGTTGAAATTTGAATTTTAAATACTAAAAAATAAAGCCGTTAGAAGCTTACGCTCAAATATTTTTTTAATTTCATCTTCAATTTTTCTGCGGAAGCAGAAGTTGTTCAATACTATAAAGTCTTTTTTTTTCGTGGTTGTGGTTGTTAAATCCGCGAGATTTTTAAGCGTTTGCATGAAGTGTTTCGCGTTCTTTGATGAATATATCTGAAATATAAACCTTTTCATGCGTAACATTTTACAGAGATTCTACGTACGTGATCTAATTTGTTCTTGCATGAAGTGTCTTCAAGTTGAACTGACGAAAAATAATCAAAACAAAGGTATTTCTCTGATATCCCTGACTATTTCCATAACGACAAATAATAGAGTCAAACGTATTTCTTTGATGTCCCTGACTATTTCCATGAAAACAAATAATAGAGTCAAACGTATTTCTTTCATGTCCCTGTTTATTTCCATAACGACAAATAATAGAGCTAAACGTATTTCTTTGATGTCCCTGACTATTTCCATAACGACAAATAATAGAGTTAAACGCATTTCTTTGATGTCCCTGACAATTTCCATGACTAC
Organism: Sepiola atlantica; assembly: GCA_963556195.1. Taxonomy (NCBI): domain Eukaryota; kingdom Metazoa; phylum Mollusca; class Cephalopoda; order Sepiida; family Sepiolidae; genus Sepiola; species Sepiola atlantica. Next base: position 37,059,086 of record OY744553.1, read on the forward strand.
AAATAATAGAGTTAAACGTATTTCTTTTGTGACCCTGACTATTTCCATGACGACAAATAATAGAGTCAAACGTATTTCTTTGATGTCCCTGACTATTTCCATAACGACAAATAATAGGGTAAAACGTGTTTATTTGATGTCCCTGACAATTTCCATAACGAAAAATAATAAAGGCTGACGTATTTTCTTTAATGTCCCTGACTATTTCCATAACGACAAATAATAGAATCAAACGTATTTCTTTGAAGTTCCTGACTATTTCCATAACGACTAATAATAGAGTAAAACGTATTGTTTTGATGTCCTTGACTATTTCCATAACGACAAATAATAGAGGCAAACGTATTTCTTTGAAGTTCCTGACTATTTCCATAACGACAAATAATAGAGTCAAACGTATTTCTTTGATGTCCATGACTATTTCCATAACGACAAATAATAGAGGCAAACGTGTTCCTTTGATGTCCCTGACTATTTCCATAACGACAAATAATAGAGTAAAACGTGTTTCTTTGATGTCCCTGACAATTTCCATAACGAAAAATAATAAAGGCTAACGTATTTTCTTTAATGTCCCTGACTATTTCCATAACGACAAATAATAGAATCAAACGTATTTCTTTGAAGTTCCTGACTATTTCCATAACGACTAATAATAGAGTCAACGTATTTCTTTGATGTCCCTGACTATTTCCATAACGACTAATAATAAAGTTAAACGTATTTCTTTGATGCCCTTGACTATTTCCATGACAACAAATAATAGAGTCAAACGTATTTCTTTGATGTCCCTGACTATTTCCATAACGACAAATAATAGAGTAAAACGTGTTTCTTTGATGTCCCTGACAATTTCCATAACGAAAAATAATAAAGGCTAACGTATTTCTTTGATGTCCTTGACTATTTCTATAACGACAAATAATAGAATCAAACGTATTTCTTTGAAGTTGCTGACTATTTCCATAACGACTAATAATAGAGTCAAACGTATTTCTTTGAAGTTCCTGACTATTTCCATAACGACTAATAATAGAGTAAAACGTATTGTTTTGATGTCCTTGACTATTTCCATAACGACAAATAATAGAGGCAAACGTATTGTTTTGATGTCCCTGACTATTTCCATAACGACTAATAATAGAGGCAAACGTATTTCTTTGATGCCCCTTACTATTTCCATGACGACTAATAATAAAGTTAAACGTATTTCTTTGATGCCCCTGACTATTTCCATGACAACAAATAATAGAGTCAAACGTATTTCTTTGATGTCCCTGACTATTTCCATAACGACAAATAATAGAGTAAAACGTGTTTCTTTGATGTCCCTGACAATTTCCGTAACGAAAAATAATGAAAAACTAACGTATTTTCTTTAATGTCCCTGACTATTTCCATAACGACAAATAATAGAATCAAACGTATTTCTTTGATGCCCCTGACTATTTCCATAACGACAAATAATAGAGTCAAACGTATTTCTTTGATGTCCCAAACTATTTCCATAACGACTAATAATAGAGGCAAACGTATTTCTTTGATGTCCCTGACAATTTCCATAACGACTAATAATAGAGTTAAACGTATTTCTTTGATGTCCCTGACAATTTCCATAACGACTAATAATAGAGTTAAACGTATTTCTTTGATGTCCCTGGCAATTTCAATAACGACTAATAATAGAGTTAAACGTATTTCTTTGATGTCCCTGACAATTTCCATAATGACTAATAATAGAGTTAAACGTATTTCTTTGATGTCCCTAACAATTTCCATAACGACTAATAATAGAGTTAAACGTATTTCTTTGATGTCCCTGACTATTTCCATAACGACTAATAATAGAGTTAAACGTATTTCTTTGATGTCCCTGACAATTTCCATAACGACTAATAATAAAGGCTAACGTATTTCTTTGATGTCCCTTACTATTACTATTACCACTAATAATAAAGGTTAACGTATTTCCTTGATGTCCTTGACTATTTCTATTACCACTGATAATAAAGGCTAACGTATTTTCTTTGATGTCCCTGACTATTTCTATTTCCACTAATAATATAGGCTAACGATTTTCTTGTATTTCCTTGTCTATTTCTATTACCACTAATAATAAAGGTTAACGTATTTCTTTGATGTCCCTGACTATTTAAATTACCACTAATAATAAAGGTTAATGTATTTCCTTGATGTCCTAGACTATTTTTATTACCACTAATAATAAAGGTTAACGTATTTCTTTGATGTCCCTGACTATTTCTATTACCACTAATAATAAAGCTTAACGTATTTCCTTGATGTCTGTGGTCAATCCGTGAAGACAAATATATACAGTTTATATACTACTTTTTGCCCCACCTATGCAAATTGACTATTAACCAGAGCCATCAAGCTTTCAAATTCTCCAAACAGCCAATTTGCAAAGGGGGACAACTCAAACCACACTTTTTGGATCCATTCCTGGCTGGGGTAACTTTGCTAACCACAATGTCCTTGACTATTTCTATTACCACTAATAATAAAAGCTAACGTATTTTTTTGATGTCCCTGACTATTTCTATTACCACTAATAATAAAGGCTAACGTATTTCCTTGATGTCCCTGACTATTTCTATTACCACTAATAATAAAGGCTTACGTATTTCTTTGATGTCCCTGACTATTTCTATTACCACTAATAATAAAGGCTGACGTATTTCGTTTATGTCCCTGACTATTTCTATTACCACTAATGATAAAGGCTAACGTATTTCTTTGATTCCCTGACTATTTCTATTACCACTAATAATAAAGGCTAACGTATTTCGTTGATGTCCCTGACTATTTCTATAACTACTAATAATAACAGTTAATGTATTGTCTTGATGTCCTAGACTATTTCTATTACCACTAATAATTAAGGTTAACGTATTTCTTTGATGTCCCTGACTATTTCTATTACCACTAATAATAAAAGTTAACGTATTTCTTTGATGTCCCTCACTATTTCTATTACCACTAATAATAAAGGTTAACGTATTTCTTTGATGTCCCTGACTATTTCTATTACCACTAATAATAAAGCTTAACGTATTTCCTTGATGTCTTTGGTCAATCCGTGAAGACAAATATATACAGTTTATATACTACTTTTTGCCCCACCTATGCAAATTGACTATTAACCAGAGCCATCTAGCTTTCAAATTCTCCAAACAGCCAATTTGCAAAGGGGGACAACTCAAACCACACTTTTTGGATCCATTCCTGGCTGAGGTAACTTTGCTAACCACAATGTCCTTGACTATTTCTATTACCACTAATAATAAAAGCTAACGTATTTTTTTGATGTCCCTGACTATTTCTATTACCACTAATAATAAAGGCTAACGTATTTCCTTGATGTCCCTGACTATTTCTATTACCACTAATAATAAAGGCTTACGTATTTCTTTGATGTCCCTGACTATTTCTATTACCACTAATAATAAAGGCTGACGTATTTCGTTTATGTCCCTGACTATTTCTATTACCACTAATGATAAAGGCTAACGTATTTCTTTGATTCCCTGACTATTTCTATTACCACTAATAATAAAGGCTAACGTATTTCGTTGATGTCCCTGACTATTTCTATAACTACTAATAATAACAGTTAATGTATTGTCTTGATGTCCTAGACTATTTCTATTACCACTAATAATTAAGGTTAACGTATTTCTTTGATGTCCCTGACTATTTCTATTACCACTAATAATAAAAGTTAACGTATTTCTTTGATGTCCCTCACTATTTCTATTACCACTAATAATAAAGGTTAACGTATTTCTTTGATGTCCCTGACTATTTCTATTACCACTAATAATAAAGCTTAACGTATTTCCTTGATGTCTTTGGTCAATCCGTGAAGACAAATATATACAGTTTATATACTACTTTTTGCCCCACCTATGCAAATTGACTATTAACCAGAGCCATCTAGCTTTCAAATTCTCCAAACAGCCAATTTGCAAAGGGGGACAACTCAAACCACACTTTTTGGATCCATTCCTGGCTGAGGTAACTTTGCTAACCACAATGTCCTTGACTATTTCTATTACCACTAATAATAAAGGCTAACGTATTTCTTTGATGTCCCTCACTATTTCTATTACCACGAATAATAAAGGTTAACGTATTTCTTTGATGTCCCTTACTATTTAAATTACCACTAATAATAAAGGCTAACGTATTTTTTTGATGTCCCTGACTATTTCTATTACTACTAATAATAAAGGCTAACGTATTTCCTTGATGTCCCTGACTATTTCTATTACCACTATTAATAAAGGCTTACGTATTTCTTTGATGTCCCTGACTATTTCTATTACCACTAATAATAAAGGCTAACGTATTTCTTTGATGTCCCTGACTATTTCTATTACCACTAATAATAAAGGCTAACGTATTTCTTTGATGTCCCTGACTATTTCTATTACCACTAATAATAAAGGCTAACGTATTTCTTTGATGTCCCTCACTATTTCTATTACCACGAATAATAAAGGTTAACGTATTTCTTTGATGTCCCTTACTATTTAAATTACCACTAATAATAAAGGCTAACGTATTTTTTTGATGTCCCTGACTATTTCTATTACCACTAATAATAAAGGCTAACGTATTTCCTTGATGTCCCTGACTATTTCTATTACCACTATTAATAAAGGCTTACGTATTTCTTTGATGTCCCTGACTATTTCTATTACCACTAATAATAAAGGCTAACGTATTTCCTTGATGTCCCTGACTATTTCTATTACCACTATTAATAAAGGCTTACGTATTTCTTTGATGTCCCTGACTATTTCTATTACCACTATTAATAAAGGCTAACGTATTTCTTTGATGTCCCTGACTATTTCTATTACCACTAATAATAAAGGCTAACGTATTTCTTTGATGTCCCTCACTATTTCTATTACCACGAATAATAAAGGTTAACGTATTTCTTTGATGTCCTTTACTATTTAAATTACCACTAATAATAAAGGCTAACGTATTTCTTTGATGTCCCTGACTATTTCTATTACCACTAATAATAAAGGTTAACGTATTTTTTTGATGTCCTTGACTATTTCTATTACCACTAATAATAAAGGTTAACGTATTTCCTTGATGTCCCTGACTATTCCGATTACGACTAATAATAAAGGTTAACGTATTTCTTTGATGTCCCTCACTATTTCTATTACCACTAATAATAAAGGCTAACGTATTACTTTGATGTCCCTGACTATTTCTATTACCACTAATAATAAAGCTTAACGTATTTCCTTGATGTCTGTGGTCAATCCGTGAAGACAAATATATACAGTTTATATACTACTTTTTGCCCCACCTATGCAAATTGACTATTAAGCAGAGCCATCTAGCTTTAAAATTCTCCAAACAGCCAATTTGCAAAGGGGGACAACTCAAACCACATTTTCTGGATCCATTCCTGGCTGGGGTAACTTTGCTAACCACAATGTCCTTGACTATTTCTATTACCACTAATAATAAAGGCTAACGTATTTCTTTGATGTCCCTCACTATTTCTATTACCACGAATAATAAAGGTTAACGTATTTCTTTGATGTCTCTTACTATTTAAATTACCACTAATAATAAAGGCTAACGTATTTTTTTGATATCCCTGACTATTTCTATTACCACTAATAAAAAAGACTAACGTATTTCTTTGATGTCCCTCACATTAAATTCAGGATAATTAATAATGACTTTTCTATTTGAACAACAGTATTTATGAAAGAGTTTAAAATAAAGCCTTCAGAAGCCATACAAATCTCTATCTCAATTTTATAATCAATGTTTCGGCGATTGAAATAAGGAGCTGATTAATATTTTTAAATTCCTTTTTTCTTGTTGTTGCCGATAAGCTCGGGTGATATTTTAAGCGGTTTCTAAAAGATAGATTTATGGTTGAAATAGGATTAATATTTGCATTGTATGCCTTTAACCGGATTTATTTTTAATATTTCACGTACAAATTTCAAGAATTCTTTTTAAAAAAGATCAGCTTTGCCATTGCTAGCAGATATACGTACAACACGTGTTTGAGTAAAGATTGTCTTCAAAAAATGCTGATCTATATGTAAACTATATTATATATTCTGTGAGATTGTAGATAGTGCGTAGATGTGTGTGTATTTATATATATATATATATATATATATATATATATATATATATATATATATATATATATATATATATAATATATATATATATATATATATATATATATATATAATATATATATATATATATATACATACATATATATACAGCACAATCACGTTGACACACCGGTTCCCGTTAGATCACCGAAGTAAAGCGGCGTCGAGCCTGGTCAGTGCTAAATGGGTGACCATTTAAGAATACCAGGTGCTGTATGTGCTCTCTGCTTATCTCGGCATTGTTTCCAGTCGTCTTGTAGTACTACTTGCCATTGGAATCAAGCAATGCCGACTCAGGCGCGGGCAGCCCCAGGCGGGGCACTCATGCGTCGAAATCGACGGGAGAGTCTATCCATCATATATATATATATATATATATATATATATATATATATATATATATATATATATATATATATATATCGTAAGCTGCGAAAATATATTTATGGCAATTTAGCTATACAGCGGCTCCCGCGTTTCATCCCCGCGGGTAATCTTCAGGATAAAATGCTGAAAATTGATACATAAAAAATTATATCTCCTTATAAAATTTTATGTGGATACATAAAATAGTAATATATACATATATATATACATATATATATATATACATATATATATATATATATATATATTATATATATATATATATATATATATATATATATATATATATATATATATATATATATGTATATATATATAATAAAGAATAAGGTCAAATAAATACCTTTGAAGCATTTAAAGATGCGATATCAATTTTAAAAGAAAAATAAATCGAAATCGATTTTTTTTCTTTTTATAAATATTCATTTTTTTTAGTTTATAGTGATACAAATAATTTCGCCAATTGAAAACTTGGCCTCTTCAGTGTGTCTATATATCCTGATCTTATTGGATTTGGATTTTCCAGGCTTTTGTTGGTGTAAACGGGCTTAGGGGATGTTGTTGTTTTCCACTTTCAAATATGAAAACGTGAATGCACACGAGATAGATATAGAATTTATTTTACCTTATTCTAATATATATATATATATATATATATATATATATATATATATATATATAAAATTTAAAGTTCATATCTTTAAATGCTTCAAAGTTATTTATTTTACCTTATTCTTTATTAAATTTCAATTAGATGCTTAAAAAAATATGAAGTTTAAATTGTATATAAATATATATATATATATATCTGTCGCCTTACGAAGATTGCAATCAGTATACAATGCTACTAATCTTAATGTATAGAATCCTTTTCCCAAGTGTGATCAAAATCCATTATATTTTAATTTTACAAAATGTCTAAAATTTCAAGCTTAAGCTTAAGGAATCTACAGATGAATTTAAAATTCAAGGAATCGTGTTTAATTGGTGTGTAATGACTATGGATCAAGTTTAATTGGGTTCTAAGGACAATGGATCAAGTTTAATTGCTGTCTAATGACAATGGATCAAGTTTAATTGGTGTCTAATGACAATGGGGCATGTTTAATTGGTGTCTAATGACTATGGATCTAGTTTAATTGGTGTCTAATGGCTATGGATCAAGTTTAATTGGTGTCTAATGACTATGGATCAAGTTTAATTTGTGTCTAATTACTATGGATTAAGTTTAATTTGTGTATAATGACTATGGATCAAGTTTAATTGGTGTCTAATGATCATGGATCATGTTTAATTGGTGTCTAATAACTATGGATCTAGTTTAATTGGTGTCTAATGACAATGGATCATGTTTAATTGGTGTCTAATGACTATGGATCAAGTTTAATTGGTGTCTAATGACTATGGATCAAGTTTAATTTGTGTCTAATGACTATGGATCAAGTTTAATTGGTGTCTAATGACTATGGATCAAGTTTAATTGGTGTCTAATGACTATGGATCAAGTTTAATTGGTGTCTAATGACAATGGATCATGTTTAATTGGTGTCTAATGACTATGGATAAAGTTAAATACAAGTCTGGAATAATTCAGGTGTGTACGATACTGCTTACCTTCCGAGTGTATGCAATGGTATACATTCGTTGATCTTCTTTTTGAACCCAGATTTCGTCGCTGCTGGCTTCTGTCCATTGACCTTTAATGGATAACCACATGGACGCCGGATTTGTTTTTTTAAGTGTTTTTATTTAGAACAAAACAATGACAGAACTGGAAATAGTGCATACGAGATAGGGAGATAGAGAAGTCTAGAAAGAATGAATTGGAGAGAGAAAAACCCCTTAGCATGTACGGTCAGGCCATTTATTGGCTACACTGTGTGTCACCTCCTCTGGCCGTCTGCCGGACTGGCAGCGGACCGCTTGATCCTCACGTCTATCGTCATACGTAATCGCAGGCTGACAGACAGAACCGCTCTTCTGGGCGGAAGTCACGCGATTTCCGACTTCTGCTTAGGCTACTTCTCCTTTTAGGGCGTCATCTGTCGCCCCTTCGCTATATAACAGGGTTGTGTCCATATTATGCCCCCTAAAACACTTCAAAATATTCCAAAGAAACTGAAATTTGGGGGATATTTATTAGTTAATGTTTAATACCTATTGTAAAAATTTCACAAACATCGGAGGTATATAAATTAGATAGAGTAAATAGAGTTTAAAAGATGCATGGTGATACGGCGAGATAGGGTAGTGCTTGTAAGGCCAATGTAGCTATTAGCTGTATTATTATTTTTATTATGAGTATTTATAAGTATTTCCAAGAGTATTTACACTTATATATAACATTAGTTCTTTGTAGTGGGGTTGGGGTTGGGGAGTAATTTTTTTTTTACTCTAAGATTTTTTTGTTTTAAATTTCTTATAGTAAATTATGGGTCTAATTTTATTATTATTGCCAATTATTATTGCTTTTGACACCTGAGGACGATTCGATGAAGAATCGAAAACGTTCGTGATACCTATGGAACATTTTTTTTTTCATTTCTTTATTTTAATATGAAAAAGACCATTAGAAAAATTGAAGGGGTATTCTTACTAGTATTTAATAATCTCTAAATAAAATATTCACTTTACATTCAATCGATCCATTTTTATTGGCCTTTTGAAACATCTATAGATGTTCTGTTTTCATATCGGGTTATAGTTTCTGAGTTTCCGTAAGCAATACTTGTCTCTTTCCTCGTGTATCTTTTCTTACAACTTAAGCCGATCGTAATCCTTTTATCGCCTATGAGAATCCTTCTTTCCAATGATAGAAAAATCTTCTCAGATTCGAAGATTGACATCTCATTCCTTAATACTGGTATTTCTTCAGTAAATCTGCTCATGTTGTCTTAGGGATACGGTTATTGTTAAAAATTGGTTCCCGCTATAGTTAAATGCGCTCTTGAGCTGATCATTACAGAAATAAACTGGTGCATTTGTTATTCTGAGTAATGCCAAGTAGCCATATTACTACATTTCTAAGATAAAGAATGTTCCAAATTTATCATAGATTATTTTTATACGTTATATACGGATGAACGATAATACAGGATAATGAGAGATAACTGAAGGAGTTTTAACGTGAACAAATTCTTTATTTTTCATGGTATATTAATGAAATTTTAACATAATATGACGAAATCAATGCAGGTGTGTTTGCAAAACAAAAAAATACGTGAAAAATAATTTATTTATGAAAAATGACATTTTTAAAATGGTTTCCATTTTCAGTTTCACAAATTCTTGCTCTCTCTAATCACTCGATTACGATATAATTCCACGACTTCATTCTTGATGTTCTCCTAAATTCCTGTATTATGTCAGGTTTGTTGATGTATACTATTTCTTTGAAGTACCTCAGTATCTCAAACCGGGGGAATCAAGACATGAAAGCCAAGGCGGTACCGGTCTACAGAGCGAAGCATCCATCGGAACAGATACCACACTTTGATCTTAGCCAAAAAAGCCAAGGAACACAGGATATCGTAAGTCAGTGAACACATTAAAATACCCGTAAATCGTGAAGGAGTGGGGGCAGCCATAGGGCGGTTTAATAACATGCACCTTTCATTCGAGATAAACGCATGATGATAGCTCTGTGCTAACACTGGCCTACCAAGTATGGCCAAATGTATGAGCAATGGTTAACTTGTGTATAGAGGGAAGGGGGCGAAGAGGGTTAGCGTGCGTGGTTAGGCTTTTAGGATGGAAGTTGAGAAACTTTCTTTATAACATGGATATACAAGCATATCGGTTTCTCTATAGAGCGGATAATAATTATGTGTACTTAAATTCTCATATAAATATGAACAAAACTTGATATATAAAGTACAAAATATCTTTATTTCTGTCTGTATCCATCTCTCCCTCTTTTTCTTTTATGTACTCTCTCTCTCTCTCTCTATCTATCTCCCTCTATTTATCTCTCTTTCTCTCGTTCTCTCTCCCCCTCTCTCTCTCTCTCCCTCTCTCTCTCTCTCTCTCTCTCTATATATATATATATATATATATATATATATATGTATATATATATATATGTATATATATATATATATTTATATATATATATATATATATCGATACATGTCTTATTATAGACGACCGAATTTCATCTTTTGCTTATTTTCTCAATGGTTGTCTCCATTCAGCGAGCCAGTTTCCGGGTCTCCGGTGGTAATTCGGAAACTAGCTCACCGAGTCGGAAAATAACGTCGTCTTTAATCAGACATATATCGATACTGATTTACTTTGCTGTCTGAATATATATATATATATATATATATATATATATATATATAGAGAGAGAGAGAGAGAGAGAGAGAGATAGATAGATAGATAGATAGATAGATAGATAGATAGATAGATAGATAGATAGATAGATAGATAGATAGATAATTTAGTATATTCTATGTATAGGGTTTACCCAAATAATTAACCGATAATATATATATATATATATATATATATATATATATATATATATATATATATATATATATATATATATATATATATTGGTACAGAAAAAGTAGTACAACATTCGTACCGTCGGTTTCAAGCACAGAAGGACTTAGTCATCCGGCTCTCTTCAGCTTCTGTTGTCATCTGTTTCGGAAATGTGAAGTCACGTGTCACTCTCGTTTGGACGCGTTATTTGCTTAGAGTGTTATGTATGTTTGTTTAAATTTAGTGTAAGGATGGTTTAATAAGGTTTGAAAAAGGGGTAGGGGTGAAAAGTAACAGTTGACATTTAAACAGGAGAAGATTTAAAGAAATATAAACATAAAAATAACAATAAAAAATAAAAGAATATTTCTAACGGCCTAATACACGATATTCATAATATTGGCTCACGGGATTTATATTCCCGTGAGCCAATATTATGAATATCGTGTATTAGGCCGTTACTGTTTTGTGGCTTAATTATGTATCTTCTAAAGGAATTAGGGAGAGAAAATAGGTTTAAGAATTATACTTATGAAGAGGTGAAAAAGTTAAAAGGAACAACATTAATTACATTCCAGTTCAAATCCTGGATAAAGGACTTTAAATCAATCCCAAAGGAATTTAAATAAAGATATTATTCAGGCGGTCTAAGGGCAGTAACTCTGCAGGGTTTTTGAATGAATTGTATTCGGGATTTAACATTCTAAACTAAGGTATACTGAATGCTTATGGGGTGATAAAATTGGTATGCTGGTTACAACTGGTTTAGAGGTAAGAGTAAGGATTGGGTTGGCAAGCTTGGATCTGTTTGGGAGATATGGGAGATAAGCATTATGACCGAGAAATGTCGGGGACTTATGGGAGAAATGATAATGTGAAATGGGGGTGTTACCCTCTTAATGACTCGAGAAATATTTTTGAGAAAGTTATAATTATTGCTCTTGAAAAGTAGTGTAGATATGGGTTGATTAAGGTATTGTTTGTATTTTTTAAAATTTTATTTATATTTATGAGGAATGGTAGTTGGGAAAATTTTCCGGAGTGGAAGTATTTTAATGGGGCAATTATGTCGGTATTTAATGGGGCAGAGGGGAATGGACTAGGCCTCTATGTGTATCGGTAAGTCCAGTTTATGAGTAGTGCTTGTCTCCTGTGGATGCATCTCTTAAAGATTTCATTACGAATATTCAAACAGACTGTATTTGGGTCAATGATGGCCCTTAATATGTGGTATTTTTCAGCGTCACACAGAAGACATCTATTTATGGCTGGAACAAAAGAAGCGGGGAATAGATCACATAATCCTGAAGAGCACATGACATGATAATATTTATAGAAAAAACTGAGACTATTAACATCACGTCTGTGAAAGAGAGGGTGCAGAGAAGAAGAAAGGGTAAGGTCAATCAAATTACAGATACGTTTCTGCACCTTATCAAGAACCCTCAAATGGGACACAGATTCACCATCCCAAATATGACAACAGTACTCCATACATGGTCTGATTGTAGATTTGTAGAGATAGAGAATAGCCTCAGGTGTGAGAAAGTGTTTGGAGCGATAGAGAGAACCGACTTTAGTTTCGGGTTTACTGCTGATTGTTGCGGGTCCGTTCTCGTTTATTTTTCTATCTGCCAGAATTACCCCTTTACAGACCAGTTACCATTTATCAAGGTACAAAGGCCACTCGAGTATAAGGATTATTAGGTTGGACGGTGAGACACCGAGGGGATTTGTAACGATGGTTTAAACTGGTACAGACATTTATTGTTTAAGAGGACAGCTCAGCAAGAATTTGTTTACATTAAAATTGGAAACGGCAATTTTATAGTCAGCCGGGAAGCAGCCCTGTGGTACTGTGCTCAGTTGTAGGAAAGAAACTTTGCTCATGGAAATTCTGCTTAGTTCGTTGTACACAGAGGGTAGAAAAGGAATTTATTGACAGTAGTTGAAACAAGACGAGTTTTTGTTGTGAATGTTTACAGGGGCGACATAGAATGAAGCTCAGTTGAGTACCTACCATGAAAGTAACGATTGAGTAGAGAAAGACTAGCAACGTTTATTCTGTGAGAAAGAGTCTGTAGAGTGGATGAGATAACATATATATTGTTTTTAATGTTTAAAGAAATAGATCAACCATAGTCGAGGATGACCCGAATGATTCCTTTTCAATTGGCTACTGCACTGACATGTAGAGGAGGGCGATACTTGTTTATTTGGATTGCACCACTTGCCCTTAATCCGCACTTCATAATGCTGAGTGTTTTTACTTTCATTCGCCCCAAACAAGGCATATTGCCACTAATGCGTAAGGGGTTACTGTAATAAGGGCTATTTTTACAAAAGGGCAACCTGGTGGGGGAGTTGGGTAGCAAGATATTGGTTCACATTGCATTTAGATTTATGCATGTTGGTTCGGCCGGGGAAACAGTGAACCGGAAGGGAATTCCCAAAACAAGCAGTTCGAGAGAAAGTAGCTATCAGAGTAGAAACTCTTCCGACACTTACGGAACTCTGGAGTTAAGGGGTGGGATTTTGCCGTTGAGTCGTCGAGGGTATTTACGTTGAGAAAGGTACAAGTGCAGTAAGTTCATCGGAGCACATTCCGTGGAAGTACTTGTAAAATCAGCACAGAGATGCAACACTGCAGCGATACGACAGGGACAAGACTACGACGAACACTTTCTCTGTCTGTCTGTCTTTCTGTCTTTCTGTCTGTCTGTCCGTCGGCGAGAATTTTTGTAAACGTAAAAGAAGGGGCTGGTAATTATTATTTAATTATTTTTTTCAAGTCAGCGTTCATAATCTTTGTATACCTTTAGAATTAGGAAACTATTAATTAATTCATTAATTTAGATTAAATAACATTAGATAACATATAAACAAACTAGAAAGAAATTTCGAGACGAGACTGCGATTCGTACAGACAAAGTGTTAAGAATCTTACTTAATATAATACTCGTTCAACTTACTTATATACTGTTACAAAAACTCGCTCAGACACCAGACGGGTTTTGCAATTTACATAATTCATTTCTTTTAAACTTCTATACGACGGTGATGCGAAAAATGGGTTGGAGCTTTACAGATAGTGCGGGACCTATTTTAGCAAGTTACATCCAGCACCATTTTTTCGTCGTTGGTATGGAACGGTCGAGGATTGAACCTCGGTTGCTCAGTCCATTAGCGAACACTCTAACAATTATGCTAATTAGACAGTTTTGTCGTAAACAAAACTGCTCAGAGATTCAAAGTTCTATTGCAATGGTCGGCATTCAGTAATCGATAATCAGGAATTTCTATTGTTAACGTTAAGGTAGAACTAAAAATAGAACTTTTGGAATAATCGAAGAATCTAAAAGCAATATTGCGCACGTTAAATTATGAGAAATGGGTACTTATGCAAATTAACACCCAAGCTAAAATGACTTGACGTCGGTTAGGGTTAGCGTTATGGTTATCGTTATGGTCATGCTTATGGTCATGGTCATGGTTATAGTTATGGTCATGTTATGTTTATGGTTATGGTTATGGTTATGGTTATGCTTATGCTTATGCCTAGTCCTATGCTTATGCTTATCGTTATGTAAGGATTATGGTTATGGTTATCGTTAGGATGAGGTTTAAGGTTTGGGTTAAGGTTAGGGTTAGCGTTATGGTTATGCTTATGCTTATGGTTATGGGTATGGTTATGGTTATCGTTAGGTAAGGATTGGGGTTAGGCTTATGGTTATGGTTAGGATACGAGTTAGGGTTAAGGTTAGGGTTAGGTTAGGGTTAGGGTTAAGGTTAGGTTTAGGGTTAGGATTAGGGGTAGGCTTAAGGTTAGGTTTAGGGTTAGAACTAGGGTTAGCTTGGGTCCTAATCTGCATAAGAAATGCAATGGATTGTCTTGGAAAACAAGGCATGAAATAAAATATGGAAAGAAAACTAAACATTACCAACATCAACCAAAACAAATCGAGAAATATGGAAGCTGCTTGAAATGATTACACTTCTCTCTGTCTGTATGTCTGTCTGTCTGTCTCTCTCTCTCTCTCTCTTTCTATTAATCTATCTATCTATCTTTCTGTGTGTATGTTTCTCTCTTTCTCTATCTATCTATCTTTCTGTGTGTGTGTGTGTGTCTCTCTCTCTCTCTATATATATATATATATATATATATCAAATAAAAAAAGACTAAGCTAAACCAACACTTAAAATAAAAATCTATTCCAAGCACGCACGTGTTAAAATAAGATCATCGATTGAGTCGACACATTCAAAAAGGATGTGTCGCCCCAATACAAAACAACAAAAGGCGAAGTAAGAGTCATCCGAAACTCTGTTTGAGAGAAGCCCTGCAATTGACTAATGAAAACATTAACCTGTGGGAGTTAATAACACCGAATCTTATTGGTTAGCAAGCTAGACTAAACACCACGGGCATGTATACACCCGGTAATCTATGCATTTTAACCTACGGCGATGAAACGCGGAAGCCTTTGTGTAGCTTAATCACCATAAATATATTTGCATAACTTAATATATATGTGTGTGTGGGTGTGTGTGTGTGTATAATTTGTCTGTATATGTGTATGCATGTATATGTGTCGCGGCTATACACTTAAACGGGTGATCTAAGACCCAAACTAACCACAGATTTGGAATTCCATATCGATGTCAGTTCTTGAACCTTTTTTTTAAACTCATAGCTCAAAAGTAAATGTACATTAAAATAACATCAGAAACAAATGTTCCGACATTTTTAGCATTCCCTTTCCAACTCTAGTAAAAGAAAAACATACTTCCGAACCCAGTGAATGTTTGTAGTTAGGAAAATAGATAAATAAACATATAAAGATAAGTCAAGCTTGCTTTTAACCTCAAATCATCGTACGTATTCTACATCTTTTTTTATTCAAAGCTAAATTTTCTTTATGCAATCTTTATTTATTTTAGACAATCAACTATTTTAAATCTATGCGGAGTTTGTATCCCTACGCCGACCTCATAAAGAGTTTAAGTAGGTTACAAACACAAAATATTTTTGTCGATCGGTTGCCGTGTGATTAAAGCGTTCACCTCCAGTCCTAATATTTTATACATTTTCCGGGGTTCGAATCTCACACTACGTAATTGTTTTTTTTTTAATTTTTGTTATTGTTTTTTTTTATGTAGCGTTACAGTTATTTTCTTAGCCGACATCGATCATCATCATTAACTTGACGAGTTCTTACTGCGAATGTTCGAGCACCTTGTATTACAAATAATAGTGTACAACACTAGCAAATAAAAGTTGGCTAGTCAGAATCAAAGTTTTAATCCTGTTTGATTCCCACTTTTAAAATTCGTCAAACATTGTGTTAAATAGTATATACTTAGGTAGAATTATTAGATTAACTCAGTTTGTTATTTAATTCACAGTGAAATATACACGGGTGTTGTTAGTATTGTTTAATACTATGATAAACACCTCTAAAGCCAAGCTTCTCTCCTTTCACCACAAACGCTCGGATCCCTGTTTTGCTCCAGTTGAAATGAATTGCAGAAGGCATTTGTTTTGATATGCCTTTAGGACTGAAATTCACATCATATATCAGTGTAAAGAACGCTGGGGTGGCTGGAAGCGGTCTAAAGTCATTAGTTTCGCTGTTGTGAGCAGGTACTTATGGATGAGGCCACGAAAAGGCTGAAACGTTGCTGGACGGAAGACTGGCAGGCAACAGATAAATCAAGGTTGCACAGATTAGTGAAGGACCCAGATACCGTACCAGGTCTGGACCTCCCTCGCCGGCAGTGGACAATGCTCAACCGCCTCAGGACAGGTGTCGGCCGTTTCGCCGCGACCATGGAAGGATGGGAACTCGGCTGTCTGCGACTGTGGTCACTCTGAACAGACAGTAGACTACATCATCGAGTCATGCCTTAAATATCGACCACCCAACGGCGAAGCCGGCATAGCTGAAAACATTAACATGGCTTTTCTCAACCGAGCTGGTGATCTAACAGTGAGATGATGTGAAGCTAACGAAAGTAGAAGATCATATATCAAATGAAAGACATACATCCAGTTCGTTGCTAAAGTCGCTGGAAAAATGTTGGATCATTCAATCGCTCCAAAACTACCTGTATTAAAATGCAATCAGATACCTATATAAGAGTCGGATACATCCATAGATAGATAACTGATGCCATATATGGAAAGATGTACTCTTTCCTGTCTTTACAGTGTACAAAATTAAAATCGAAATCAAGTGTTATTTTTTTATGTCATTATTGAAATCGCTCTAGACAAAGCATGAAGCTACTTTATGTAAGGAGCTAACAATAACGAAAGATGATTATTGCAAAGACATGAGATGTCAAAGGCTATATGTTGAACGAAAACTGTCAGCAGGAAGAAAGTTCCACAAGCCTGCAGTTCTTGAAAAGAAGCTACTGGAATAGGAAACCGTATTGCAATGAAGTATAAAAACAGCGAATTAATGGAGACCACAAGACCAACAAATAAAACGAGCTGACACAAAGGAAGCAGTGAATAGACCAGACAATTCTGAAGAACACATGCTAAAATAGTATTATAGGAAATAATGAGATTAGCAACATCACGTCTGACAGATAGAGTGTGCAGAGAAGAATAAAGGATACGTTTCTACACCTTATCAAGAACCCTCAAATGGGACAGAGACTCACCAGCTACAGTATGACAACAGTACTCCATACATGGTCTGATAGTAGATTTGTAGAGATAGAGAATAATTTCAGGTGCGAGAAAGTATTTGGAGCGATAGAAAAAACTGACTTTCCTTTCTCTGTAGATTTAGGGTTAAGGTTTGGGTTATAACCCAAACCTTAACCCTAACTCTGCAACTCTTTTCTCACAGAAGAGACATTCCTAGTCTATCTCTATCGGTATTACCATGAAAGGTGCTCGACTGGGCTCCAATCTTTGATTCATCCTGGTAAGGCACTCACAAGAAGAACTTCTTTTGGTACCACCTCGAAACAAAGCTTTACTTTCTCCCTCCGCGTGTATCGCGTCAAGCGGAATTTTCATGGACAGACCTTCTTTGCAAGGACTTCCCTTCTGTTGAACACGTCACCGCGGGACTTCTTCACTGATAATTACAACTAGGTCGTATTGAAATTCAATGTCAGCAGATCTTTTGTTATAAACCGTTCAATAAGTAATAATCGGTTCATACCATTGATTAATGTTCGTACTCAGAGCTCAGAGCTCAGAGCTCAGAGCACTCTTTTCTGCTTCAACAGAGTACAAAATCGACTTCGAAATCTAGTAAAGAATCATCTCATCTCTTCTTTTCCCTACAACCCCTTTCTAACAGAAGAGTGGTCGCTAGCTTTTCTCGACTCTATTGTTATTTCTATGGAATGTGCTCGACTAAGCTCTAAATTTTGGTTCCTCCTGTAAAGCATTCACAGTAAAAACCCGTCTAGCTACAACCACTGTAAGAATTTCCCTTTCTTCCCCTTGTGTACCAAAAACTAAACAGAGTTTCCATGAACAAAGGTTTTTTTCAAAAAACTTCCCATCCACGAAACACAATACCACAGGGCTGCTTCCATACTGACTACAACATAGTCGTTTTCAAGTCCAATGTTAACAGATTCTTGTCGAGGTATCTGCCTAAAGAATCAAAGTCTGACTCATTTTACTCATCGTTTTCAATCCTCTCAGAGTGTTGTTCATCGCTAACGAAAATGTAATTAACCCTTTTCCTCGAGTGACCTTTAACCTTTGATAAGCGGTAGTGCATTTGTAAGGAAAAAATAAAGAAAAATAAAGAAAAACTCCCATAGTGTTCCTCATCTCTCGATTGGCAATCATTTCCATCTCATTAACGCTTACTATGATGCTACATTTCACATTTTCTGTCGTCAGTCAGTGGATGGGAAATCCTTCTAGACTGATGAAATTTTAATTTTTGTTCTAATTCGTGGTGTCCCTGGATTTTCCCTACATTAAAAACCGACCTTATGTCTAACTTTGTCCTCGTGATGAGGCAAGTAAATAGAAACGCTTATCCTCGAGTGGCCTTTAGCCTTTGATAAGCAGTGTCACATTAGTAAAACAAAAAGAAGAATGAAAAATGAATAAAAACTCTCATAGTGTTCCCTATCTCTCGATTGGCAATCATTTCCGTCTCATTAACGTTTAACCTCAAATTGCTCTTGGCCTTGATAAAGGGTGCCCCAATAGTACAAAAAAAATGAAGATTTGAACGTATTCCCACGAAACCGTCTGAAGTGCACACGGGTTACAGATGGAACGCACCTGTTCAGATACTCAGCGTTCTATTGTTATGGTCGGCATTCAATAATCGATAATCAGGAATTCGTCTTGGTAAAGTGTAGCTGGAACTAAAAATGAAAGTTTAGGAATAATCGAAGAATCTAAAAGCAATATTGAGAAATGCAATGGATTTTCTGTGAAAATCAAATAGGAAAATAAATATGGAAAGAAGTTAAAAGTTCGAACATTAATAATGAAAAAAAACAACTAGAGAAATACGAAGGCCCAGAATGATAGAACTTATGTCAACATATCTCAAAGGCGTAGTCTATAAATATACATGACTTGGTAGGATTATATAGGATTCATGCTTATGAAATAATGAGAATATCTTGTGAAGATATGTGCTAAATAAAACGATACTCTTATAACAAAAAACACACTGAACCACACGCATATATAGATATATATATGAATATATAGAGAGAGGATAAAATACGCGATATATCATGAAATGGAATTCCGTACAGACATCATGTGTGAAAGAGACAAAAAGAAAAAAAATAAAGACGGGAAGAAATCATCAAAAACGAGAGATTTACCGGTTTCGTTCAGATCAACGAACGTCTTCAGAAAAGGTGAAGATTTTTAATCTAACGGCAAAAATAACGGCAAAAAATATATATAGGAAAGAAAGAAAAACGCACAACGGGATGTTTTTTGTTTGTTTTTTTTTTTGCACGTGCGTAACTATTTGAAAGAAAAAAAGAATTATCAGCGCGTACGACAAAGACGTTAAAATAGGCAAAGAGGGAAGAAACAAAAAGAAAAAGAAGAAAAGCAAAAGAAACAAATGGAAACATGGATAAATGCAGAAAAATAAGTCGTATTTTACCCGGGATCGGAGTTTCTTATGCAGTGGCGAGGTATATTGCATTGTTTGAGTGCGATTTTGGCCAGATGTTTTGTTGAAGAATAAGATCCTAGTCTAAGGTTTACGTTAGATGGTGATGAGAGAAGGATTAGAGCGCTTTCGATACACTTGCGGCGTAGGAAAGAAGGTTCAGCTTTGAGTAGAGTGCAGTTTGTAAAGTCAAAATTGTGAGTAAAAGTGTTCCTGTGTATAACTAGTGCGTTCGTTGGATTGTTGTGTTTGAGGTCTTGTTTGTGTTCGTAGATGCAAGATTTTATATTTCTAGCCGTTTCGTCGATATAAAACATCGGATAGGGGGCACATTTTATTTTGTAGATCCTGGCTAAAAAAGAGGGTAGGTGGGGCCGGGGTTTTGTGTTGAGTTAATCCTCAATTGTTATAAAAGTTCATGCTACTATTTTTATGTCAGATTTGAATTGTTTTTTGTAAGGCAAAAGATATGGGATTATTTGGGAGAACTATGTGAGATTTAATTTTATCAATATTGTGTTATTTGCTTGTTGTGTTGTTATGAAGGGATTTTTTTAGTGTTATTCTGTTTTGTTTTGTTTTTGTGTGTGGATATTAAAGGTTTTGCGTTTAGCGTTGTAGATGAAAAATTTTAGGATATTTTTTGGAGCTTTGTAAGTGTTCTCGGTATAGGTTTCTTTATTGCGGGGCAGAAAATTCTGAGTAACGAGCCTATGATCTTTCCAGATTGTATTGCGTTGTTCGAAGTAGAAATGTATAAGATAATTTTTATTGGTTGGTTTTCAGTAAACTTAGAAGTTTCGGCCTTTTGGCAGTTGTGCAGAGCCATATCCAAGGTATGTGAATATGATTATTTTTTTTTAATTCTGAGGTAAAGGAAATAGTGTGTTCGATTTCATTAAGTGTGTTTACTATGTCAGATATACTAATGTGATGTGGGTATATAAGGAGTGTATCATCGATATATCTAAAGTATTGGGAGTTTTAAGTTTAGATGGATTGAAAGTGTCGTTTTCTAAAAATTCTAAGAAACCAAAGGAAATAACTCCTCTCAGAGGGGAACCCATGGATACACCAATTTTTATTACAATGTATTGTTTGATTAAAGTAGCCTTCTAGTGTAATTAAGTAGCATAATTGAATAATTGGAGGGTAGGGAGGAGGGGCCTATTTTTTTTACTTAATGCAATGCATTTTTAGGAATCTAAGGTGTTCTCTTATAGTTACGCTAGTGTGAACCTATTTCATATCTCAATTGGCCATAATGATGTGTTAAAGACTGTAGCAGATCTCCGGAGTAAGCGGGGCAGAAAATTCTAAGAGCTCTGAGGAACAAGCCTAGTATCATTTCGAATTGTATTCTGTCTTTGTGGTCGGAGGATAAGATCATTTTTATTCTTTGGTTTTCTCTAGACTGAAAAGTTTAAGTAATTTGAGGTGTTGTGCAAAGTGATATCAAGGAAGTTGAGGATGCGATTATTTTCTAATTCGGAGGTGAAGGAAATGGTGTGTTCAATTTTATTGAGTTTGTCGACTACTCACATCGCATTAGTCTCCCTGACATAGTCGACATTTCCTTCACCTCCAAATTAAA
This sequence comes from Sepiola atlantica, assembly GCA_963556195.1. Classification (NCBI taxonomy): domain Eukaryota; kingdom Metazoa; phylum Mollusca; class Cephalopoda; order Sepiida; family Sepiolidae; genus Sepiola; species Sepiola atlantica. The sequence continues at coordinate 37,080,898 of OY744553.1, forward strand.
AAATAATCACATCCTCAAATTGAAATTCAGGAGATCTTGCTTAATTAGTATCTAAGAGCTGTGGCTCAAATGTAATGCAAATCTGAAATATTCAAAATTTAAATGTGAGGTTGTGTTAATATTATTCAATAAAATCCCTTTAAAATATTCCAAAGAAACTAAAATTTGGGAAATATTTATTAATTGATATTTAATATTTTTAAAATTTTACGAAAATCGGAGGCATCTGAATTTTCAAGAAGCCCTTACATCTCTTTGAATAAAATTAAATTAAAGTCCACATTTGAACTCTTTACACCTCACAGATGTGTTCCAACATTCATAATGATCGGTCAGTTAGCTTAACAGTGATTTTGAATACAAATATATATGCATATACATAACGTTATACAGCTAGAGATATACGCATACTAACCTTATATAAAGATATATCGTTCACTTTTTAACAAAAGCGCCATTTTTTTTTAGATGCAAAACCTTTTTTTTAATTAACCTATTTTATTTCCTTTATTCATTATTTCGTCTTTATTCCTGTTTATCTTTTCTCTAAGAGTTTTTATCTTCTGTTTTCTCTTGCTTTTTCATTCGTCGCTAATCATCCCCAGGGGTAAGTTTTTTTTTTTACCTAGTTTCAATGGTCCGCTATAAAGGTAAAGCTAATACGTTTTCTTCTTTTATTTTGCATTCTCTTGTCTTTAGTTTTTTTGTAATTCTCTTTTCAGTTTCTTTGTCGTCTTTGTCTTTTCCGCCATTGTTATCCCTTTCTGTTTCATTGTTTATCAGTTTATGTCGTTGCGATGTCGCTCTGGTAAACATTTGCGTGAAATGTATGGCCGCCATTTTGTCTTGCCAAGCCTAGTGGGACAATGTGCAGTTTGAAAGCAGATATACGTCCAAAGAGACAACACAAACGAACGTAAAAGAATGGATGATGAATTGAAAGATAGGAAAAACAAAAAACGGTAGAAAATACATGGAGATAAATAAGTAAAACTTAACTTAGAAGAATATGAATGAAAGTCTTAGAGAAGATAATGTCCATACAAGAAAAGTAAACCGAAAAAAAAAATTTAAATGGCCGAAGACAAAGAAATTAGAAGTATGAACAGTTGGGCTAAAGTACGGAAGAGTTAGCAGTCTAGAAATCGTAAATAAAAAATAAAAACAACAAATAATTTATAGCAAACGCAGTAGAATTTGGGGATTGTGTAAAAGTATCTATGTTTGAAAACACGCAGACTTATAATTTTTTATGGCATAAAGCCACTTGATGTAAGGAGCTTAAAAAATACTACTTAAGGGTTAAAAATTAGCCAACGATAAGCGTTAGATGGATATATTCTGACTACCAAAACAGTAATTATTCCCCCTTTTTCAGAAACATCTCTCATGGAATGTGAGGACTAAAGGACAAAACTAAGAAAGCGAGAGTTACGAGGTTGCCGAAAGTAAACCCAAGGTAAACATTTTACTGTCATTACATAATAGAAAAGCCAAAAATATTATTTACTAGCGGTACCCGTCGCCCGGCGTTGCACGGGAGAAAGTACTACCTATTGCATGACGTCAAATAAAAAAAGGAAATGACCTATTTTTTCTCCCCCCGTCTATTGTGTTGGCGAATGTTTTAAATTTAAAAAAAATAAAAAAGTGGTAGAGTAGAATGGGATCGAACGCTAAAACAGGTGATTACGAATCCTGCCTTCTTACCGACTGCACCACGGCTCGGGTTAAAATTAATGTGAAAATAGGTCAATTACCTTAATAATAAAAATTAGAACCGGTGTTTTGTGAAAATTAAACTATGTGTATTTGTTCCCGGTGTCGATGAGTAGAGTGACAGTACAGAATTGTTAGAGAGAAAAGTTTTTGCTACCACCTATATGGAGTTGGTTTTTCGGAGAGTAGTGGATGGCGGGCCAAATGTAATATTTAGTGTAAGCTGGGAAAAAAGAATAACAAATGTACTAAAACACGCTCGAGTAAATAAGAGTAATGTAATGGTGAGTTTAGCAGCCGGTGATGCATGTGGTTATTTTCCTATTCTCCGAGAAGGTACAGGGGAAAAATCGTCTCTACTTTATATATTAGATGTATTCATCAACGTTTCGTCTTCATTTCAAAACTTCCTCATGATGATTGTCTGAAGAAAATAACACATAAAATACAAAATATTTTTAACCTACTATATATATATATATATATATATATATGTGTGTAATTATTTTTGTTAGTGATTGCAGCGTTCGTTGTTTTTTGCTTACTATTCTTTCGATTGTCTCACTTCCTAATCGATTAAGATGCAGAAAATTTCATTATTAACTTTATAGGACAGATTTTTCGTTAATATATATTTTTTTATTAATTTTATACCAACATAAAAGTAATTCATAGACACGTGTTTCATCAACATGGCTAACTTGGACAAGGATCGAACCTTCAATATTAATGTCTATAGTCCAGCGTCTTTACCACTGGACCAAGACGCTTGTCTAGAAATATGTACGATTTCATCACCTAAATATTTAATGTATTTTTATGTAATCACCAATAAAAAATAATTACATAGGTTAGCAAAAAAGTTCATCTGGACCAAAAATAAGATCTGATATCCGGAACGTATTTGTTCTTGTTTTTGTTTTTTACGAAAGTAGTGTCTGATCAACTCTGCTGAGAAGCCATCAGATAAAATACCGTTTTGTTTTTAGATTCCCAAAACCGTTGTTCATGGTAAACAACTGATGATCCCTATAATAATATTAGGACTACCGTAAATTATTGGAAGCAAACTAATGTCCTGATTGCAAGAAATTAATTGACTTACAAAGAAACGAGTTTTCCAACGAATGACTTAAGACTAAAAGTGTGTTTGATGTTGTTTTTCATATAGTGTTAATGGATGAAAAACTTCCAAAAGCAACATGAATTGGAACAAATACATTGAAGACATTGCCAAGGCTGCCTCAAAAAAGGTTGGCTCGCTCTACCGTGCTAGTAAACTCCTCACACCTGACATTATCCTGTATCTGTACAAAGCAACCGTCCGCCCATGCATGGAGTAGTGTTGCCACATCTGGGCTGGTGCATCATCTGCTAGTCTCTCCCTCCTTGACAAGGTCCAAAAAAGAGTCGCCAACCTAATAGGTCCCTCACTGTCAGCCAAGCTCCAGTCCCTGTCCCATCGCCGCAATGTAGCATCCTTATGTTTGTTTTAAAAATACTTCAATGGATTATGCTCCGATGAATTGGCTACTCTGGTGCCCCCTCGACGTAAAATCACTAGACTAACTCGAAAATAAACTAAATGTCATTCATTCACTGTAGAGATCCCCAGATGCCGGAGAGCCTTCTACTCAAATAGCTTCTTTCCACGTTTTGCTGGCCTCATGAACTCCCTCCCTGCCCCATGTTTCCCCGACAGTACTGACATGCAGAAATTAAAAATTAATGTGAACAGACATCTCGCTGCGCAGATCCCAATTTAGGCTTACCCCCCCCCCAACCTTCTCCCCTTTTCTTTTTTCTCAGTAGCCCCTTGCGTCTACAGTGGTGGCCTGCCTTGTTTGGGGTGAACTATGTTAAATATATATATATATATATATATATATATATATATATATATATATATATATATATATATATATATATATATATATATTACGCGAATATTACCGCAAAGATAAATGTCAGAACCACACATGCTTAAAAATAACACATAACTTTGATCCAGAGAAATAAAAGACATGAAAACGCATACACATGCATCTACACGCGCGTGCATACGCAGAAACGCCAAACTGTTAAAAAATAAACACATTTTTTTCAAATGGAAAGAATATCTGAAGAGATCCAAAATGTTTGAAACGTGTTATAAAATTATAAAATTATAAAATAATTAAATAATAAATGATCTTTTAAAAAATATTTTTCAAATTTACAAATGTTGGTAGGCTCACTTCTTTAAATATAGATTTTTCTCTCGTTAGAACTGCACTGGTGCTGCACTATCTCCTACTCTCTCTCTCTCTCTCTCTCTCTCTCTCTCTCTCTCTCTCTCTCTCTCATATATATATATATATATATATATATATATATATATTGATTAATTCCAATGACCATGCAAAAATCAATCCAAAGTTATAATAAATTCCTTCAGTTGGAATGATAAACATCCACCGAGGTGCTCAAATAAATATGAAATAAAAAATTAAAAAATTAAAAATTGAAGTAACTTATGAAATTTATGACTTTGGATTTATTTTTTTATTGTCATTGGAATGAATCACTATAATATATATTCTCTGAATCTACTTATACAACTTCATTGAGCTTGCAATTGAACATTTTTCAGATACTGTACGTAGTATAAAATTGAAAATATACATTCCTTACAAAAATCTACAAATATATATATATATATATATATATATATATATAGTGTGTGTGTGTGTGTGTTAGATTGAAATAAATTTCAGAAGGAAATCCGGGTATAAGAGCTTGATGCAATAAACAGAGCAAGAATAAAATAAAATAAAGTAACACGGAATAACATAATCACCGGTGCAATAATTTATTTCGACCTTATGGTCTTTTCAAGCATCAAAGCATTGAAAATGAAAAAAGAGAAACTCACACTAACCATTTCAATACACATATAGAGAGAGCGACAACATATTTAATACATATCTTGAGAGAGAAGGAAATTAACTACTTAAGACTTATATTGAGGGGGAAATATATATATATATATATATATATATATATATATGGGAAGAGAAGGATGAAGGTAATCCGACGTGATGGTAAAATGAAAAAGGAAAACCAAAAAACTGGATGTTTTTTTATGTGTACATCAACGTTTCGTCTTTATTTATAAGACTTCATCAGGATGATGATATAGGGAAAAGATATCATGCAAGCACGGATACATGTAGGGTAGACATGTTGGGAAGAAAAATAAAATAAAATGAAAAATAATAGCAGCGTCTAAGCTGGACGTCCGTACTTGTTAGAGAATGAAAAATGAGTGGGAGAAAAAAGGGGAAGGGTGGAGGGAGCAAGGACTACTGTGGCTGGCGATGAGAGAAAGAGGTGGGGGATGAGCAGGGGTAAAATGGATGGCAGAGAGAGATTGGGGGAAAAGGAGGAGGGGGTGTCTGACCAGATGGCTGCGGTCGAGACCGAAGGGGAAGAGTGAGTTGGAACGTTTGTGTGTGTGGGGTGTGTGCAGGGAAATGGGGATGGGCAGAGAGGGAGGGGGGGGGGGCTGTGATCTCGGTGGATGGGCGAAAGCCATAGTCCCAGAGAGCGTTTGAAGAAAATGAGGGAATTTAAGAAGAGGCATGGGAGAAAACGGATGAGAGGGGGAAGAGGGAGGATTTGTCGTGATAGGGTATGAAATATTTGAAATATTTGGAGAATGATAGCAATGAGTGGGGGATTGGAGTGGGTGGGGGAGGGGGTGATTGAAAGGGTGGGTGAGGAATATATTTGAAATATTTGGAACATGAGAAAGTTTATTTGGACTGTAGTATTAAAAATGTGAGGGAAAGAAAAATGAGGAAAAAATAAGAGAAGATACAGGGAGAAAAGGGAAGGGTGTGGGTGAATGGAAGAGTGTCATAAGGTTAGAGAAGAAAATAAAAGTTAGCCATGATCAGGCAAAAGACTTTGTTCAGTGAGGATGATCTTGCTTATTAAGGGTGATAGGTTAAAGAAACCATTTCGCTGAAACACAACGCGAATTAAAGAAACGATTAAATGAACATAAAAGGGATATAAAAAAACAACAACCCTCTTAGTGCACTTTTCTCCCATGCTCTAGAATATGGTCATGCATTCAAATTTGAACAAGCCAAAATCACTAAACACATCCACAACAAATCTCGGCGAAGATTATTGGAAACTGCACTCATCACATCCTCCACTACTATCAAGCAGCGAAATGGTTTCTTTAACCTATCACCCTTAATAAGCAAGATCATCCTCACTGAACAAAGTCTTTTGCCTGATCATGGCTAACTTTTATTTTCTTCTCTAACCTTATGACACTCTTCCATTCACCCACACCCTTCCCTTTTCTCCCTGTATCTTCTCTTATTTTTTCCTCATTTTTCTTTCCCTCACATTTTTAATACTACAGTCCAAATAAACTTTCTCATGTTCCAAATATTTCAAATATATTCCTCACCCACCCTTTCAATCACCCCCTCCCCCACCCACTCCAATCCCCCACTCATTGCTATCATTCTCCAAATATTTCAAATATTTCATACCCTATCACGACAAATCCTCCCTCTTCCCCCTCTCATCCGTTTTCTCCCATGCCTCTTCTTAAATTCCCTCATTTTCTTCAAACGCTCTCTGGGACTATGGCTTTCGCCCATCCACCGAGATCACAGCCCCCCCCCCCCCCCCTCCCTCTCTGCCCATCCCCATTTCCCTGCACACACCCCACACACACAAACGTTCCAACTCACTCTTCCCCTTCGGTCTCGACCGCAGCCATCTGGTCAGACACCCCCTCCTCCTTTTCCCCCAATCTCTCTCTGCCATCCATTTTACCCCTGCTCATCCCCCACCTCTTTCTCTCATCGCCAGCCACAGTAGTCCTTGCTCCCTCCACCCTTCCCCTTTTTTCTCCCACTCATTTTTCATTCTCTAACAAGTACGGACGTCCAGCTTAGACGCTGCTATTATTTTTCATTTTATTTTATTTTTCTTCCCAACATGTCTACCCTACATGTATCCGTGCTTGCATGATATCTTTTCCCTATATCATCATCCTGATGAAGTCTTATAAATAAAGACGAAACGTTGATGTACACATAAAAAAACATCCAGTTTTTTGGTTTTCCTTTTTCATTTTACCATATATATATATATATATATATATATATATAGAGAGAGAGAGAGAGAGAGAGAGAGAGAGAGAGAGGGGGAGTATTAGAAGGATATCACAATGCAAGAAATGGAAATATGTCGGCGTTGAAAAATAAGACAAAAACAAGTGATTTTACTTCATATATTTTTTCCGAAAAATTTTTAAAATAATTTTTTGTACTATATACCAAATCTTACTTTATTAGGCAAGACTTCAACACTGTGATGTAATGTGTGTGCCCGTGTTCCATAATATATTTCGAGGAAGACCTCTTTGTCAAATGGTAGGTGTTTCACATTTTTAAAAACGTGCGGTTGACAATATTGCTTATAACGCAGTAAATATTAATATCAGCAGCAAATGTAATAAAACTAAAACTATAACTGATTGTTTTTTTTGTTTTTATTATTTTAATTACTTATTTATTTTATTTTTATTTTTTACCGAATATTTTATATTTGAACCCACCGACACCAGATACCCTTTGATTAGTGTTCCAACTTATATTTTCACCTATATAAAAAAGAATGCTATATAAAAAAGAATGCTATATAAAAAAGAATTCAGCTTTCCCCAGTATACATTTTGCGTATCGAATAACAACCAGCTCATTACAACACCTCAAGTCTCTAAGTCCTGCAAAGAAACACACTCTACACGATGCCGGATGACGGCTTTGGGTATAAATATTCATGAAGCAAACATAGATTCTTTGCGAAGATGAAGAATTCCTGAGGTGATGGCCGCGCTCTGCATGTATAGCGCTTTCTCTGGGTTTTGTAGCGGTCGCTTCGTGACCCTCCGCTCCTGCTGAGTGGGTTGCCAAGTAACGTAAGAAAGTTATAGATAGCGAGTGGACAGGCGAGTGCAATGGTCTGGATCTATGCCTTCGTTCGGTTAATATAATTGAATTTGTATAAATAGCAAGAAGCCATTGTAAGAAGTTTCGCGAGAGAGATTGGGACTCGTGACTAGAAGCCAATCAGCGGCTTGTGTGCTCGGTGATAAAAGATATCGATCTTAGAATTGGAAAAAAAACGATCATAAGAAAAGAGACAAGGCGAGAAGGACACAGGAGAAGAGAGTCAATATTAAAAGAGAGAGATAAGCGAAGAATGAGCTTGTGGAGTTTGTGTATGGACGTCAACAAAATAAGGGAAAAGATAAAAAGGATAAAGTAATAAGACAATGAAGAAATTAACAATTAAAATACATTTTTTGAGTTTTTGAAGGAAAATTGCGATATAAATATTTATAAAAAAAAAGAACATGAAGACAAAAAGAAAAATGAAGAAAAAGGGCACAGACGTGATGTTGCTAGTCTCAGTCTTTTCTATGAATACTATTATGGCATCTGTTCTTCAGAATTATGTGATCTATTCCCCGCTTCTTTTGTTCCAGCTCGTTTGACTCCTGATCTAGTGGTCTCCAGCAATTCGCTGTTTTAATAACTCATTGTAATACAAATTCATATTACAGTAGCTTCTTTCCAAGAACCGCAGGCTTGTGGAACTCTCTTCCTGCTGACTGTTTTCCTCCTACATATAACCTTGATATTTTCAAGACTAAGGCCAATAGACATCTCCTGTCTTTGCGATAATCATATTTGTTCTTGTTAGCTCCTTACATTAATTGGCTTTATGCCTTGTCTTGAGCGATTTCCATAAACAAAATATTCATACAAAATCGTAGAATTACATTTTATTTTTAATATATAAATCATCATTTCTGATGACCTAAAAAAAATACATCTACCGCTGACTTTGTATTGCAAGTGAGGAGTTTATTTCCGAATTAATTTCAGACGATGGCGCCTGTCTGACTTACTAGGTGCTTTCTCGCTTCCTCTCACCACTTGAAATTGTTTCGTCCCGAGGCTAGAAAAAGCGTGTTGTTTTACTCGCTAACCAGAGTGTGACTGGGCGGATATATCATATTAATTTACATATAAAATATATACAAATAAATACACATTGTTTCTTTATTATAGATTGGAGGATGGAACTCACTCGACTTTTGGGAGGGTCTGTCTTACTTTTATGGAGGTAGAATTGTTGAGAATGGCAGATAATTAAAAGAAAAAATGATACAATCTATCCATACAAAATAAATTAATTTTATTCCACAACTTTGTTAAGAAAATGATAGTGAAGGATTGTTAAAGACTGAGAGTTCAAAGAGTCCATTTAGCGTGTAAGAAGGAATTGAGTACATATGTTCATTTCAGCTGTCGCCGTTTTCATTTACGTACGTGCAAATAGGATCGGCGAAGTGTGTGTGCATATTAGCGTGCCTGTTTTGCAACTGGGATAGTGTCTGTATGTACATGTCGGCTGGCGCCATGTGCGTTCACGTGTGTATATGTACGAAATGTAGTAAGAGAAATGGGAAAGACATAGAGGGTGGACAGGACTGGCGCTGAGTAGCACGCTCGGGAAGGTAGAAGATCGAGAGGGTTAGAGCACGCTGGTTGTCAGGTAATCTTTGGCGTCCCAACAGTCATCCAGACAACGGGACAGATTGTGGTGGTGGTGATGGGGGTGGTGGTGGTGGTGGTGGTGGTGGTGGTGGTGGTGGTGGTGATGATGATGATGATGATGATGATGATGATGTACGAACTGTTTGTGTGCGTCCTGTGAGTGAGCGGTGTGTGCGTGTGCTCCGCTGAGCGTACAGAGGTGTGTGTGAATCTCTCGTTGTTGCGTTTTTCGAGGCCCTTTACACACACAGATACACACATACACACACATACACACACACACGCCGCCAAGAATCCTATTCAACGCAATTGACTCAATGTAAAGAATTACCAGAACTTTTCGTCTTTATACCATAGCTCATTATTGATCTGGTCCTCATAAACTATTCTTGAATGCTAAATTGTCCAATAACATATGAAAATGGCAACGGAAATTATTGCTTTCATTTCGGCGTGACCGTCAGCCATTTTTATCAATTTTCTTTTATTGAAACCGTCTTTCTTTTTCGGATCAAAGATTTAAAGATTATTTTCGTTTTCCCGTCCTTTTTTGTCTTTTTTTTTTACTTTTAATTTGAGATTTGTAATACTACACATATAAACGTTTAAATACTACGCATGTAAACTTTTTAAATTTTTATTACTACACATCTAAACTTTTTTAATACTATACACCTAAACTGTTTTATTTTTTAATACAACACATCTAAACTTTTTATACTACACATCTAAACTTTTTTATACGACACATCTTAACTGTTTTAATTTTTAATACTACACATCAAAACTTTTTATACTACACATCTAAACTTTTTATACTACACATCTAAACTTTTTTATACTACACATCTAAACTGTTTTAATTTTTAATACTACACATCAAAACTTTATAATACTACACATCTTAACTGTTTTATTTTTATTATTACATATCTAAACTGTTTAATACTACACATGTAAACTTTTTTATACTACACATCTAAACTGTTTTAATTCTTAATACTACACATCTAAACCTTTTAATACTACACATATAAACTATTTTATACTACACATTAAAACTGTTTTAATTTTTAATACTACACATCTAAACTTTTTAATGCTACACATCTAAACTGTTTTCATTTTTAATATTACACATCTAAACTGTTTAATACTACACATCAAAACTTTTCAATACTACACATCTAAACTTTTTTATACTACACATCTAAACCTTTTAATACTACACATCTAAACTTTTTATACTACACATCTAAACTGTTTTAATTTTTAATACTACACATCTAAACTGTTTAATACTACACATCTAAACTTTTTATACTACACATCTACACTGTTTTAATTTTTAATACTACACATCTAAACTGTGTATACTACACATCTAAACTGTTTTTATTTTTAATACAACACATCTAAACTGTGTAATACTACACATCTAAACTGTTTAATACTACACATCTAAACTTTTTATACTACACATCTAAACTGTTTTAATTTTTAATACTACACACTTAAACTGTTTAATACTACACATCTAAACTTTTTATACTACACATCTAAACTGTTTTAATTTTTAATACTACACATCTAAACTTTTAATACTACAAATCTAAACTGTTTTTATTTTTAATGCTACACATCATAACTGTTTAATACAACACATACAAAACTTTTTAATACTACACATCTGAACATTTTTATACTACACATCTAAACTTTTTAATACTACACATCTAAACTTTTTAATACTACACATCTAAACTGTTTTAATTTTTAATACTACACATCTAAACTGTTTAATACTACACATCTAAACTTTTTATACTACAAATCTAAACTGTTTTAATTTTTAATACTACACATCTAAACTGTTTAATACTACACATCAAAACTTTTTTATACTACACATCTAAAATTTTATACTACACATCTAAACTGTTTTAATGTTTAATACTACACATCTAAACTGTTTAATACTACACATCTAAACTTTTTATACTACACATCTAAACTTTTTATACTACATATCTAAACTGTTTTAATTTTTAATACTACACATCTAAACTTTTAATACTACACATCTAAACTGTTTTTATTTTTAATACTACACATCATAACTGTTTAATACTACACATCGAAACTTTTTAATACTACACATCTAAACATTTTTATACTCCACATCTAAACTTTTAAATACTACACATCTAAACTTTTTATACTACACATCTAAACTGTTTTAATTTTTAATACTACACATCTAAACTGTTTAATACTACACATCTAAACTTGTTATACTACACATCTAAACTGTTTTAATTTTTGATACTACACATCTAAACTGTTTAATACTACACATCTAAAATTTTATACTACACATCTAAAATGTTATACTACACATCTAAACTGTTTTTATTTTTAATACTACACATCTAAACTGTTTAATACTACACATCTAAACTGTTTAATACTACACATCTAAACTGTTTATACTACACATCTAAACTGTTTTAATTTTTAATACTACACATCTAAACTGTTTTAATTTTTAATACTACACATCTAAACTGTTTATACTTCACATCTAAACTGTTTTAATTTTTAATACTACACATCAAAACTTTTTATACTACACATCTAAACTGCTTTTATTTTTAATACTACACATCTAAACTTTTTTAATACTACACATCAAAACTGTTTTAATTTTTAATACTACACATCAGAACTTTTTAATATTACACTTCTAAACTTTTTTATACTACATATCTAAACTGTTTTAATTTTTAATACTACACACTTAAACTGTTTAATACTACACATCTTAACTTTTTATACTACACATCTAAACTGTTTTAATTTTTAATACTACACATCTAAACTTTTAATACTACAAAACTAAACTGTTTTTATTTTTAATGCTACACATCATAACTGTTTAATACAACACATACAAAACTTTTTAATACTACACATCTAAACATGTTTATACTACACATCTAAACTTTTTAATACTACACATCTAAACTTTTTAATACTACACATCAAAACTTTTTATACTACACATCTAAACTGTTTTAATTTTTAATACTACACATCTAAACTGTTTAATAGTACACATCTAAACGTTTTATACTACACATCTAAACTGTTTTAATTTTTAATACTACACATCTAAACTGTTTAATACTACACATCAAAACTTTTTTATACTACACATCTAAAATTTTATACTACACATCTAAACTGTTTCAATGTTTAATACTACACATCAAAACTGTTTAATACTACACATCTAAACTTTTTATACTACATATGTAAACTGTTTTAATTTTTAATACTACACATCTAAACTTTTAATACTACACATCTAAACTGTTTTAATTTTTAATACTACACATCATAACTGTTTAATACTACACATCGAAACTTTTTAATACTACACATCTAAACATTTTTATACTCCACATCTAAACTTTTTAATACTACACATCTAAACTTTTTATACTACACACATAACTGTTTTAATTTTTAATACTACACATCTAAACTGTTTAATACTACACATCTAAACTTGTAATACTACACATCTAAACTGTTTTAATTTTTAATACTACACATCTAAACTGTTTAATACTACACATCTAAACTTTTTTATACTACACATCTAAAATTTTATACTACACATCTAAACTGTTTTTATTTTTAACACTTCACATCTAAACTGTTTAATACTACACATCTAAACTGTTTAATATTACACATCTAAACTGTTTATACTACACATCTAAACTGTTTTAATTTTTAATACTACACATCTAAACTGTTTTAATTTTTAATACTACACATCTAAACTGTTTATACTTCACATCTAAACTGTTTTAATTTTTAATACTACACATCAAAACTTTTTATACTACACATCTAAACTGCTTTTATTTTTAATACTACACATCTAAACTTTTTTAATACTACACATCAATACTGTTTTAATTTTTAATACTACACATCTAAACTTTTTAATGCTACACATCTAAACATTTTATACTACACATCTAAACTGTTTTAAATTATTAATACTACACATCTAAACTGTTTAATACTACACATCAAAACTTTTTATACTACACATCAAAATTGTTTTAATTTTTAATGCTACACATCTAAGCTTTTTAATACTACACATCTAAACTTTTAATACTACACATCTTAACTGTTTTAATTTTTAATACTACACATCTAAACTGTTTAATACTACACATCGAAACTTTTTAATACTACACATCTAAACTTTTTATATTACACATCTAAAGTGTTTTAATTTTTAATACTACACATCTAAACTGTTTAATACTACGAATCAAAACTTTTAATACTACACATCTAAACTTATTTATACTACACATCTAAACTTTTTAGTACTACACATCTAAACTTTTTATACTACACATCTAAACTGTTTTAATTTTTATACTACACATCTAAACTTTTTAATACTACACATCTAAACTTTTTAATACTACACATCTAAACTGTTTTAATTTTTAATACTACACATCTAAACTGTTAAATACTACACATCTAAACTGTTTGATACTACACATCTAAACTTTTTATACTACACATCTAAATTGTTTTAATTTTTAATACTACACCTCTAAACTGTTTATACTACATATCTAAACTGTTTTAATTTTTAATACTACACATCTTAACTTTTTATACTACACATCTAAACTTTTTATATTACATATCTAAACTGTTTTAATTTTTAATACTACACATCTAAACTTTTAATACTACACATCTAAACTGTTTTTATTTTTAATACTACACATCATAACTGTTTAATACTACACATCGAAACATTTTAATACTACACATCTAAACATTTTTATACTCCACATCTAAACTTGTTAATACTACACATCTAAACTTTTTATACTGCACATCTAAACTGTTTTAATTTTTAATACAACACATCTAAACTGTTTAATACTACACATCTAAACTTGTTATACTACACATTAAAACTGTTTTAATTTTTGATACTACACATCTAAACTGTTTAATACTACACATCTAAAATTTTATACTACACAGCTAAAATGTTATACTACACATCTAAACTGTTTTTATTTTTAATACTACACATCTAAACTGTTTAATACTACACATCTAAACTGTTTAATACTACACATCTAAACTGTTTATACTACACATCTAAACTGTTTTAATTTTTAATACTACACATCTAAACTGTTTTAATTTTTAATACTACACATCTAAACTGTTTATACTTCACATCTAAACTGTTTTAATTTTTAATACTACACATCAAAACTTTTTATACTACACATCTAAACTGCTTTTATTTTTAATACTACACATCTAAACTTTTTTAATACTACACATAAAAACTGTTTTAATTTTTAATACTACACATCAAAACTTTTTAATATTACACTTCTAAACTTTTTTATACTACATATCTAAACTGTTTTAATTTTTAATACTACACACTTAAACTGTTTAATACTACACATCTAAACTTTTTATACTACACATCTAAACTGTTTTAATTTTTAATACTACACATCTAAACTTTTAATACTACAAATCTAAACTGTTTTTATTTTTAATGCTACACATCATAACTGTTTATTACAACACATACAAAACTTTTTAATACTACACATCTAAACATGTTTATACTACACATCTAAACTTTTTAATACTACACATCTAAACTTTTTAATACTACACATCAAAACTTTTTATACTACACATCTAAACTGTTTTAATTTTTATACTACACATCTAAACTGTTTAATACTACACATCTAAACGTTTTATACTACACATCTAAACTGTTTTAATTTTTAATACTACACATCTAAACTGTTTAATACTACACATCAAAACTTTTTTATACTACACATCTAAAATTTTATACTACACATCTAAACTGTTTTAATGTTTAATACTACACATCTAAACTGTTTAATACTACACATCTAAACTTTTTATACTACACATCTAAACTTTTTATACTACATATCTAAACTGTTTTAATTTTTAATACTACACATCTAAACTTTTAATACTACACATCTAAACTGTTTTTATTTTTAATACTACACATCATAACTGTTTAATACTACACATCGAAACTTTTTAATACTACACATCTAAACATTTTTATACTCCACATCTAAACTTTTTAATACTACACATCTAAACTTTTTATACTACACATCTAAACTGTTTTGATTTTTAATACTACACATCTAAACTGTTTAATACTACACATCTAAACTTGTTATACTACACATCTAAAATGTTTTAATTTTTAATACTACACATCTAAACTGTTTAATACTACACATCTAAACTTTTTTATACTACACATCTAAAATTTTATACTACACATCTAAACTGTTTTTATTTTTAACACTTCACATCTAAACTGTTTAATACTACACATCTAAACTGTTTAATACTACACATCTAAACTGTTTATACTACACATCTAAACTGTTTTAATTTTTAATACTACACATCTAAACTGTTTTAATTTTTAATACTACACATCTAAACTGTTTATACTTCACATCTAAACTGTTTTAATTTTTAATACTACACATCAAAACTTTTTATACTACACATCTAAACTGCTTTTATTTTTAATACTACACATCTAAACTTTTTTAATACTACACATAAAAACTGTTTTAATTTTTAATACTACACATCAAAACTTTTTAATATTACACTTCTAAACTTTTTTATACTACATATCTAAACTGTTTTAATTTTTAATACTACACACTTAAACTGTTTAATACTACACATCTAAACTTTTTATACTACACATCTAAACTGTTTTAATTTTTAATACTACACATCTAAACTTTTAATACTACAAATCTAAACTGTTTTTATTTTTAATGCTACACATCATAACTGTTTATTACAACACATACAAAACTTTTTAATACTACACATCTAAACATGTTTATACTACACATCTAAACTTTTTAATACTACACATCTAAACTTTTTAATACTACACATCAAAACTTTTTATACTACACATCTAAACTGTTTTAATTTTTATACTACACATCTAAACTGTTTAATACTACACATCTAAACGTTTTATACTACACATCTAAACTGTTTTAATTTTTAATACTACACATCTAAACTGTTTAATACTACACATCAAAACTTTTTTATACTACACATCTAAAATTTTATACTACACATCTAAACTGTTTTAATGTTTAATACTACACATCTAAACTGTTTAATACTACACATCTAAACTTTTTATACTACACATCTAAACTTTTTATACTACATATCTAAACTGTTTTAATTTTTAATACTACACATCTAAACTTTTAATACTACACATCTAAACTGTTTTTATTTTTAATACTACACATCATAACTGTTTAATACTACACATCGAAACTTTTTAATACTACACATCTAAACATTTTTATACTCCACATCTAAACTTTTTAATACTACACATCTAAACTTTTTATACTACACATCTAAACTGTTTTGATTTTTAATACTACACATCTAAACTGTTTAATACTACACATCTAAACTTGTTATACTACACATCTAAAATGTTTTAATTTTTAATACTACACATCTAAACTGTTTAATACTACACATCTAAACTTTTTTATACTACACATCTAAAATTTTATACTACACATCTAAACTGTTTTTATTTTTAACACTTCACATCTAAACTGTTTAATACTACACATCTAAACTGTTTAATACTACACATCTAAACTGTTTATACTACACATCTAAACTGTTTTAATTTTTAATACTACACATCTAAACTGTTTTAATTTTTAATACTACACATCTAAACTGTTTATACTTCACATCTAAACTGTTTTAATTTTTAATACTACACATCAAAACTTTTTATACTACACATCTAAACTGCTTTTATTTTTAATACTACACATCTAAACTTTTTTAATACTACACATCAAAACTGTTTTAATTTTTAATACTACACATCAAAACTTTTTAATATTACACTTCTAAACTTTTTTATACTACATATCTAAACTGTTTTAATTTTTAATACTACACACTTAAACTGTTTAATACTACACATCTTAACTTTTTATACTACACATCTAAACTGTTTTAATTTTTAATACTACACATCTAAACTTTTAATACTACAAAACTAAACTGTTTTTATTTTTAATGCTACACATCATAACTGTTTAATACAACACATACAAAACTTTTTAATACTACACATCTAAACATGTTTATACTACACATCTAAACTTTTTAATACTACACATCTAAACTTTTTAATACTACACATCAAAACTTTTTATACTACACATCTAAACTGTTTTAATTTTTAATACTACACATCTAAACTGTTTAATAGTACACATCTAAACGTTTTATACTACACATCTAAACTGTTTTAATTTTTAATACTACACATCTAAACTGTTTAATACTACACATCAAAACTTTTTTATACTACACATCTAAAATTTTATACTACACATCTAAACTGTTTCAATGTTTAATACTACACATCAAAACTGTTTAATACTACACATCTAAACTTTTTATACTACATATGTAAACTGTTTTAATTTTTAATACTACACATCTAAACTTTTAATACTACACATCTAAACTGTTTTAATTTTTAATACTACACATCATAACTGTTTAATACTACACATCGAAACTTTTTAATACTACACATCTAAACATTTTTATACTCCACATCTAAACTTTTTAATACTACACATCTAAACTTTTTATACTACACACATAACTGTTTTAATTTTTAATACTACACATCTAAACTGTTTAATACTACACATCTAAACTTGTAATACTACACATCTAAACTGTTTTAATTTTTAATACTACACATCTAAACTGTTTAATACTACACATCTAAACTTTTTTATACTACACATCTAAAATTTTATACTACACATCTAAACTGTTTTTATTTTTAACACTTCACATCTAAACTGTTTAATACTACACATCTAAACTGTTTAATACTACACATCTAAACTGTTTATACTACACATCTAAACTGTTTTAATTTTTAATACTACACATCTAAACTGTTTTAATTTTTAATACTACACATCTAAACTGTTTATACTTCACATCTAAACTGTTTTAATTTTTAATACTACACATCAAAACTTTTTATACTACACATCTAAACTGCTTTTATTTTTAATACTACACATCTAAACTTTTTTAATACTACACATCAATACTGTTTTAATTTTTAATACTACACATCTAAACTTTTTAATGCTACACATCTAAACATTTTATACTACACATCTAAACTGTTTTAAATTATTAATACTACACATCTAAACTGTTTAATACTACACATCAAAACTTTTTATACTACACATCAAAATTGTTTTAATTTTTAATGCTACACATCTAAGCTTTTTAATACTACACATCTAAACTTTTAATACTACACATCTTAACTGTTTTAATTTTTAATACTACACATCTAAACTGTTTAATACTACACATCGAAACTTTTTAATACTACACATCTAAACTTTTTATATTACACATCTAAAGTGTTTTAATTTTTAATACTACACATCTAAACTGTTTAATACTACGAATCAAAACTTTTAATACTACACATCTAAACTTATTTATACTACACATCTAAACTTTTTAGTACTACACATCTAAACTTTTTATACTACACATCTAAACTGTTTTAATTTTTATACTACACATCTAAACTTTTTAATACTACACATCTAAACTTTTTAATACTACACATCTAAACTGTTTTAATTTTTAATACTATACATCTAAACTGTTAAATACTACACATCTAAACTGTTTGATACTACACATCTAAACTTTTTATACTACACATCTAAATTGTTTTAATTTTTAATACTACACCTCTAAACTGTTTATACTACATATCTAAACTGTTTTAATTTTTAATACTACACATCTAAACTGTTTAATGCTACACATCTAAGCTTTTTAATACTACACATCTAAACTTTTAATACTACACATCTTAACTGTTTTAATTTTTAATACTACACATCTAAACTGTTTAATACTACACATCGAAACTTTTTAATACTACACATCTAAACTTTTTATATTACACATCTAAAGTGTTTTAATTTTTAATACTACACATCTAAACTGTTTAATACTACGAATCAAAACTTTTAATACTACACATCTAAACTTATTTATACTACACATCTAAACTTTTTAGTACTACACATCTAAACTTTTTATACTACACATCTAAACTGTTTTAATTTTTATACTACACATCTAAACTTTTTAATACTACACATCTAAACTTTTTAATACTACACATCTAAACTGTTTTAATTTTTAATACTACACATCTAAACTGTTAAATACTACACATCTAAACTGTTTGATACTACACATCTAAACTTTTTATACTACACATCTAAATTGTTTTAATTTTTAATACTACACCTCTAAACTGTTTATACTACATATCTAAACTGTTTTAATTTTTAATACTACACATCTTAACTTTTTATACTACACATCTAAACTTTTTATATTACATATCTAAACTGTTTTAATTTTTAATACTACACATCTAAACTTTTAATACTACACATCTAAACTGTTTTTATTTTTAATACTACACATCATAACTGTTTAATACTACACATCGAAACATTTTAATACTACACATCTAAACATTTTTATACTCCACATCTAAACTTGTTAATACTACACATCTAAACTTTTTATACTGCACATCTAAACTGTTTTAATTTTTAATACAACACATCTAAACTGTTTAATACTACACATCTAAACTTGTTATACTACACATTAAAACTGTTTTAATTTTTGATACTACACATCTAAACTGTTTAATACTACACATCTAAAATTTTATACTACACAGCTAAAATGTTATACTACACATCTAAACTGTTTTTATTTTTAATACTACACATCTAAACTGTTTAATACTACACATCTAAACTGTTTAATACTACACATCTAAACTGTTTATACTACACATCTAAACTGTTTTAATTTTTAATACTACACATCTAAACTGTTTTAATTTTTAATACTACACATCTAAACTGTTTATACTTCACATCTAAACTGTTTTAATTTTTAATACTACACATCAAAACTTTTTATACTACACATCTAAACTGCTTTTATTTTTAATACTACACATCTAAACTTTTTTAATACTACACATAAAAACTGTTTTAATTTTTAATACTACACATCAAAACTTTTTAATATTACACTTCTAAACTTTTTTATACTACATATCTAAACTGTTTTAATTTTTAATACTACACACTTAAACTGTTTAATACTACACATCTAAACTTTTTATACTACACATCTAAACTGTTTTAATTTTTAATACTACACATCTAAACTTTTAATACTACAAATCTAAACTGTTTTTATTTTTAATGCTACACATCATAACTGTTTATTACAACACATACAAAACTTTTTAATACTACACATCTAAACATGTTTATACTACACATCTAAACTTTTTAATACTACACATCTAAACTTTTTAATACTACACATCAAAACTTTTTATACTACACATCTAAACTGTTTTAATTTTTATACTACACATCTAAACTGTTTAATACTACACATCTAAACGTTTTATACTACACATCTAAACTGTTTTAATTTTTAATACTACACATCTAAACTGTTTAATACTACACATCAAAACTTTTTTATACTACACATCTAAAATTTTATACTACACATCTAAACTGTTTTAATGTTTAATACTACACATCTAAACTGTTTAATACTACACATCTAAACTTTTTATACTACACATCTAAACTTTTTATACTACATATCTAAACTGTTTTAATTTTTAATACTACACATCTAAACTTTTAATACTACACATCTAAACTGTTTTTATTTTTAATACTACACATCATAACTGTTTAATACTACACATCGAAACTTTTTAATACTACACATCTAAACATTTTTATACTCCACATCTAAACTTTTTAATACTACACATCTAAACTTTTTATACTACACATCTAAACTGTTTTGATTTTTAATACTACACATCTAAACTGTTTAATACTACACATCTAAACTTGTTATACTACACATCTAAAATGTTTTAATTTTTAATACTACACATCTAAACTGTTTAATACTACACATCTAAACTTTTTTATACTACACATCTAAAATTTTATACTACACATCTAAACTGTTTTTATTTTTAACACTTCACATCTAAACTGTTTAATACTACACATCTAAACTGTTTAATACTACACATCTAAACTGTTTATACTACACATCTAAACTGTTTTAATTTTTAATACTACACATCTAAACTGTTTTAATTTTTAATACTACACATCTAAACTGTTTATACTTCACATCTAAACTGTTTTAATTTTTAATACTACACATCAAAACTTTTTATACTACACATCTAAACTGCTTTTATTTTTAATACTACACATCTAACCTTTTTTAATACTACACATAAAAACTGTTTTAATTTTTAATACTACACATCAAAACTTTTTAATATTACACTTCTAAACTTTTTTATACTACATATCTAAACTGTTTTAATTTTTAATACTACACACTTAAACTGTTTAATACTACACATCTAAACTTTTTATACTACACATCTAAACTGTTTTAATTTTTAATACTACACATCTAAACTTTTAATACTACAAATCTAAACTGTTTTTATTTTTAATGCTACACATCATAACTGTTTATTACAACACATACAAAACTTTTTAATACTACACATCTAAACATGTTTATACTACACATCTAAACTTTTTAATACTACACATCTAAACTTTTTAATACTACACATCAAAACTTTTTATACTACACATCTAAACTGTTTTAATTTTTATACTACACATCTAAACTGTTTAATACTACACATCTAAACGTTTTATACTACACATCTAAACTGTTTTAATTTTTAATACTACACATCTAAACTGTTTAATACTACACATCAAAACTTTTTTATACTACACATCTAAAATTTTATACTACACATCTAAACTGTTTTAATGTTTAATACTACACATCTAAACTGTTTAATACTACACATCTAAACTTTTTATACTACACATCTAAACTTTTTATACTACATATCTAAACTGTTTTAATTTTTAATACTACACATCTAAACTTTTAATACTACACATCTAAACTGTTTTTATTTTTAATACTACACATCATAACTGTTTAATACTACACATCGAAACTTTTTAATACTACACATCTAAACATTTTTATACTCCACATCTAAACTTTTTAATACTACACATCTAAACTTTTTATACTACACATCTAAACTGTTTTGATTTTTAATACTACACATCTAAACTGTTTAATACTACACATCTAAACTTGTTATACTACACATCTAAAATGTTTTAATTTTTAATACTACACATCTAAACTGTTTAATACTACACATCTAAACTTTTTTATACTACACATCTAAAATTTTATACTACACATCTAAACTGTTTTTATTTTTAACACTTCACATCTAAACTGTTTAATACTACACATCTAAACTGTTTAATACTACACATCTAAACTGTTTATACTACACATCTAAACTGTTTTAATTTTTAATACTACACATCTAAACTGTTTTAATTTTTAATACTACACATCTAAACTGTTTATACTTCACATCTAAACTGTTTTAATTTTTAATACTACACATCAAAACTTTTTATACTACACATCTAAACTGCTTTTATTTTTAATACTACACATCTAAACTTTTTTAATACTACACATCAAAACTGTTTTAATTTTTAATACTACACATCAAAACTTTTTAATATTACACTTCTAAACTTTTTTATACTACATATCTAAACTGTTTTAATTTTTAATACTACACACTTAAACTGTTTAATACTACACATCTTAACTTTTTATACTACACATCTAAACTGTTTTAATTTTTAATACTACACATCTAAACTTTTAATACTACAAAACTAAACTGTTTTTATTTTTAATGCTACACATCATAACTGTTTAATACAACACATACAAAACTTTTTAATACTACACATCTAAACATGTTTATACTACACATCTAAACTTTTTAATACTACACATCTAAACTTTTTAATACTACACATCAAAACTTTTTATACTACACATCTAAACTGTTTTAATTTTTAATACTACACATCTAAACTGTTTAATAGTACACATCTAAACGTTTTATACTACACATCTAAACTGTTTTAATTTTTAATACTACACATCTAAACTGTTTAATACTACACATCAAAACTTTTTTATACTACACATCTAAAATTTTATACTACACATCTAAACTGTTTCAATGTTTAATACTACACATCAAAACTGTTTAATACTACACATCTAAACTTTTTATACTACATATGTAAACTGTTTTAATTTTTAATACTACACATCTAAACTTTTAATACTACACATCTAAACTGTTTTAATTTTTAATACTACACATCATAACTGTTTAATACTACACATCGAAACTTTTTAATACTACACATCTAAACATTTTTATACTCCACATCTAAACTTTATAATACTACACATCTAAACTTTTTATACTACACACATAACTGTTTTAATTTTTAATACTACACATCTAAACTGTTTAATACTACACATCTAAACTTGTAATACTACACATCTAAACTGTTTTAATTTTTAATACTACACATCTAAACTGTTTAATACTACACATCTAAACTTTTTTATACTACACATCTAAAATTTTATACTACACATCTAAACTGTTTTTATTTTTAACACTTCACATCTAAACTGTTTAATACTACACATCTAAACTGTTTAATACTACACATCTAAACTGTTTATACTACACATCTAAACTGTTTTAATTTTTAATACTACACATCTAAACTGTTTTAATTTTTAATACTACACATCTAAACTGTTTATACTTCACATCTAAACTGTTTTAATTTTTAATACTACACATCAAAACTTTTTATACTACACATCTAAACTGCTTTTATTTTTAATACTACACATCTAAACTTTTTTAATACTACACATCAATACTGTTTTAATTTTTAATACTACACATCTAAACTTTTTAATGCTACACATCTAAACATTTTATACTACACATCTAAACTGTTTTAAATTATTAATACTACACATCTAAACTGTTTAATACTACACATCAAAACTTTTTATACTACACATCAAAATTGTTTTAATTTTTAATGCTACACATCTAAGCTTTTTAATACTACACATCTAAACTTTTAATACTACACATCTTAACTGTTTTAATTTTTAATACTACACATCTAAACTGTTTAATACTACACATCGAAACTTTTTAATACTACACATCTAAACTTTTTATATTACACATCTAAAGTGTTTTAATTTTTAATACTACACATCTAAACTGTTTAATACTACGAATCAAAACTTTTAATACTACACATCTAAACTTATTTATACTACACATCTAAACTTTTTAGTACTACACATCTAAACTTTTTATACTACACATCTAAACTGTTTTAATTTTTATACTACACATCTAAACTTTTTAATACTACACATCTAAACTTTTTAATACTACACATCTAAACTGTTTTAATTTTTAATACTATACATCTAAACTGTTAAATACTACACATCTAAACTGTTTGATACTACACATCTAAACTTTTTATACTACACATCTAAATTGTTTTAATTTTTAATACTACACCTCTAAACTGTTTATACTACATATCTAAACTGTTTTAATTTTTAATACTACACATCTTAACTTTTTATACTACACATCTAAACTTTTTATATTACATATCTAAACTGTTTTAATTTTTAATACTACACATCTAAACTTTTAATACTACACATCTAAACTGTTTTTATTTTTAATACTACACATCATAACTGTTTAATACTACACATCGAAACATTTTAATACTACACATCTAAACATTTTTATACTCCACATCTAAACTTGTTAATACTACACATCTAAACTTTTTATACTGCACATCTAAACTGTTTTAATTTTTAATACAACACATCTAAACTGTTTAATACTACACATCTAAACTTGTTATACTACACATCAAAACTGTTTTAATTTTTGATACTACACATCTAAACTGTTTAATACTACACATCTAAAATTTTATACTACACAGCTAAAATGTTATACTACACATCTAAACTGTTTTTATTTTTAATACTACACATCTAAACTGTTTAATACTACACATCTAAACTGTTTAATACTACACATCTAAACTGTTTATACTACACATCTAAACTGTTTTAATTTTTAATACTACACATCTAAACTGTTTTAATTTTTAATACTACACATCTAAACTGTTTATACTTCACATCTAAACTGTTTTAATTTTTAATACTACACATCAAAACTTTTTATACTACACATCTAAACTGCTTTTATTTTTAATACTACACATCTAAACTTTTTTAATACTACACATAAAAACTGTTTTAATTTTTAATACTACACATCAAAACTTTTTAATATTACACTTCTAAACTTTTTTATACTACATATCTAAACTGTTTTAATTTTTAATACTACACACTTAAACTGTTTAATACTACACATCTAAACTTTTTATACTACACATCTAAACTGTTTTAATTTTTAATACTACACATCTAAACTTTTAATACTACAAATCTAAACTGTTTTTATTTTTAATGCTACACATCATAACTGTTTATTACAACACATACAAAACTTTTAATACTACACATCTAAACATGTTTATACTACACATCTAAACTTTTTAATACTACACATCTAAACTTTTTAATACTACACATCAAAACTTTTTATACTACACATCTAAACTGTTTTAATTTTTATACTACACATCTAAACTGTTTAATACTACACATCTAAACGTTTTATACTACACATCTAAACTGTTTTAATTTTTAATACTACACATCTAAACTGTTTAATACTACACATCAAAACTTTTTTATACTACACATCTAAAATTTTATACTACACATCTAAACTGTTTTAATGTTTAATACTACACATCTAAACTGTTTAATACTACACATCTAAACTTTTTATACTACACATCTAAACTTTTTATACTACATATCTAAACTGTTTTAATTTTTAATACTACACATCTAAACTTTTAATACTACACATCTAAACTGTTTTTATTTTTAATACTACACATCATAACTGTTTAATACTACACATCGAAACTTTTTAATACTACACATCTAAACATTTTTATACTCCACATCTAAACTTTTTAATACTACACATCTAAACTTTTTATACTACACATCTAAACTGTTTTGATTTTTAATACTACACATCTAAACTGTTTAATACTACACATCTAAACTTGTTATACTACACATCTAAAATGTTTTAATTTTTAATACTACACATCTAAACTGTTTAATACTACACATCTAAACTTTTTTATACTACACATCTAAAATTTTATACTACACATCTAAACTGTTTTTATTTTTAACACTTCACATCTAAACTGTTTAATACTACACATCTAAACTGTTTTATACTACACATCTAAACTGTTTATACTACACATCTAAACTGTTTTAATTTTTAATACTACACATCTAAACTGTTTTAATTTTTAATACTACACATCTAAACTGTTTATACTTCACATCTAAACTGTTTTAATTTTTAATACTACACATCAAAACTTTTTATACTACACATCTAAACTGCTTTTATTTTTAATACTACACATCTAAACTTTTTTAATACTACACATCAATACTGTTTTAATTTTTAATACTACACATCTAAACTTTTTAATGCTACACATCTAAACATTTTATACTACACATCTAAACTGTTTTAATTATTAATACTACACATCTAAACTGTTTAATACTACACATCAAAACTTTTTATACTACACATCTAAACTTTTTTATACTACACATCAAAATTGTTTTAATTTTTAATGCTACACATCTAAGCTTTTTAATACTACACATCTAAACTTTTAATACTACACATCTTAACTGTTTTAATTTTTAATACTACACATCTAAACTGTTTAATACTACACATCTAAACTTTTTAATACTACACATCTAAACTTTTTATATTACACATCTAAAGTGTTTTAATTTTTAATACTACACATCTAAACTGTTTAATACTACGAATCAAAACTTTTAATACTACACATCTAAACTTATTTATACTACACATCTAAACTTTTTAGTACTACACATCTAAACTTTTTATACTACACATCTAAACTGTTTTAATTTTTAATACTACACATCAAAACTTTTTAATACTACACATCTAAACTTTTTAATACTACACATCTAAACTGTTTTAATTTTTAATACTACACATCTAAACTGTTAAATACTACACATCTAAACTGTTTGATACTACACATCTAAACTTTTTATACTACACATCTAAATTGTTTTAATTTTTAATACTACACCTCTAAACTGTTTATACTACACATCTAAACTGTTTTAATTTTTAATACTACACATCTTAACTTTTTATACTACATATCTAAACTGTTTTTATTTTTAATACTACACATCTAAACTGTGTAATGCTACACATCTAAACTTTTTATACTACACATCTAAACGTTTTAATACTACACATCTTAACTTTTTATACTACACATCTAAACTGTTTAATACTACACATCAAAACTTTTTATACTACACATCTAAACTGTTTTAATTTTTAATACTACACATCTAAACTGTTTACTACTACACATCTAAACGTTTTATACTACACATCTAAACTGTTTTAATTTTTAATACTACACATCTAAACTGTTTAATACTACACATCAAAACTTTTTTATACTACACATCTAAAATTTTATACTACACATCTAAACTGTTTTAATGTTTAATACTACACATCTAAACTGTTTAATACTACACATCTAAACTTTTTATACTACACATCTAAACTTTTTATACTACATATCTAAACTGTTTTTATTTTTAATACTACACATCTAAACTTTTAATACTACACATCTAAACTGTTTTTATTTTTAATACTACACATCATAACTGTTTAATACTACACATCTAAACTGCTTTTATTTTTAATACTACACATCTAAACTTTTTAATACTACACATCTAAACTTTTTATACTACACATCTAAACTGTTTTAATTTTTAATACTACACATCTAAACTGTTTAATACTACACATCTAAACTTGTTATACTACACATCTAAACTGTTTTAATTTTTAATACTACACATCTAAACTGTTTAATACTACACATCTAAACTTTTTTATACTACACATCTAAAATTTTATACTACACATCTAAACTGTTTTTATTTTTAACACTTCACATCTAAACTGTTTAATACTACACATCTAAACTGTTTAATACTACACATCTAAACTGTTTATACTACACATCTAAACTGTTTTAATTTTTAATACTACACATCTAAACTGTTTTAATTTTTAATACTACACATCTAAACTGTTTATACTTCACATCAAAACTGTTTTAATTTTTAATACTACACATCAAAACTTTTTATACTACACATCTAAACTGCTTTTATTTTTAATACTACACATCTAAACTTTTTTAATACTACACATCAATACTGTTTTAATTTTTAACACTACACATCTAAACTTTTTAATGCTACACATCTAAACATTTTATACTACACATCTAAACTGTTTTAATTATTAATACTACACATCTAAACTGTTTAATACTACACATCAAAACTTTTAATACTACACATCTAAACTTTTTATACTACACATCTAAACTGCTTTTATTTTTAATACTACACATCTTAACTTGTTTATACTACACATCAATATTGTTTTAATTTTTAATGCTACACATCTAAGCTTTTTAATACTACACATCTAAACTTTTAATACTACACATCTTAACTGTTTTAATTTTTAATACTACACATCTAAACTGT
Source organism: Sepiola atlantica (assembly GCA_963556195.1). Lineage (NCBI taxonomy): Eukaryota > Metazoa > Mollusca > Cephalopoda > Sepiida > Sepiolidae > Sepiola > Sepiola atlantica. The sequence goes on from OY744553.1 coordinate 37,110,441, forward strand.
TTAATACTACACATCTAAACTTTTTAATACTACACATCTAAACTTTTTATATTACACATCTAAAGTGTTTTAATTTTTAATACTACACATCTAAACTGTTTAATACTACGAATCAAAACTTTTAATACTACACATCTAAACTTATTTATACTACACATCTAAACTTTTTAGTACTACACATCTAAACTTTTTATACTACACATCTAAACTGTTTTAATTTTTAATACTACACCTCTAAACTGTTTATACTACACATCTAAACTTTTTAGTACTACACATCTAAACTTTTTATACTACACATCTAAATTGTTTTAATTTTTAATACTACACCTCTAAACTGTTTATACTACACATCTAAACTGTTTTAATTTTTAATACTACACATCTTAACTTTTTATACTACATATCTAAACTGTTTTTATTTTTAATACTACACATCTAAACTGTGTAATGCTACACATCTAAACTTTTTATACTACACATCTAAACGTTTTAATACTACACATCTTAACTTTTTATACTACACATCTAAACTGTTTAATACTACACATCTAAACTTTTTATACTACACATCTAAACAAGATTAGGTTTTAAGTTCCCAAAATTCACCTTAGTGGAACGGTTAAAGGCCTTGATTAACAATTAGTGTTAAGTTACAGTCTTCCTGGAGTGAAAGGTTCAATTCTTACTACAGATGATAATAATTAAGAATATCATAATACTTAATAAATTAACATTTTTGCCCTGTCATGGCTGACAGAACGAGAACAATCTAACCCTGTGGATTAAATAAAGGGTTCAGTTCGAAATTTCGTATAAGTTTCCGACTTCGACACAAATATTCCCAAATTCGAAAAGATGTACCTGAAGAAGGTCGGATATTACATCGGCCGAAATTTTGTGAAAATAACAACCAAGGGGAAAATAGTCGTCCAAATAATACGAATAACGAAAACGTTTTTAAAATGGAACTTACTTTAAGAGTGCGAATAGTGTTACGTTTATGGAGGTCGAATCCTATTCGACGGAATTTAATCAATAAACCTAACCCTTACCCTAACCCTAACCCTAACCAGAACATTTCAGGCTTGTGAAATAGTTAATTATTGATCCGGTGCTTATAAAAGTATTGTTGAAAGCTAAATCGTCCAAGAATCATATAAAAATAGCAACGGAAATTATGTTTCTTTTATTTCGGTGTGACTGTCAGCCATTGTAATCAATTTCTTTTTTATTGAAATGGCCTTTCCTCTTCGGATCAAAGATTTAAGGGTTTTTTTTCGTTTCCCCTATTTTTTTTTAGTTTACTTTTGATTTTAGGTTTTTTTTTTCATTTTTAAATCAAAGTCGTTATCCAATGCTAAAACTCAAATATCGTGATTTTTTTCCAAATATTTCGATTAATATTTTTTTTCAAAGTCATCGATACTGTTTTTATGACAAAAGAAAGTTTATTCGCTGCGTTTGGCCGAATAAATTTAATCAGGAAACAAAGATGGTGATTTTTTAAACAAGAAAAATTTTTTGTAAAATACGCTCTTTCGATCTGCGCGTTTAGCGATTAAAATACTTATTCAAACAGTGAAAATACTTATTCAAACAGTGAAAATACTTATTCAAACGATGAAAATACTTATCTAAACGATGAAAATACTGATTCAAACAGTGAAAATACTTTTTCAAACAGTGAAAATACATATTCAAACGATCAAAATACTTACTAAAACAGTGAAAATACTTATTCAAACAGTAAAAATACTTATTCAAACGATGAAAATACTTATTCAAACGATGAAAATACTTATTCAAACAGTGAAAATACTTATTCAAACAGTGAAAATACTTTTTCAAACGATGAAAATACTTATTCAAACGATCAAAATACTTATTCAAACAGTGAAAATACTTATTCAAACAGTGAAAATACTTATTCAAACGATGAAAATACTTATTCAAACGATCTAAATACTTATTCAAACGATGAAAATACTTATTCAAACAGTGAAAATACTTATTCAACAGTGAAAATACTTTTTCAAACGATCAAAATACTTATTCAAACAGTGAAAATACTTATTGAAACAGTGAAAATACTTATTCAAACGATCAAAATACGAATTCAAACGATGAAAATACTTATTCAAACAGTGAAAATACTTATTGAAGCAATTAAAATACTTATTCAAACGATGAAAATACTTATTCAAACAGTGAGAATACTTATTCAAACAATCAAAATACTTATTAAAACAGTGAAAATACTTATTCAAACAGTGAAAATACTTATTCAAACAGTGAAAATACTTATTCAAACGGTGAAAATACTTATTCAAACGATCAAAATACTTATTCAAACAGTGAAAATACTTATTCAAACAGTGAAAATACTTATTCAAACAATGAAAATACTATTTCGTCATGACAGATTGGCGAAAATGTTATCTCAAAGTTTAGTTTTTTAGACTGACGAAAATACTTTTTCAACTTAAACGTGACAGACTGACGAAAATCCTATTTCAAACTTCAACATGACAGACGGACGAAAATTTTATTTCAAACTTAGGCATGAGAGCCTGGCGAAAATGCTATTTTAAACTTCAACATGACAGACCGACGAAAATGTATTTGAAACTTCAACATGACAGACCAACGAAAATGTTATTTCAAACTTAAGCATGAGAGCTTGGCGAAAATGCTATTTCAAACTTCAACATGACAGACCGACGAAAATGTTATTTCAAACTTAAGCATGAGAGCTTGGCGAAAATGCTATTTCAAACTTCAACATGACAGACCGACGAAAATGTTATTTCAAACTTAAGCGTGAAATACCAACGAAAACAGAATCGTGATTGACCGAAGCAAAATGCTATTTGTAAACTTCAATGTGACAGACAAACGAACATGCTATTAAAAATTTAAGCGTGACACACTGACAAAAATTGTATTACAAAGTCAAGCGGTACAAACGCGAATAGAAGCATGACTGAAGCGTAACTAGTTGAATCGGAACAAACACAGTGAAGACATTGCTGAGACTGCCAGAAAGAATGTGGGCTCCCTCTACCATGCTAGAAAACGTCTCACACCTGACATTATCCTATATCTCTACAAAGCCAACATTTGCCAGTGCATGGAGTATTGTTATCACATCTGGAGTGGTGCCCCATCCACGAGTCGCTAATTTAATAGGTCCCTCACTATCCTCCAAGCTCCAGCCCCTGTCCCATTGCCGCAATGTTGTATCTTTGTGCTTGTTTTACAACTTGCTGCTCTGGTGCCCCCCCTCGAGGTAAATACACTCGACCAACCCGACAATAAGCTATGTCTCATCCATTTACTGTGGAGTTCCCCAGATGCTGGAGAGCCTTCTACTCCAATAGTTTATGTCCTCATGCTCCCTCCATGCTCCGTGTTTCCCCGACTGTACCGACATGCAGAAATTTATAACCAATGTGAATAGACATCTCGTGCACAGCTCCCAATTCATGATGACTCCCAAAACTTTCACCCTAATTCCAAGTAGCCCCTTACGTCTACAGTGGCAACTTGCCTTGTTTAGGGTGAACTATGATAAAACAAAAAGACAATAAAAGTTACTCGATGGACAGAATCTCTAAGACAGAGAATGTAGAGATAGTTGGACGCATCTAAAATAAGATGCGTCCATTCAATCTGTGTGTTTAACTACGAAACTGCAAGTCTACTGAGGTTGTTCAGAACTTTTGTTACCTCGGTGATACCATTGCAGCACAAGGAAGAGCTGGTGCTGGTGCTGGTGCTGGTGCTGGTGCTGGTGCTGGTGCTGGTGCTGGTGCTGGTGCTGGTGCTGGTACTAGTTCTGGTGCTGGTGCTGGTGCTGGTGCTGGTGCTGGTGCTGGTGCTGGTGCTGGTGCTGGTTCTGGTTCTGGTTCTGGTGCTGGTGCTGGTGCTGGTGCTGGTGCTGGTGCTAGTTCTGGTGCTGGTGCTAGTTCTGGTGCTGCTACTGGTTCTGGTTCTGGTGCTGGTACTGGTACTGGTACTGGTTCTGGTGCTGGTACTGGTGCTGGTGCTGGTGCTGGTTCTGGTTCTGGTGCTGGTGCTGGTGATGGTGC
>OY744553.1:37117034-37142034 GCA_963556195.1 Sepiola atlantica
TCACTACCGGTCATGCGATTCGAAACCCCGGATCACGAGTATTTTACAACTAAAATTTGACGCCTTAACCACACAGTCAATTTCAGTCAATCTTAAGAGCTAAGGTTTAAAATTGAATTTTCCTTTGTCTACACGCTTAAATTTGAAATTTTATTTTTGTGAGGCTGTCACACTTAAGTTTTAAATAAAAATTTTCGTCAGTTTGTCACGCTTAAGTTATTAATAGCATTTTCGTCGGTCTGTCATGCTTAAGTTTTTTTTTTTTAATTATTCGGTCTGAAGAGCTTATGTTTAAAATAGAATTTTCGTCAGTCTGTCACGCTAAAATTTTAAATAGTATTTTAAAATGTCTTTACGTACATATGTATTATAACTTACATTCGTCCACGCATCTCAGTCTGTCCGTTTTCAGCTTGAAAGAGCAGTTTCATCGCTAAACGTTCAGATTGAATAAACGCATCCTAAGAATCCATTCGTTCTGATTTTCTGCTTTTGTCTTTTTTTCGCGTTATATAAAATACATTATTTAGATCGTAAAATTCAAATCGCATGACTTCTTTTCAAATATTTCCATAATTTTTTTTTTTAAGTAACATCAGTTTTATTGCACCCCTGTATCTTCTCTATTTTATTTCCCTTATTTGGGCGAATTAATTAAATTAGGAGGATAAAAGATGGCTGGAATTCATCCTTTGTCAAATGTTAGTCATCCGTAATTTAAAATGGCCGAATCAAAATATTCATCGCATAAAAATTCTTAAGAGAATTTGGAAACGGAAAATTGTTATCAATTTGTAAAAATTGATCCCAATCGAACGAGTATTCAGAGAATTGGTTTCTTAATAATCAAGGCATTACTACAATAGTAAAGGTAAATGTGTGTGCGCGTGTGTGTGGTTTGTGTGTGTGTGTGTGTGTGTGTGTGTGTGTGTGTGTGTGTGTGTGTGTGTGTGTGGTGTGTGTGTGTTTGGTTTGGTTAGATTTTTCTGCGTGTTACGGCATATCAACCCTTTGCTGTCATGTAATGCCGAAACGGAATACCTATTATTAACACATACCTAACATATATATTGGCTAACCCGAACTAAACAGGTGACCCGAGCGGTCACTGATTTTTACATTTTTCCCATAAAATCCTATGTTCTTTTGTCAGTATGTCACGCTTTAATTTTAAAAAGCATTTTCGTTGGTCTGTCACGCAGAAGTTTCAAATAGCATTTTAATTACAGGAAGGAAATAAAAAATGGATATGATTCATTTATTGAACAAAGTTTAGTCACCCGGAATTTAAAATCGCCGGATCAAAATATTCATCGCATAAAAATTCTTAAGTGAATTTGGAAACAAAGAATTTTGATTAATTTGTAAAAATTAATCAAAATCGAACAAGTATTCAGAAATTCGATTTCTAAATATTGCAAAAACATTATTACTATTTTTTTTTAATTTATACTTTTATTGGTCACAAAAAAAGGAATATTGCTTAAGGGGCTACTGTGATATGAGTCAGATTTAGATAAGAGCAGCCTTGATGGGGAGTTGAGAAACAAGAAATTTGCTCTCATTACATTTAAAATTCATGTATACTTGTACGGTCGAAGAAACAGGGTGAAGGGAGGGAATTCCAAAGACAAGCGGTCCGAGGATCGAAGCTATTAGAGTTTTAAATCATTTATGGAATTTTTATCGATTTCCCTTTATTTCGTCGAATTAATTAAATTAGGGAAATAAAAAATGGGTGTGGTCCATTCTTTGACGAATTTTAGTCATCCGGAATTTAAAATGGCCGAATCAAAATATTGATCGCATAAAAATTCTTAAGGGAATTTGGAAAGGGATAATTTTATCAATTTGTAAAAATTGATCCAAATTGAACCAATATTCATGGAATCGATTTCTAAATAATCAAGATGATTACTACGAGAGTCGAATGTGATTTTCTTAGTCTGTGTATGTGCGTGTGTATGTGTGTGTGTGGTTTGGTTATATTTGTCTGTGCGTTACGGCATATCAACCCCTATTGGGGAGGTGATTAACGACACGGACTGTATCCAGTTCGTTCTACCGAGACACTTTCACTTAAGATGTTGGCAACCTTCACGTTGTCCCTCTTGTGAGTACACCATTTCTTTCCTGTCAACGCTTCATTATATATGATTAGTAAAACATAGGTAAATATCTTACACGTAGCTGAGGGGGTGATTGGGGTTCATACATTTCCGAACGGAATTAGAGCATTATTACACACAATAGATTCAACGTGCGTGTTGTCTCTGCGCATGTGTGTGTATGTGCGTGTTACAGTTGATGTAACCCCTGGCCTTCTTTAAGTTCGTATTGTGGAACTCGGGAATCTTTATGTCAAACTCGCGAAACCTGTACAGAATTTGGAACAGAACCCTAATTTAATATATATATGTATATATATATATATATATATATATATATATATAATAGATGTTTGAATGTGAAATGATATATATAGTTATTTCTACAATCAGACAACGCCGTAGCCCACAACCCATGAAAGCCACAAACCGGAAGTCATAGAGGGCGAAACTCGAGTCTAGCACTTCCGGTTTGTGGCTTTCATGGGTTGTGGGCTGCGCTAAAGACGTTAAGATACTTGACTTGAACTTTGAATTCTAATAAAATTTGATGTACACCTTATTTGATTACTTCATTTTATATTATAATATTAATGCTCTATCCAGTATATTGAGCTTCAGTTTTTATCCGGATGTTTCACTAATTATAAGATATTAGTTGACGCTTATATCTTTTGTTGGATTGCTTCATATATATATATATATATATATATATATATATATATATATATATATATATATATATATATATATATATATATATATATTTAATTAAGGAAATTCGAATATGTTGACGAAAGTAACTTTAAACCATTATTATTTTTCAAAAGTGCTCAATGTAAGGTAGAGCTTTATACATTCTTTACATATACACTAAAACGGTCTACACAAAATAATTCAGGTTACTATGCTCAAACGCATCTCGTCAGGATTGAAAAATTGTTATAATGAAATTCCTGACGATATGCGCTTGAGTATAGAAACATACATTAATTTGTTTTAATATTAAGTTAAAGTTTATATATATATATATATATATATATATATATATATATGTGTGTGTGTGTGTGTGTATTTACATTTATATTTATTTATATTAAAATTTTTAATATTTAGAATATAAAATTCAATAAAGCAATTGTACCAGCTGAATAGTGTGAGGTTTTAAAATATTTTTATTTAATTTAACCCACGTCAATTGTAAGGAAGAACAGATTTACACCATTTCACAAAATCTGTTTTTTATTACTAGCATACAATCGTTTCAGCCTACTACAAAGATATTTATAAAATGCTCTTGTATCCTATGCATTTATTTATTGGGGTGGCTATCTTCAGTGCTCGTATATAAACGAAGAAATTAAGGACATTTTCAGGTAAGTAAAGCCTGGATTGCAGGCCGTATTCATCATATTTTATATATTAATATTATGTAGGGAATACATTTTCACCAATTCGCTAAAAACAGTTTTTATTCGCATATTTGGGCTACCTCAATTAAATATCTCCTCATGATATACATTATCTTCGAGAGGTAGGAAGAAACGATTGTATGCGAATAAAACTGTTCTTTTAGTGAATTTTTATTACAGCTCTACGTCTACACAAACTTTGTGTTATGAAAAATTTTATTTAAAATTGTTTAATTTAAATATATATATATATATAAGGTGTACAAAGAAGTAAAATCAATAACAAACATATTTATATATATATATATATATATATATATATATATACATACTTTTATTTTAAAATTCACAAAATCAATGTGCCTATATTACTCACCGTGTTGCCTAGAATATATATATATATATACATATATATATATATATATATATATATATATATATATATAGTAAGTAGTAAGCTATGAAAATATATTTATGGCAATTAAGCTACACAGAGGATCCCGCGTTTCATCCCCGGGGGTAATCTAAAATGCATTTTAGCCTGAAGATTCCCCGGGGAATGAAACGCGAGAGCCTCTGTGTAGCTTAATTGCCATAAATATATTTTCATAACTTACTAGCTAGCTCTACTTACGTATCGACCACTGTTGAAGTAAATACTGAAAATTGATACATAAAAAATTATATCTCCTTATAAAATTTCATGTCGATACATGAAATAGTGATAAAGGTGTATCTATATATATATATATATATATATATAGAGAGAGAGAGAGAGAGAGATAGATAGATAGATAGATAGATAGATAGATAGATAGATAGATAGATAGATAGATAGATAGATAGATAGATAGATAGATATTCATAAAGATCCGTTCACTTGTTTAGGGAATTATCTAGCACATCGAAATGTATAAATATTTACACGTACATAACTTTATATATAGATAGAGATATTTATATAGAGAAATATATATATATATATATATATATATATATATTTATATATTTATACATATATATATATATATATATATATATATATATATATATATATGTCTTGAACTCTATATCTATTTACCAATCTCGCTCCTGCGCATTCACTCATACTCGTAAACTCTTTTAAGAAAGTTGATTGGCCATCACTTCAATGGAATCGTTCTGCCTGTAGACGTTTGACGAAAAAACAAAAAGTAAGACAGCAAAAAAAATAATGCTCGAAGCAATCTCGGAATCTGCGATTAAATCTGAAATCTCTCATTAATTTTCCCTTTTTCGGATTAAATTAATTTCTGCCTGATTGCACTATTTTATGCGTTTCAAAAAATTGGCAATTCATAAAAGATGAATGAAACAAGATGGCCGCTTTCGGATACTTTATTCGAGGCAGATGACGTCATAAAACATTTCACGACAAAAAAGGATCTTCTTTTTTTTTGGCTTGTTTTCTTTAGTATAACTCGCATATTTTACGAGTATATATGTATTGTATATTCTATATTGTTTTATATTGTATTTAAATAAGTTGTAATATAATTATACCGGCCTATTTGGCATCATGTTAGAGTGTTCGCTAATGGGATGGGTAACCGGGGTTCAATCCTCGATTGAGTCCTACAAAAGACTAAAACAAATGGTACTTGATCCACCTGTGCAAAACAATCAGCATTATAAGGTTGAAAAATAAAGTGTAAGTGGAGTAATCCTAGGAATTGAGTGGTGCCCTCCCTTACATTTACGTGCAGTAGCTAATTAAGGTACGGATATCGATCCTGACCCAGTTTTCGTGAGGTTCGACTCGGAAGCGTTCGGCTGTCCTACGCAAACGCCCGAGTGTTGACGAGCCGAATGGTACCAGACGACAATTTTGATACGGTGCTGCGTCCTGTGATTGTAAGTTATATTTTCAAGAAATTTTCTAAAAGAAACAACAAAAAAAAACAAGCAAAACATAGCGAAGTTACTGTTATCAAATAAATATTTTTTGTTAGTTTGATACGTTGCTGCGTCCTATAATTTTTAGTTATAGTTGCAATAAATTTTTAAACAACAAAACAAATAAAACAAGCAAAACAAAGCGAAATTACTGTTATCAAATAAATATTTTTTTACCACTAACCCTAAACCCTAACCCTAAACATTAAACCTAACCCTAACTCTAAACCCTAAACCCTAACTCTAACCCTAACCCTAACCCTAACAACAACAAAAAAAACAAAACAAGCAAAACATTATTATCATAGGACGCAGCACCGTATCAAATTGTCGTTTGGTACAAATCGACTCGTCAACTCTCGTGCGTTTGCGTAGGACAGCCGAACGCTTCCGAGTCGAAGCTCACGAAAACTGGGTCAGGATCGATATCAGTACCCTAATTTAAAACAGCCTTCGGTCGCCCTCGACTATAGTCGACTTCTTTACTTTTACATATGTAGTATATATACTATACTGCTCCTCAGGAGGAGTTAATGCCTGGAGGGATGGACTCATAACAGCAGAACAGATTTTACACTACCCCCCCCCCGAATTGAACATTGAATGATAGTACAAGATCTACAGAGTTTTAGTAGTATATATATATATATATATATATATATATATATATATAAAATATGAAACTAAAAGTATACTTTTAGAGGATAGAACATATAGTGAAATGGTTTAAGCTCAATATACGAGATAGAGCAATTATAAAGATAAATGAAGGAAGAGAGATAAAGATGTACGAATGACAAATCTATTTCAACTTCAATTGTTCAATGCAAGGTGTACTCGGTAAAAACATGTTTATTTTTCTTACCTTAAGCCAAGGCTTTTCAAAGATTAAAATCTTATCATCAGAGGAAATACATAGATGTATAAGTTGGCAATGGAAAAGCCAAAATTCAAAATTTGAAAAAATATAAAGTAATCGAGAGTAAGAGTATGCGTGTAAAAAAGTATGGAGTCTGTATAGTTGGTGAATGCCCGTTGATAATGTGTCCGGTGAAAGGAGAATTAAAGATAGAAAAAAGGAGTTTCGTGAAGGCAGCGTTGAAAATGTTCAAAAATGAAATAAATCCAATAGAGAGGTGTTTAGTTCAATCGTAGATGGAACGCACTTATTCAGATGTAATTTTGAGAATTAGGGCCATTTCAAAATACTTCCGTGGACCGAGAATGAAAGTAGTTTTTCAGAAGTTGAGTTAGAAATGTGTATATTAAACGCAGGTAGGCGGTAATTTAAGTAGTGACTTCGATCGAGTCTAAGAAAAGCGACATCTCCGTTGGAGACATAGCCAAGTAAAGAAGTGGGGGGAAGGGGTATAGATAAAAGATAAAAGAAGGTGGGTGATACGGTTAGTTAAATGAACTATGGTTAATGCTGGGAGAAGAGAAGGGGAGGGGTTAGTTTGGTTACCGCTAGTAAGCAATAAACCGGTGCGAGTTGGGGTGGGGTTATCATAAGCTAAAAACAGAATTTATTCAGGTCAGTGAGTAGGTAGTTATGAAAGGAGGGGTCCCGTAATCAAAACGGATTTTTATACAAATTTATATAATTCATGAAGTTTAAAAGGGTTTCAATTGGGAAATTAGGGTTCGGGTGATTGTAAATCTGGAATTTACGTGTTTCATCGGACAAAAACTAGTATTTTAGAGTTTGATGCATAAAGACTTTGAAGAATTCTCAGTTAGTTAAATATTAAATGTATGACTAAATAAGATACTTTGATGTATAACTAAGGTTAGGATTGGGATGAGCGTTAGTCTGCTTGCAGTTCTAGTATAAGGATTATGGGGTAGGATTGGGTTGAATTTTGTAACCTAAGTGATGCACTAGTGTGTTGAAATTATAAATACATTTTAAGGGGGCAAATGGGCCATTATAGGAGTTACAAGAGAGCGTAGTTTAAAGGTGAGAGTAATGGAATTTATGAGAAAAATATTGTCAATAGAGCGAAGCGTATACAGAGTCGATGGATCGAATACAAGTACAAGATCTACAGAGTTTTAGAAGTATATACATATATAAGTTTGTATAAAAATCCGTTTTAATATATATATATATATATATATATATATATATATATATATATATATATATATATATATATATATATATATATATATATATATATATATATATATATGAGCGTGTGTTTATTTTGAATATCTATTTGAGGGATTTACCAATGTCGGACCAAGACAACAATAGGGACCCCAGTTCAGTAACTAAACAAGCGGGACATCTTTTGGAAGCACCGGCGATTTCCGGTTGACCTCGCAATACACGTGGTCGTTATTTACAAAACAACTCGGGTTTTTTTTTCTTTTAACATGTATACGCTTTTTTTTAAATCGGCTGACTTGTAATCTGTCGTTTTGCAATAAACAAAACAATTTATCATTTTTTTTCGTTTTACTTTTATTTACTAAATAAAAAACAAATTTTAAACGCAATTCTATATTTCGTGTTGTGTATTTTAAGAAAAAGTGGATACTTTTTTTCTTTTCGTAGGGAGGCGAGTAACTAGCGAAGTTTTATTTATTTGTTTATAATTGTTGCTTACAGAAAAAAAGGAAAAAACTTCATAAATTTTAAATTGCTTCCGTTAGAAGTTAGACTTCAAAAATCAGTTTCCAAACGGAAGCAATTTAAAATTTATGAAGTTTTTTCCTTTTTTTTCTGTAAGCAACAATTATAAACAAATAAATAAAACTTCGCTAGTTACTAACCCCTCCCCTTCTCTTCTCCCACGTTAAATGAGGTACAACGTGTCAATACTATGGGTTTTATTTTTGTTTATAATTTCTCTAATGTCAATGAAAGTGTTCCAACCATTTCGAACACCCCCCCCAAAAAAAAACATGCAATATCTTCCGCCCGTTTAGCTACCACAACAGAAAAGACTTTCCTTTCTACCTCAGTATGGCGAGCGTCAACCAAAATTTCCACAAACAGAGCTTCTTTACAAGGACTTACAGTATGTGGAACACATTGCCGCGGGACTGCTTCCCCGCGTATTACAACTTGGTTGTCTTCAAAGCCAATGTCAACAGATTCTTATCTAGAACCGTTCCCGCGAATATTCGGACTTGATTCTTATAACCATTCCATCTCATAAACCCTTATCCTCGAGTGGCATATGGACTTGATAAGTGGTGACTCTTTTTAGTTAAAAATAAATAAATAAACAACTTACGATCCGACTTGACTTCATTACGAACGGGAAGAGTTAAATATTGATTCGCCATTATTTTTTTGCGCGCGATGAGCAGACTGAATTTAATGGCGACTCGTTTTGATATTTGTCGAGCCGGTATTTCTGTTCCGGACGATCGAGTTTTAAAGCTGGAATGGCGTTTTTAAGTTTGGAATTAAGGAGTCAGGGTTCTACATTTGGGGGGAAGGTTAAATGTGATTTAAGACATAGTCAGTGGATCGGAACTGGATATGAAAAAAAAAGAGCAGGGTACAAATAAAAATGGCGGCGAACAATCGCAGGAAGTTGGACGATTCCAGTATAGAAGAGAAGAAAGCGTGGGGTATACAATAAGATAGAATAGAAGAGTAAACTGGCCCTTAAAATAGAAGGGGAGATGGAAAGAAGCGTTCCGAAGAAAGGGAATAATGCGAACAGAGGACACGCACACGCATATATATATATATATATATATATATATATATATATATATATATATATATATATATATGTGTGTGTGTGTGTGTGTGTGTGTGTGAAATGAAAAAGGAAAAACCAAGAGATATTATTTTATATATTCATCAATGTTTCGTCTTTATTTGTAAGACTTCCTCATGATGATAATTTTAAGAAAAATGTCATGCAAGTACATCGAAATATTGGGTAGACATGATGGGTCAATGAGAAAAAGTAGTAGCCGTGGCTGCTGACAGCACTGGACCAAGGTTCGGGCTGAGAGAAGTCAGTGGCAGTCATCGACCCATCATGTCTACCCAATATTTCGATGTACTTACATGACATTTTTCTTGAAATTATCATCCTGAGGAAGTCTTACAAATAAAGACGAAACGTTGATGAATATATTTAAAAAATATCTCTTGGTTTTTCCTTTTTCATTTCCCATTACGTCGGATTATTCTCATCCTTCTTTTCTCATATATATATATATATATATATATATATATATATATATATATATATATATATATATATATATATAAAGAGAGTTTTAATTACCTACTAAACACTAACCTCGAGTGTCTTCGGTCTCACTGTACAAGGGTTTGTCAAGACAACCTGGCATGGGGATACTTTTCCCTACAAGTAAATGCTGACCAAATATTCAAAATTACATAGTATTCGAAGCCCAAATAAAAAACCCTCGATACGCTTATACACTGGCTTATACGAGGAATGGTGCACCTTCTCCTAGTGATGTTACCTCAAGTAACCGCACTTAGATGGATACTCCACCAGACTAGATGAATTATTGTCCTTGAATCCGGTAAAACCAAGAGACCACAAGAAATATATACTATAACATAACCAACTTGTCAATTGGGAGAGAGGAAAATTCATGTTCTTAACTTTTTTACTAACTCAACGTTTGACAGGTAAATAGAACTTTAATAGAATATTCGAATATCTATGTATCTCATATAGAGATCAAATGTTAGCCCAAGGAAGGCGCCCCTTGATTTTTGATAACTTCGACTGAAGTAAAATGAAGCAAAAAATAAATATACTAGAAAAAACGTGACCTGGTTGGTCAGCCATTGTGCTCGTGTTAGACTCTTTGAATCAGTTTGTAAAGCCAGTTTAAATTTTAAAAAGAACAACATTTCAAATTCGTCTATGTCGTGATATTCCTCCTTTTGTTTATAATAGACTAGTTAGTTTTATTACTTTTTATTGTTGATAAAAAGAGGGAGACGGAAGCGAGAGTAATAGACAGTGTATACGATAAGAGCGTGTATTTGTAATGTCTATTTGTGTTAGTCAACGTCTTCCTTCTGTTCCCCCTCCTATGGATGGGATTAATTGAGCTGGGAATATTTACGCTTCCCTACGTGCTCATTAAGCTATACGCAGAAGCGAAACCGCATCGATTCTATGTGTTTTATTTTCGTTTACAATTTCCCGAGTGGCAACGAAGGTGTTCCAGTTATCATCAAATTGGGGGAAACCCAAAACCCCATGCAAGAGGACCAAGATCTTCCGCCCGTGTCTCGTTAAAGTTGCGATCTGACTTGACTTCATTACAAAGAGACAAAGTTAAACATTGATTCGCCATTTTGTGCGCGCGATAAGCAGAGTGAATTTAATGGCGGCTCGTATTTTTATTTGTCAAGTTGGTATTTCTGTTTCGGACAATCGAGTTCAGAAGCTTGAATGGCGTTTGGAGGTTTGGAATTGAGGAGTTGGGATTCTCAATTTGGGGGGGGGGGTCGTGATTAGAGAAGATGTCCGTGGGTCGGGACTGGACATGAAAAGAAAGAGAAAGAGGAAAAGAAATATTGCGGCTTACAATGGCGTAGAGTTAGACCATTTCAAAATTAAAGAGAAGCAAATGTGTGACAAACAATGAGAAATAAGAAAATAGTTAATTGGGCTTTAAAATAAAAAATGGCGGTGTGTGACAAAAAGGATGGCCACAAAAACCAAACACACACACACATACGCACACACACACATATGCATATAGTAGAAAAAAAGCAGTAAAACCGGACATAGTCATATTAAATAAGGCAGAAAGAGAGCCAACACTGATTGAGGTGAGTGTTCCAAATGACAGTGGCTTAAACAGAGCAGAGAGGGAGAAGGTGACAAAATACCAAGGCCTAATGTATGATATGAAGAGAAACTGGAACCTCAAAAACATCAACATTATCTCAGGAGCTAAAGGCCTCATGAAGAAAAATTTCAAAACGTATCTGGAAAAAATTCCCGGAAAACCAAGTGCAAAAGAAATCCAAATAATTGCACTTAAGGGAACAGCCAAAATCCTTAAAATAGCACTCAGTCGGAGCCTTTAAATAGTAGATGATAGTCTGGTATTTGGAAGAATGTCCCGTCCCTATGCTAACGAAAACAGAAATAAGAAAATTAAAAAATTAAAATAGAAAAACGTGACCGGTTAAGTCAGCCATTTAGAACGTGTTTAATTTTTTCAACCAGGAAAACGTTAGTTTGCAAAGCCAGTTCAATTTTCAATAGAATGAAAAGACAAAATTTTTAATTAGTCTTACTCTCTTTCTTTGCCTTCCCAGCTAAGAGTTATATAGTATTACTACTTGTGGTGATAATACCTATTTCATAATGCACAATTCTAATTAGATTTTATAGTTAGCTGCACTAACTTTAACTGTTTATAAAAAAGTTTTTATATTACCCTTGTTTGAACAATTGATGATGTAATAAATATTGCATGCAATCCAATTTTTATTCTTATAACTTATCTACTTATATATATATATATATATATATATATATATATATATATATATATATATATATATATATATGGAAAATGAAAAAATAAAAACCAAAATTATTTATATATTCATCAACGTTTCGTCTTTATTTCAAGACTTTCTCAGGATGATTGATTTAAATAACATACAAGTACAATATTTGAATATGTGTGGTGCATTTGTGACGTGAAAATAACTTTTTACAAACGAAACATAGTGGTTAGAATTTAAAAAATGCGGTGCGATTATGATGGGAAAAGAATGTTTTTTATATTACTTTCTCAATAATTGTGCTCGTAGTCATTATATTCTATACATTATAAACACTCGTTATGAACACTCCAACTATTCTTGAAATCTCCTTTAGGGCGACGAATGGATTTAGCAAATCATATACTCTTTGACGTTTGTTTTCCTGATTACTAAAATATTTCTGAAACAGAAAGAATAATAGTGTTAGGTATAAGACTACGTGTGTCATCGTCGAGATGACACACGTGGTCTGTCAAACTCAACGTGGTTTTCTTCTTGTTCTAGCCATGTCGTCTATTCCATTGACGAATCGTCGAGGAAGCAAGCACTGGTTTACAAGTTCAGAAAATAAAAGCAACGCAACTCACAAGAAAGAAAACAAACTCAAATACATTGTGTATAAGTTAGTTGAAACTATGAATGTGTGTGACACCGTCGCGGACTGTTGAAACCCACATTGTCGTTACTCAAGTCGTCAGCTCATCTAATTACTTGCTAAATCTTTGCCGAGCTCTGCATGCGATCTGCTCTCGTCCAACGCTGACTCCACACTGAATGTCTTTCCTCCTAGTCGCCAACTCGTCAACTCCGGTCTGAATAATACAACCTGACCCTAACCCTAACTCTAACCCTAACCCTAACCCTAAACCTAACCCTAACCCTAACCCTAACCCCCGTACTTTCTTTTGTGTACGTTGATGAGTCACTTCTTATCCTTGTCCGGGGCCTCGGCTCTTGCGTCCCAAAAAGAGTCGCTATACACCAAGATCTAGCCCCAGTCCTATCGCCGTAATGTTGCATCCTTGTGCTTGTTTTACAAGTACTTCAATGGAATGTGCTCCGATGAACTTGCTGATCTGGTGCCCGTCTCGACGTAAATACACTCGACCAAACCGACAATCAGCTAAATGCCATCCATTTACTATGGCTGTCCCCAGATGCCGGAGAGCCTTCTACTCCAATGGCTTCTTTGCTTCGAGATGCCGGCCTTTGGAACTCCCTCCCTGCTCCCTGTTTCACTTACTGTACAAACATGAAGAAATGTAAAACTAATGTGAACAAGCATCTCGCTGCACAGCTCCCAATTCATGATAACCTATTAAATTAAACTCTCAGTAGTCCATTACGTCTACAGTGTCAACTTGCCTTGTGCGGGGTGAACTAAGTTTTTTTATAAATACATAATATAAAACACTAATATATATTTGTTATTGTGATCTACTTTATGACGTCACTATATCGACTCTTCCCAACAGTACTTCTATACTTTCTGAAAAGACGTATTCTTGTTAACTATACATCTTTGTTGTCATATTTCTTTTCGCCCCTTTAAAGTCACAACAATATTATACGGCGGTTGCTTACTCCATATAATTTGTCTAGGTAAACCTAAGGAGGCCTCCAGGGCGCTGTTTAAATCATCCCTTCCAGAACCTCCAGCAAACGTGGACCCACCGAAGCCAAGGCTTCATATGTAGATAACGCCGACTCCGATGGAACACAGAAAATAGATTGACGCCTCAACTAGACTCAGCTCAACTCAAATCAACTCATCTCAACTCAACTCAACTCAACTCAACTCAGCTCAGCTCAACTCAACTCAACTCAACTCAACTCAACTCAACTCAGCTCAGCTCAACTCAACTCAACTCAACTCAGCTCAGCTCAGCTCAGCTCAGCTCAACTCAACTCAACTAAACGTAACTCAACCTAACTCAACTCAACTCAACTCAGCTCAGCTCAACTCAGCTCAGCTCAACTCAACTCAACTCAATACAACTCAATTCAACTCAACTCAACTCAACGCAACTCAGCTCAGCTCTGCTCAGCTCAGCTCAGCTCAGCTCAACTCAACTCAGCTCAACGCAACTCAACTCTACTCAGCTCAACTCAACTAAACGCAACTCAACCTTACTCAGCTCAGCTCAGCTCAGCTCAACTCAACTCAGCTCAACGCAACTCAACTCTACTCAGCTCAACTCAACTAAACGCAACTCAACCTAACTCAACTCAACTAAACTAAACGCAACTCAACCTAACTCAACTCAACCGAACTCAGCTCAACTCAACTCAACTAAACGCAACTCAACTCAACTCAACTCAACTCAAACAAGTAACCCCATCTATATCGCGACTCTCCGAAATCTATTGCTAATCTATCTCTATTTTATTTGTATTTCCATAGAAGGTGCTCGACTGAGCTCTAGTCTTTGGCCCCTTCTTATAAGACATTAACAGCAAAAAAACAAAACAAAAAATACTTTCCTATCTCTCTCTCTCCATATGCCTAGCGTCAGGCCAAATTTCTACATGAAACATCGATGTCTGTAGGTAATAAATAATTAATATTTTTTTATAAAGGCCGGGAACTCTGAGAGAGTTTAATAACAAGCAGTACCACTAGCTTAATTGCGAGACCAACACGGTTTATTGTTGTTGATCACTATTCACTAATAAATACCCACCGACTTAACATTTACAAAGTTCCTCCTAACTTCCAAGCTAATTGACGGTGGACGACGGGTAAGACTCTTGACTGCGAATCAGTGGCGATTTGTGATATGAGTTCGCGCCCGCCGACCGTCGGGAATTAGCTTCCTGTACTGAAGATTGCGTAAGCATGAAACATCGATGTCTGTAGGTAATAAATAAGTAATATATATATATATATGTTGTGGCAGTATTTTCACATTTATGCAAACATTGTTAAAAATGAACAGGAAGAGAATTTTTAAAAGACGGCTGGATGGCATGTGGAACCCATTACCGCATTAAATTCAATGTCCCCAAATCTTGATGCTAAAACGCTTCAAAAACGCAAGTAATCCAACGCAGTTAGTACCTTCATAGTGTATTTCTTAGGGAGGTGACGGTGGTTAAGTGGATATCGTCACGGACTGAAGACCTGGGTGTTCCAAGTTCGAATCCAGTCGGTTCCACAGTACCACTTTAACTTAGGGATGTTGGCAACCTTCTCGTGGTCCTTCCCGTAAGTACCCAGTGTTTTTCCAGAAACATTTTTAACTAGAAAAACATCGGGGAAACTAATGCCAACACAAGAATCATCTGATTCACATGAAAGAAGAAGAAGTGTATTTCTTAGATAATTCGGACTACTTTTCTCATCTTGGATGTTATTCTCACATTTATTTACCATTTCAGTCACCTGTGGAACATATTGCCGCAGGATTGCTTCCCTGCTAATTACTACTTGATCGTCTTCGAATCCCTGCCATAGACAACCCCAAAAGTAATCAAACGCAGTTCATACCATTCATTCATTTCATATTAATCAGATGATTCTATTGTTGGCATTGGTTTCCCTGATATTTTTATATCAGAATTATTTCTCGAAAGAAATCAGGTACTTACGAGAGGCACCACGTGAAGGTTGCCAACATCTTAAGTGAAACTGTTTCTGCGGAACGAACTGGATTCAAACTTGGCACACCCAGGTTGTCAGTCCGTGATGATAACCATTTAAACTCCTAGTGTATACCATTGATATATATATATGTTAGGTATAAGTACTAAATTTATGTATTTAAAGAATAATTTATACAAAAGTATGAAGAACTAAAATTTATTAAATAGTTTTTATTAAATTTACTATTTTGAAGGGAAATAATTCAAATGAAAACATTTTTGAATTTTATTTTTTTTAGCTCAATCTGTATTTTAAAAAATAAGATTTATTTTATGAAGAGAAATTTTTAATGAAATTTAAAAAAATTATATGCAAAAAAAAGCATCCTCACAATATGGCGTGTTTCGATTCTGTTTTAATTTCATTTTAGGCTTTTCAAGTAAATTTTTAACAAAGTATGTTAGTACTTCTATAGTGTTCCTCATCTTTCGACTGGCATCCATTCACGTCTCATTAACCCTTATCCTCGAATAGTTCTGTGCCTTTATAAGCGGTGACCTCGGTGGTAAAGAAAACAAAAAAGAATACAACACACCTCTCCTCTTCTCTGAACACTTCACAAATTTAATCAAGCCTTCCAAGTATCCAGTGTGACTAAATTCACGCCCGGCTGACTATTCACGT
This sequence comes from Sepiola atlantica, assembly GCA_963556195.1. Taxonomy (NCBI): domain Eukaryota; kingdom Metazoa; phylum Mollusca; class Cephalopoda; order Sepiida; family Sepiolidae; genus Sepiola; species Sepiola atlantica. Next base: position 37,133,295 of record OY744553.1, read on the forward strand.
CCGATTCGATACCCATCGCCGTTGGCTGATTGCTGTTAGAATGTTAACTCAATTCACCGGGTCAATTGGCCCCCTTCATCAAAATCTTGAGAGACGACCAGCGTTGGTGGCTTTCGTTTCCCGCGGGGAACGAAACTATCGGACCGCATGACACGTTGGCCGAGATTTACACGCGCGTCAAAAATTTAACAAATGGCGCCCGCTTCCGGCAAAATTGTAACCTTCTGCCTCGATCTGATTTCCACGCATGCTTAAAGGGATTGCAGATCGAGGCAGCTTTTCTTATCCTCCAAATATTTATTTAGGAAAATCACGTTCTTTTATACGTTACGGGTAGGGTTAAATTGCATATGATGCTTCCTTATCTATCTCGAAGAGTAACCCAGTCTAAAAATACCCATGCATTGTTTAGTTATTTAATTCATTTATTCATCAAGTTGCAAAACAAAAAGATACGGCAAGCGTATATAGAAAGGAATCAAGCCTTAAAGATGGAGAATATATATATTTTGCAAACAAAGAGAAAATCTCCTCGGGCTTAATGTTGTTTCTATTTGATTGAACTTTCTTTTTTTTTTTCTTTTTTTTTTTTTTCTTGATTTTTTAATTTTTTTTTACCTCTTTCCCTCGCTATAATTCTCATAGCATCTTTTTATATTTTTTATACATTACCTCGATATTTGGCTCTGTTGAGCGAGGTACGAAACCGGTCAGCTGCCCTTTCATCTTTTTAATTTCTTAAATTCATTATGAATAATAAATATTGTCTCTTCAATGCTATATATATATATATATATATATATATATATATATATATATATATATATATATATATGTATATATATATATATATATATATATATATATGTATATATATATATATATATATATATATATATATATATATGTATATATATTTATATATGTGTATATATATATATATATATATATATATATATATATATATATATATATATATATATATATAGTAGTAAGCACACCAATTTTACAATTTACTGTCTTTATATTTAAATTTGGAAATATAAATGAATTGATCTGAGATTTACCGTCTCTTGCCATTTATTTTTGTTCATTCTTATTCCACCTTCCGGTTTTTCAACATTGCATTTTCCCTGCCTCTGGATTCTCACCTTCATATTTACTTGTTTGCTCGCAATGGTTCAAGCAAACTACCATTTCTTTTATATATATATATATATATATATATATATATATATATATATATATATATATATATATATATATATATATATATATAAAGAAAGCAAAGTGGGGATAAAATGATCCGATGTAATGTAAAATGAAAAATATGTCATAGCCAAGCATGGTTGCAGTTGGTAGGGGGACGGGGTGTGTGGAAGTATGAGACTGCCATTCATTCTAAATTTGGAGGATAAAAGAAAAGAAAAAGAGAAAAGGGGGGAAAAGGAGGGGAAGAGAAAATAATAAGAGAGTAGAGATGTGGAGAATTTTTGCCTGATTTGGAAACGCAGAATGTGATTAAAAATAAAAGTTTGACATAGAGAGAGGATAGGATATCTTATTTATTAGTTGAAATATTCAAAATGTGTGTATTAATTTAGTCTTATTTATTTGATTATTTTATTTGTGTTTCATTAATTAATAGTAAGTTTCCTGTAGTATGCCGGAATATTTATAAAAGCGTTTGGGATAAAGAGAGAGGGGTACACTCTGTCCCCTAACTAGTGCAGCCATGCTTGGCTATAACATATTTTTCATTTTACATTACGTCGGATCGTTTGATCTCCACCTTTCTTTATAAATATATATATATATATATATATACATATATATATATATATATATATATATATATATATATATATATATATATATATACATATATATACATATATATATATATACATACTCACAATCTTTAAGGCTTGGTTCCTCCCTATATACGCCAGCTTTGACCCCATTTATCTTACTAGATGAATAGTCATAAACTGACAAATCAAAGCCATCAATCCCATTCATCCCGCGTCTTTTGAAGGAGACTGACCACGGCTGATAACACTACTACCAAAATCATGTTTTTCGTTCTCTGCTTGTTCACACCAACAGTCATGCCAGAGTCTGGGCACTTTTTGACATATCAAGATTAATATTCTGTATGATTTTTCTACATTGCTTTCTTCATCCTGAGGAAGTCTTTAAATAAAGACGAAACGTTGATGAATACATAAATCACAGAGGTTTTGCCTTTCCTTTTTTTCATTTTACACACACACACACACACACACACACACATATATATATATATATATATATATATATATATATATATATATATATATATATATATATATATGTCTTACTATTTCATGTATCCACATAAAATTTTATAAGGAGATATAATTTTTATGCCTCAATTTTCAGTATTTACTTCAACAGTGCTCGATACGTAAGTAGAGCTAGGTAGTAAGCTATGAAAATATATTTATGGCTATTAAGCTACACAGATTCCCCCGGGGATGAAACGCGGGAGCCTCTGTGTAGCTTAATTGCCATAAATATATTTTCATAGCTTACTATATATGTATATATATATATATATATATATATATATATATATATATATATATATATATATATATATATGCGGTTACAATTGCATGAGAAAATATGAACGAGTGAGAAAGAAGTGAATAAAAGTGTGAGTAAAGAAAGAGAGGTGGCGATAGAGTGAGGAGAGAATAACATTCTGAGGGGAATATCAGAGAGAGAAAGAGAGAATGGGAGAGAGAAGATAATAACATTGCGAGAGAGAGTATATTAAAAAAAATAGACGACGAGGGAGAAACAAAAGAGTATTAAATTCTGAGAGAGAATATGAGAGAAAGAAAGAGACAGAGAGAAAGGGGGAAGGAGGGTAAGATTGCGAGGGAGAGTATGAGAGAGAGAAAGAAAGATAAGCAAGAAGAGAAAAGATAATAAAATTGCGAGAGAAAATATGAGAGAGACAGACAGAAAAAAAATACAAAATAAAATATAAGAGAGAAAGAGAGACAACGAGAGAGAGAGGAGAATAAAAATGCGAGGAAGACTATGAGATAAAGAAATATATATAGAGAGAGAGAGAGAAAGAGAGACGGGGAGAGAGAAAGAGACAGAGGAGAGAGAGAGCAATAAAGGGACGGAGAGGAAGAAAGAGAGATAAAAAAATAAGAGAGAGAGAGAGAGAGAACGAACAAAAAGAGATAGAGAGCAAGGGGAAAAAGAGAGCCCAAGGGGCAAAGAGAAAGAGAGAGAGAAAGAGAGAGAAAGAGAGAGAGAAAGAGAGAGAGAGAAAGAGAGAAAGAGAGAGAGAAAGAGAGAGAGAGAAAGAGAAAAAGAAAGAGAGAAAGAGAGAGAGAGAAAGAGAGAGAAAGAGAGAGAGAAAGAGAGAGAGAGAGAGAACGAGAGAGAGAAAGAGAAAAAGAGAGAGAAAAAGAGAGAGAAAGAAAGAGAGAAAGAGAGAGAGAGAAAGAGAGAGTAAGAGAGAGAGAAAGAGAAAAAGAAAGAGAGAAAAAGAGAGAGAGAAAGAAAGAGAAAGAGAGAGAGAAAGAGAGAGAGAAAGAGAGAGAGAGAAAGAGAGAGAGAGGAAAGAGTATAAAATTCCAAGAGAGAATATGACAAGTGAGAAAGAGAGGCGGCAATAAAAAAAAATTGTTAATTTGCAAGGGAGAATATGATATAGAGAGAAAGAAACAGAGAGAGAGGGGGGTAAGAGAGAAGGGGAGGGGGAATAAATTTCAAGGGGAAATTTGTTTATTTACATCAAAAATGAATATTGCAACTGAAACTGGGATTAGAGGACGTATTTATAGGGGCATCCTAAGTGAGGAGTTTTGTAGCAAGATATTTCTCTACATTACATATAAATGTCTGCATGTTGGTACAGTAGACGAAACAGGGGGCAGAGAGGGAATTCCAAATGCAAGCAGTCCGAGGAAAAAAGCTATTAGTGTTGAAAGTTTTCCGGCGTCTGGGGACCTCTACAGTGAAAGAATGGGATTTCTGAGAGAGAGAGAGAGAGAGAGAGAGAGAGAAAAAAGAGGGGCAATTAGAGAGACGAGAATAAAATTCAAAGAAACAATATTAGAGCGAAAACCGACTGAGTGGGGAGAGGGGGAAACGCAGAGAATGACATTGCAAGAAAGAATATGAGAGAGAATAAAAGACAGGGGGGGTGGCGAGATAACGAAAAGAATAAAAGTGCGGGAGAGGATTTGCGAATGAAAGGTAGAGAGAGACAGTGATCATAAGTAAAGATGGTGGTTGGTGCAACGGAAGTGGATAGAACAGACATCGAGAGAAAACAACATGAAATTGGGAGAAAGAAAGAGAGGACAAGAAAGAGAAGAAAATAAAGTTGATAGAGAGAGAAAGAGAGACAAGGGAGAGAGATGGGAGAGAATAAAGGGAATCAAATTGAGAGAACAGAATGAGAGTGAAAATGAAAGGGATAATGATGGCTGGGACGTGTATGGAAGAGGCAGAAGTGGGAAGAAGATGAGATAAATAAGACATCGAAAAATAAAATAAAATTGCGAAAAAAAGAAAGAAAGAAAAAAGCGGGAGAAAGAGAGACAGAGAGACAAATAGGGGGAGAGATGGAGAGAGAATGAAAAGAATAAAATCGCGGGGAAAATATATGAGAGTGAAAAGTGGAGAGGTAGTGATGGAGTGTGATGGGAGAACGTAGAGATCGTGTTAAAGGGAGGCAGAAATGGGGAGAAGGAGAGATGAATAAGAGAGAGGAAAAAAGAGAATGTGAGAGAGACAGATGGGGGAGAGAGATGGGGAGGGGAGAACGAAGACAATAAAACGGCGGGAAAATATATGAGAGTGAAAGGGGGAGAGATAGTGATGGTTGTGGCAGGGGGAAATAGAGATCGTGTTAGAGGGGGCGGACTGGGGAGAAGGAGAGATAAATAAGAGAGAGGGGGCAAGAGAATATAAGAGAGACAGATGGGGAGAGCACGAAGAAAAGAAAATCATGGGAAAAATGTATAAGATTGAAAGGGAGGGGGATAGTGCTAATATTTAGAGAAAGTGGTGGAGGGAACCGGAAGTGACTAGAGGAAAAGATAGACGGACCATGCCTAATCTATTGTGATCCTATGTAAACGTGTTTTGTGAACGTCTCAACTCGCGTCTGATTGCTTTCCGGTCGCTAAAGACGCAATACACTTCGGCTGACCAATAACGCTCGACTGGTCAGAGGACTGAGCCCAGGTCGCCCTCTGGATTGTCCAGCAAGCATCATTACCGGCATTAGACAACGGACCGCTCAATTGTGACGCCAGTTAGCCAGTCCAGTGGACGGAATGGAATTAAAAGTTCCACTTCTAATCGAACCGAGAAGGCCAGTCGCCATTATTTAATTCTAAGGAACAGAAAGACAAAATAGAATACGCGTCTCCATTATTAATATCCATATTGAAATGAACTATGCGTCATTCTCCCTCTCTCTCCCTCTCTCTCTCTCTCTCTCTCTCTATCTCTCTCTCTCTATATATATATATATATATATATATATATATATATATATATATATATAACATAAAATATAATAACACGAAATTACATAATTGTCGATGCAATAATTTATTTCAACCTTGTGGTTTCCTCGGGCATCTAACTAGACTATTACATTTTTGAGACTGACAGAAAATTGAATTCACCTTCAACAATTCAAATACAACCAGAGAGAGTGGTGGTTGCAACCAATCTGAACACCCCTTACAGAGCGAGGAGGAATTAAAAACTTATATTTAACTAAGGCGATCGAAATGAATCTTATTGTTTTTTTGTTTTTTTTTAAATAACGTCTGAATTAAAAACACATATTCTTTTAACACTTACGACTTGGTGATATAAACACGTATATACGTCTCTACACACACACATATATACGCATCCTACGATCACGCACGCACGCAACAATATTTTTTGTGTCATATAAGGAACTTTAAAGTAATTATACTTATACCAATATTTGTGCACGCAATTTGATAATATTTCATCTTTTTATTTAGCAAAAAAAAACTTATATATAATGATTAGAAGTTCCTCCTTTTTATATAGTGTTTATACAGTATTTGTCTAAGGGTTTATTTGATCTTATATTTTAATAAATTGACATTTGAGTTTGAAGTTAATATTTTTATACTTAAGATCCCAAATATGAAAAGCCAGAGATGTGTATTTAGAAAGGTTTTTGTTATTAAATGTATAAAAGTGTAAAGATATTCTATCTTTCAAGAAGCCCGCCGTTGAACCTTCATTTTTATGAGAGTTAATTGCAGTAGGACTGTTATTGTTATTTAGTGCATTGCTGTCCAAGATAGTGTTATCATTATTACTAGTATCATCATCATTAACATTATATATATCATTCACAATTATTGTTATGAATACTGCTTTGTTTCACAGTACATTTGTTAATCACACTTTTATGTTTACATGAGCCATTAAATGGCCATCGATACAATTAGATAAATGCATATGCAATTTATATATATACATATATATTTATATATATATACATATATATTCATATATATATATATATAAAAATTAATTAAGTTCAAATATTAACTAAATGAACAACAATATTTTTCAAAAGTGCTCAATATATATTAGAGCTTTTTTTTAAGAAATTTAATTAAATAGTAAATAATGGTTATCTTAATATATAATACTATATCTAATAACTTGTCGGGTAAGTGTGTAGTAAGTTGTTAGGAAGGAAGAAAAATTAAATCATTAACACATTACGAATAATAGATAAAGATATATATATGGGGGTTGTGTACTTGTATATATGTGTATGTGTTTGTATGTATGTGTATGTGTATATATATATATATGTATGTATATGTATATATATATATATGTGTATGTATGTATGTGTGGTTATTTATATATATATATATATATATATGGCTGTATGGGTATGTGTGGATATATATATATGTATGTATGTGTGGCTGTATGGATGGGGGTGGATATATATATGTATTTATGTCTTTATTTTTACATTTATATATAAGTGTGCATGTATACTTATGAGTGTATAAATGTGTACGTATAAACATGAGGGTTGATATGTGTGAATGTGTCTCGGTGTATATGCATACGATTAAAATGGTGAAATGGAATTGTATTGACAGTCGTGCCAAAAAGTGTTAGCAAAATAGATTAATATATTTATTAGTGAGTATGTGTGTATATATGTGTGTTTGTATGTATGTGTATATATATATATATATATATATATATATATATATATATAATGTGTATATGTATGTAGTGATATATATGCATATATGGATGTATGTATGTGTGTGAGTGTCTATACATGTATGTATATGCTTGAATTTACTTCTACATATAAATGTGAGTGTATGTCTGCGAGTATATTAATATGTACGTATTAGCGTAGATATGATTATGTATGAGTATGTCTCGATGTCTAGGCCTATGGGGTGAGGGAAGGGATCAGTTTTAACCCATTTTTTGCGAGGTGTCAAGAGTTGGCATCTTATGGGAAAAGTCTGTCTCGTCTGACGGTTTTTTTTAATTGTAATTTGCCTGATTGTTGGTTTGTTTCTTTCTTTTTCTTTTTCTTATGATTATGTAGAAGCGAATATCATTTTAATTCACAATTAACTTCCCTGAGGAGGAGCTTGTTTGCTCTGAAACAATTGTCGGATAATCAAACTATGTTTATTTTAATATATATATATATATATATATATATATATATATATATATATATATATATATATATATATATATATGTGTGTGTGTGTGTGTGTGTGTGTGTGTGTGTGTGTGTGTGTGTGTGTGTAAAAATAAAAATGGAATAAAGAATAAGCAATTCAACAACTGACAAAAATAAACTCAAAAACTCATGTTGTAAAGTTCTACCGAGATATTTCGGTCGTTAAATACGGCCCTTTTCGTTCGGTTGGTAAACTTTATTTCAAAACGGAAAAGTTTTCAAATTTATACAAAGAATTCGATTGGAAGAAAATGTTACGTGCAGAGAACAACAAAAAGGGAGTAGGGACGCGAGAAATGTTATGAAAAGAGAAAGATGAAGAAGAGGAAGAAGAAGAAAGAGAGACCAATCAACCAGTGTCTTTAGAACGTCAGTTGAAGAAGAAGAAGAAGCGAGAGCAAAAGTAAGAAAGAGTAAAATCGACATTTGACTGTCGAAAGCTACTAAAGAAGAAAAAGAGAGAGAGAGAAAATAAGTGCTTGGATATCGCCTGCTGATTGAAATCCAAAGTCGGATTGAAAACATCAAAAGTCTAATAAGATTAGTAGTAATTTTAAGCTGTTGACGTCGGGATTCGAAACAAGGGAGGAAGAGGAAGCAGGGGAGGACGAGGAGGAAGAAGAGAAACAAGGGTTAACGGTTAACCAGCGTCATATTCATTCAAATTCATCTCGTATAGAATCGATCTCGCAGAAGGAATAGAAATGTTATGGAAACCTTGTCTCTGGGCAATGGTGTTCTCATGACATAGGATCAGACAGGATTCTGTAAAACGTCGAAGTTTAGTATCATGAATATGTTTGATAGAAATTGCCTTATGTGTATTGAAGTGGTGGCCAGAATAGATCATGTGAGTGCATAGTGCATTTGAGGTATCACCGGTTTTTATGGCACGATTGTGTTTATATATTCGTTTCTTTA